>OX451217.1:34120746-34458246 GCA_949628195.1 Phasia obesa
ATGGTTCGGAATACATCCTTTGGCGCTCAGAATTGGGTTCAACTTAATTATTAATATTTTTTCGAACAGCTTTGATATATTTGATAATAGGCTTATAGGTCTGTATGATTCAACCTTGGTGTTGTCTTTTCCAGGCTTAGGTATCATAGTAATCAAAGAAATTTTCCACTTTGTAGGAAAGTACTCAAGACGTAAAATGGCATTAAAAACAAAAAGAATGATTTTTTGGGCTATACGGGGCAATTCAAATAACATCTTGTTACTGATTTTATCAATGCCAGGAGCTTTCTTAGTATTTAAATCAGTTATTGCCTTTTCAATATCTCGAAGCTCGAACCTTAGGGTAACTGCCGGACTAACATCTATAGGTGGGAGCTCAGCTATATCAGTCGAGACAATTGGAGTAAACACGTTTTTTAAATGATCAACAAACACATTACCTTTTTCGGTATCATTTCTTGCACAGTCTCCACAAGAAGTTCGCAATGGAGGCTTACGTACGACTGGTCTATTGAGGTTTCGACATGCACGCCATAATGAATAATCTGATTGTGGAGTTGGGTCCAGATCTTCCAGGTAATTTTTCAGAGATGCCACCCTTTGAGATTCTAGTAGGTCTCTTAGCCGCTTTGTGCAATCTTTAAGTCTATTTTTAAGTTGAGGAGATCTATATGATTGCCACTCTCTACGAATTTTTCTTTTTTCAGTCAAGAGCCGCTCGACATCTGCAGAATAAATGTGATTGCATCTGTCTATTTGTCGGATTACAGTTGCATGTTGGGCAGCTAATTTGATGTTTCGATCAAAATCAATTATACACTGCTCTATGTCTTCTGGTGTTCTTAGCGGGATGTTTTCCGAGCAATGCGTGCTGAGATATTTTCTATATTTCAGCCAATTTATGCTTGTCCTGGTTGTTGGTGATACGATATTTTTTTGATTCCATATATAGACAATAGTGGGTGAATGATCTGAGGATAATTCTAGTGATGATTCAGCTTTAATAATTTCTCTTGAAATACCTTGGCTCTTGGCTGAAAAAAGAAAAATTAGAAGAGAGTGGCAAGCACACAGATCTCCTCAACTCAAATCTAGACTTAAAGATTGCACGAAACGGCTAAGACAGCTGCTAGAATCTCGAAGAGTAGCATCTCTGAAAAATTACTTGGAAGACCTCGACGCAACTGTACAATCAGATTATTCATTATGGCGTGCATGTAGGAACCTTAAAAGACCGGTCGTACGTAAGCCTCCCTTGCGAACTTCTTGTGGAGACTGGGCAAGAAATGATGCCGAAAAAGGTAATTTATTTGTTGATTATTTGAAAAAGGTTTTCTCTCCAAATATGTGTACTGATATAGTTGAGTTGCCACCAGTAGAGACTAGTACCATAGTTCCCCTAAGATTTGAATTTAGCGATATTGAAAGGGCAGTAGCAGATTTAAACACCAAAAAAGCCCCTGGCGTTGATAAAACAATTAACAAGATGTTAGTTGAATTGCCCCGTATAGGTCGCAGAATTATTCTGTTTGTTTTTAATGACATCTTACGTCTTGAGTACACTCCCACAGAGTGGAAGGTTTCTTCTATGAGTCCTATACCAGGAAAAGACCACACAAAAGTAGAATCATACAGACCTATAAGCCTTTAATCAAACATGTCAAAGCTGTTTGAGACAATATTAATAACTAAGCTGAATCCAATTCTTAGCGCGAAAGGTTGTATTCCCAACCATCAATTCGGCCGTCGCCTTACTTGGAGAAGTCACATTGATTTCAAGTTAACACAAATGAAACTAAAATTAGTACAACTAAATTGGCTTATTGGCAGAAACTCCACCCTGAGCTTAGATTGTAAACTTCTACTGTACAAGTCGATCCTCAAACCAATTTGGTGTTATGGGATTCAGTTATGGGGCACTGTCTCAGCTAGCAATGTAGAAAAAATTCAAAGGCGCCAAAATAAGATTACATCTGCTCCCTGGTATATAAAAAATTCGAACATCCACAAAGACCTAAACATGCCATCAGTTAAAGCAGAAATAGCGAAACATGCAGTCACATATCTAAAGAGGCTTGAATCTCATCCAAACCCTTTGGCGCGTAACATGCTGAATGAACCTGGTTACATTCGACTAAAAAGAAGAGATACTGCTTTTCTTGGCCGTACATTGCAAATGATTGCAAAATTCGTGAAACAAACATTATTTTTGTCTAGCACTGGCTGGACTTAAAAAGAATATTTTATTTTAGACTTAAGATACGAGTAATTATTGTTAGTTCAAAAGTATTGAAGATACAATAAATAAATTATGAAAAAAAAATATATATATTTTGTTAAAACTGAATGAATACTCTCAAGTTCAAAAAAAATAAAACTGAAATGGCCTACACTCAACTTTACCATACCAAATGGAAACAGATATTTTTATGGATATATTACACAAAGAATAAAAGTTCAAAGTATATTCAAATCGAAAAAAAAAAATATTTTCGATTTGGGGTGTTAAGTAAACTACCCCTTGCTCCTTCCCGATTATTGCCAAAATTTATACAGCTCTTCATATCCATAAACCAAAGGCACATACTGAATTTCGTTTTAATATGTCATACGGTATGACCTGTAGACCGTTCACAAAATTTGGGGGTAAGGAACCTACCCCTTGCTCTCTCTCGATTATGTCCAAAAACTATACAGCTCTGCATCTCCACTTACCAAAGGCACACACTAAATTTCATTTTGATATGTCAAACGGTATGACCTGTACAAACTCCACAAAAATAGTGGCATACACACCCACCCACAGATATCATTGCGAAAATAGTCAAAATTAATTCAGGAGACCTCAAAGCATATAAATCCGTCGAAATCCCGACCTCGATTTTTTTTATGATTACTATACTTTACCTTATACTAGGTATGTTAAAGTAAAAAAACAAATATGAATCATTCTTTCAAGACTCTGAACAAAAGTAATAAAATATAAAAAAACACATTAGAAATCTTCTACAAGTACAAAAATGGTTTACAATGAACGACAAAACGACAGCAGCGACAATAACTAAAAACAACATCATCATAATTATCTTTGTCATCATTGCTAGGCACAGTGGGGTAGATAGAAAAATAAGTGCAAGACATTGCGTATATCTAGGAACATCTCAATAAGTTTTTACAATCAGCAGATAGCGCGGCGTCAACGCTTTGCAATTGGAAAATCCTATTTTGACAGAGCGTTATGTAGTGAAATTGAGTGCCAACAAAATGTTATTGTTTTTTTTTTTTTTTGTAAGTGTGGTGCCATTTTAGCTATTTTCTACTTTATCTAGCGTTTTTATCTCTTTTGCGATTAAATTTATTAGATTTTACTAAACAAAATATGTTAATATTACTGTTTATTACAAAACGTTGCGCTCTTATTTAGATTTGTTCAAAGCTAGTCGCCAGACGTCATTACGCCTTACGCCCTTGTTTAGGTTAGTCAGTAACATACCATCTAGTAGGTTTGTGTCACTTTGTTTTATGAAAATACTTTACAACAAATTAGTAAGTTTATATAGGCAACTAATTTTGTTTATTTTTATCATAGAATTTATTACTGTTACACTAAAAAAAGAAAAGAAATTTGTTAAAATTAGAGTAAATAACTACATTTAATTAAAAAACATTTTAAACATCAATTCATGCTCTGCTTTACGTATTTGTTTAAATTTAGTCGTTGAATTATTTATTCATTCAATTACATATTATTTTATTTATATTTATATTCAATATGTCACACATTTTTTCTTAAATATAATTAAGTTATAAAATAAGAAATTGGAGCATACATTTTTTTCAGTGTAAAAGCAGCAATACATACTCACTTTAAAACGTTATCTGATAGATAGAGGTAGATAGGATAGAGTTTGATTTATTTATATGCATGAAATGCAGGTTGATATTTAATTTTTTTATTGTAGGGTCTCTTTTCAAATACATATTCTTAATAATTTCAGGCACCCGACTGATAATTTACGACTACCTTAATTGCATTGAACCTCGTACTAACACTTCTTCACTTCTTTTATTACTATAAAACAAAATTAATTATGAAAAAGCGGGAATTTTATTTCCCTGCACTCGGGGTTCAATGACCGAAAGCGGTCAATCCCCGTGACATCCCCCTGATAATCGGATCACCTGGCAACGCTAGTCCAAATGGTTGTAAAACTACTGGCGGGATTTGTGCAAGGAACAACAAAATTTCTCTAAAAAAAACTTTGCTGATAGGTCTTATGACGACGATGCATTTGCAAAATATAGCGTCTTGGATTTCAAATTCGTATCCACAAAAACGAGCAATATAGACTACATTACTATTCTGGAATTCAATTTGCCATTGAGCGGCAATGTCAGGATCCCATGATTTTCCAGCTGAACAAGACCGGCAAATTCGTGAGTTACTCCTAAATCATCAAAAAAACACATAAAAGTTTCAGATTGGCCTGCTTTCTCACAGGATATCTCTTCCATTGCAGAACATTTAGTGTCTTCTTGCCAGGCGCGCTTTCTAAAGGAAAAATACAATTTAATATATGTGTTGAGCTGAGAACAACTGTGATGAATCGATAGTAATTTAGTAAAATCGTTGTTTTTCTCAGTCCCCCAAAAAAGTTTTTGAATGGAATTAAAACAAACAACTAAAGAAAATTGAAACAAAGTTGCCATAGGTTTTGGCTGTTTGTTGCGTACGGCTAGAGAGCGTTAAAATAGTACTCAGTTCTATCTAAGACTTCGCTTCATAATTAGCTTCTGACACATGGTTTATATACATATTTACACTATATAGAGGTACCCATCTCCGGGTATTTATTCAAGCAGTTGCAATATACGTTTTCTATAAAACTATATTAATGTAAAGTTTTGCAAATAGTGTTTAAAATTTGCCTTTATTATAAAAAAAAGTAATGCCAAGTTTTCAGTATTATTAAATCGGAAAATTGCGTACTTTTACCTCTTATTTCTGTAGGAAATAAAATATTTTTACGGAAAAAAGTAACCTATGTTTGAACCTAGCCTCTAAGGTACCTCCCCAGAAAATTGTGTTAAACTTTTTTTACGTGATGCGACACAGACACACAGAAAGTTTAAATTTTATTTTTATGTATAGATAAGAAATATGAAAATCACAAGGAGTAAAAGCTAAAATAGAAAGCAATGTTACAATATCAAGAGGGCATAGGTACGCATAAGACATAAGTGCTAATATAGTTATATGCCAAGGTGTATATATGTGACGCAAGCTGACGAAAGGGACCTTATCTTTCCAGGATAAAATTTTGCAGTAAGGGACAAAATCAAAGTTCATATTTTCTGTGGCATCAAACGATATCTGTGGCAATAAGAAAAAACTTTTAAGTTTTGTAGGAGAGCAATTTTAAACTTTAAAATTAAGTTGTGAAAAAAGTTTTTGTGATTTGAAAAAAAAAGGCTTGTAGTTTCTTAATCTTTTTTTCCAAATGCGATAAGACATTGAATAAAGATAAGAATTTCGCTATAACTTCTTGAAAAATAGTACAAAATATTTGAAACTTTGTACCTGGGTACTTTGGAGTACGGAGCTATAATGGTGCCAGTAACTTTAATTGTGCTTAAGTCGGTCTCAGCACTTATTCCTTATTGTTACAGATATATTGAGATAAGCTACAAAATATATTTTATTTTATATTAGCTGTGTCCGGCACGTCGTAGGCGTCCTAACAATACTTTCTTCGATTTTGTTATGAAAATAATTCACACCAAATTTATGGTTTATGTATTTTCCATCCCTGGATAAAATTCTAAAATAATACAAAATTCTAAAAATATTGTAAAGTTCTGTAAATAGTGTTTGAAATATCCAGCTGACAAAAATAAAAGGTGCTGCCAAATTTACAGTACCTTCAAAACTTTAAAATTTCGTAGTTTCACAAATTTTTCTCTATTTTCCCTAAAAATTATAAGACATTTTTAGGGAAAAAATCTACTATATTTGAACCAGTAGTTTTAACGTGATGCGAACACATTTATTATATTTTATTATATGTATAGATTTAACATGTTATATGTATAGATTTAACATTTTTAATTAGGCAGTCTTAACAACTGAAAACTTGCACAAATTGGTTGTGCAACTTTAACTTCTATTATCTCAAAACTATACTTTTGAACTAAGAACGTCAAAACTTCAATTTCTTAGATTTTTGCCTGATTTTTTTGCCATCTGTTCAAAATGTTGTACTTTATCGAAAAACATCGTAAACTAAATTTCCATCCCTGGCAAAATGAGGTCCCTTTCGTCAACTGGCATCACATATACTTATATTTTGAAGTTTACAATTGTCATGCACGGGCCATATACAGTGAACAAATGCTTTTATATCGTTTTTAAATTAAGACTCATTGCCCCACTGTCAATCGTAGCTGATAACAATATTGGATCAAGTGTAACTAGATGTAGACCAAACGAAGAAATTAACTAGACAAAACCAATAGCCAAACATTTTGAACGGATATAAAAAGTAAAAAACGACAACATAAATCAAATAAATACCCGGACGGAAGGACCACAAACTGAACATTAACAAAAAAACAACAAGAAACTCACTTTGAGTTTACGAACAAATATATATATAAAATTATACTTTCCGCTCTGCCTCTTAACAAATCAAGGTAGAATTACAACAGATATGTATCGATTAGTTGCAAAAAGAAAATAAATTATTAGACTAGATAAAGCACACACAGATTGTAAATGTAAAAACATGAAATCTGTGGTGATAAAAATGTACAAATAAAAAATTTACTTAAATTTTATAATATTTTGTCTTATGAGCAATTATATTTTGAATTTAGTATTTGCAAATGTTTATGTATTAATGAGGCAAAAATTTATTATCTTTTGGTTTTAGGTAAAATGTATGCTGTCATTGGCAGACGTCATGGCAAGATTTTATCTGGTGATTTAACTGAGGGCTCTGGTAACTTCTCTGTGATGGCCATATTACCAGTCATTGAGTCATTTAACTTTGCCCAAGAAATACGCAAACAAACATCTGGACTGGCATGTCCCCAGCTAATGTTCAGCCACTGGGAGGTAAGTTTGTGGATTGTATTTACCTAAATATGATTAAAACAACTAGTTTTTGAGTGCCTAAAGTTTTTAGCACAAATCAAACGTATATGTCTAAAATAGTTTTGACACTTAAATATGTGAATTTTCATGGGAAATGAGTTTTTCTGTGATTCCAATACATTTCACACAAATACACTTTAGTGTAAAAAATAACGCAGTTGTACATTAACAATTACACTGTGAGTATAAGAGTTTCTATTATGTTTTTATCTTCTCCTGTAAAGTTACAATTATTTGAGTTAGAGCCTTTCTATTTAAGACCAACGATTTTATAAAGGTATAAAAATACCTTTCATCACAGTTTGTGTGTAAAGTCTCGATTCATTTCCGACATTGAAGTATAAAACTAGTAGATTCCAGCAGTATAATTCCTACGTCCAGATTCTGCCCAGTATCGGAGATATATATATTTTAAAATTTTGATTTTTCGAGAAAAAAATCTGCCAGGCATAGTTTCCAAAATTTCGCTAATGGAATTCAACAACATCAGACCATTCCAGTCGAGGGTGTGGGCAAAAAACCACGCCTACTTATATTTTTTCACAATGTTTTTTTTTCGGTTGTAATTATTCTCTTTTGCTAAAGAAATATTAGGTGGCGAGCAGTAGATCTTAAGGAGCGATTTTTGTTTGTTTTTAGGTTGGTAGGGTTTTGTTACAATTTTTTATACAAAATTTTCGATAAAATTTTTAACACAAAATTTTCGACAAAATTTATAACACAAAATTTTCGATAAAATTTTTTTAATTAAAGTTCAATAAATTTTTTTACAGAAAATTTTTGATAAAATTTTTTGCAGAAAATTTTTGATAAAATTTTTACAGAAAATTTTTGATAAAACTTTTATATAAAATCTTCTATAAAATTTTCTATATCTTTATATCATACATACTATTTAAAAAAATATATAAAAAAGATATAATTTTTGTAACGAAAAAAATTTTCGACAAAAAATTTGTATAAAATTTATACAGAAAATTTTCAATAAAATTTTTACAAAAAAGTTTCATTAAAATTTTTAGAAAGATTTTTCGGTAAAACTTTTACAAAAATTTTTACAGAAAATTTTCGATACAATTTTTACAGGAAATTTTCGATAACATTTTTACATAAAATTTTCGATAAAGATTTTAAAGAAAATTTTCGGTAAAATTTTTACAGAAAATTTTCAATAAAATTTTTACAGAAAATTTTCAATAAAATTTTTACAGAAAATTTTCAATAAAATTTTTACAGAAAATTTTCAATAAAATTTTTACAGAAAATTTTCAATAAAATTTTTACAGAAAATTTTCAATAAAATTTTTACAGAAAATTTTCAATAAAATTTTTACAGAAAATTTTCAATAAAATTTTTACAGAAAATTTTCAATAAAATTTTTACAGAAAATTTTCAATAAAATTTTTACAGAAAATTTTCAATAAAATTTTTACAGAAAATTTTCGACAAAATTTTTACATAAAATTTTCGATAAAGTTTTTACATAAAATTTTCGATAAAGTTTTTAAAGAAAATTTTCGATAAAATTTAAAAAAGAAATTATATTTTTAATATATTTTTTTGAAGTAGAAAATCATAAAAGTAAAAACCAAATGTATACTATTGTGAAATTGGGAAACATAACAGAGTAAGGGAATATTTAACATTATTATGGGGAAGGGTATATAAGATTCGGCATGACCGAAAATTTATAATTACGATTTTCTTAAGTGCAAAATAAAAAAAAAAAATAAAAATACTTGTTAAGTCCAGCCAGTGCTAGACAAATAAATTCATGCTTCACGGTTACTGTTATCATTGCGGGACCATCCCTCTGATGTTCAGCCAAGAGAGGGATTAAACCCTCCTTCTTAGTCGAATGTAACAACGATCATTTTGGGTATTCCGGTCCAACGGATTTTAAACGCTGCTATTTTTGCCTTAAGGAGGGTGCTGTAGGGGGTGTAATATCCAGCCGTGGCAACATAAATTTTTCGCTCTCCTTAGAAGTTCCATAAGCAACTTTTTTCGTCGTTTGAAACCATCAATTGTTCTTTTAATATGCCGTAAGCCAAATCTAAGAGATAATACTGAGTCATCATCTAAGGATGGTAACTTAATTATATCGGTTGATATATTTAAAGTAAATACATTTTCGAATGGCAATTAACAGATTGCCTTTTTCGGCTTCATTTCTTGCTTAACTAGAAATAATGTTCCATAAAAAGCTTCTAAATAGTCAGAAAATTTTTATTCGGAAAGGACCTTTTAATAAACTTGTCGAAAATATTATGAACTTGCTGCTTTTTCGGGTAGTTATACCACATAGATTTAGCTTTGTGACTAAAAAATATACCTTTTTCACTCCCTCTCGTAAATTCAAAATAAGGACGAGAACATTAAAGGTTTGGAAGTTCAAATTCTACGTATGTATGTAGTGGGATATTGTGGCTGGTTTGTTTTTGCTGTAGCTCTTGCAGTCAATTGCCAGTCAGTGGTTTTCTCCCCAATTCTCGCCAGTGGTATTTTGGTTTTCGTATTCATTTGATTTTAGAATTAAAAAAAAAAGATAATTAAAATCAAAATACACAAAGAGGAAGTCCTATAAAATCAAAGTTAGCAACAGTTGTTGTTGTGTTTCTGTTCTGTTGCTTAATTTGCTGTATTTTGATGTTGTTCAGATTTTGTTGTACTTTCGTTTCCTGCAGTCAGTCTATTCTACAGGGGTCTTGTTTGTTGCTAAACAGAAATACAAGTTTAAATTAAATGAAAACAATACTGTTGTAGAATGAAAAGAAAAATGTTAAAATGTTTCTTTTTAGTATTTTTTTTTTGTTTTGTTGCTTTTTTTGCTCGTCTGTTTTAATGGCAAATAAAAGTTTATGGTTTTTTGTGCCTCTTTTCTTTTTTTTTTTGGTTTACAAAATGACCTTGTGAATTGTGTTTGTGTTCGTTTGGTGATTTCCTGTTGAATTTTTAAAATTGTTTATTGTCTTAGTGGACTTCATGTTGTGTGTTTTGGTTCGTTTTGTTTTTTGTTTGTTTTCAAATTAATTTGTTTTCAATTTCCATTGTATTGGCAACTATCAATCATTTTTTATTTGTATTTCTGTCGTATTTGTTGTTAGTTTTTTGTCTGTTTTTGTTAGTTTTTCTGATGTTCTATGTATCTTGGTAAAACGAGAAAACTTCCGGCCATTATCTTGTGTTGTTTGACGTTTTTTCATTTGTTAAGTTTTTCAAGTTTTTGGAACTGTTCTCAACAGAAATAACCAACCACCTCACACATGTTAGCTTATACGTACATACGTAAGTATTTAAAGGGTGGTGCAAAAACAAGTATCTTTTATAATTTTATGTTTATTTTAAGAGAATATTGACTATCAGACAGTAACTCCGAGGAACAAAATGAGTCACTTTACGCTTGAACAACGTAGGAAAATATCGCAGACTTATTTCCAAAGTAAGTACTGTGTTAACCAAACTGTGCGTTTGTCAAAAGAAGTTTTGGCCAAAATAAAGCATCCGCTACGAGTACGGTACGCATGTTTGCTTAAAAAGTTCGTGCTACTAGGTTGCTAGAGAACAACATTCATGGTGTCTGTCATCGCATGGTGCGTACCGACTAGAAAGTGTCTGTTGTGGCTGAAATTGTGCAACTCAATCCAAAAACAACAACTCGACATAGATCTTAAGAAATTCCAACCACTGCACATTGGGGTATTTTGCCAATCTAGCCGAACATTACTTTTTTTAGTTTATATTGGCTCAGAAAATTTACTGAGTACCCATAGATTAATGAAACTTAGCAGAAAAATCTCTTATGCTCATAGGCTGTTAAAGCTATAAAATAAGAAAAATCGGAGTAAGGAGGCAAAGGTTCCCCTTAGCAGAACTAATCCGACCTCTGAAAAATTAATTTTTTTTTTAAGTGTTCCCATACTTTTGTTTAGCAAATGCATTTCTTATAGTCACCAAATGTTCAAAAACCTAATTGTGGACCCTGAAGGTCTTAAATGCCACTTTCGACCCTCCCCCTTTTGTGTTCGGTGACATAAAATATTATTTGCAAAAATAATGTACATAGGTATTAAAATAAATGGATTACATACGCCTTAATACCATATGGGCAGGAGAGGTATCCCGCACCCCCGAAATGCCCATGTCAATTTTGAAAAAAAAAAATTTTTTTTTTTTTTTGTTAATTTCGAAAGTTATTTATTTTTAAGCTTTTTTTGTAATATATTTATTTATTATACTTGTTTCAATCATATCTATAGTCACAGCAAGTTTGTTACTATTTGATCATTAAATGGTTGTTACTACACCCAAAAAATGCAACATGGTTGGTTTTAACTATACTATTTTCAAAACGCAAGCAAAGTTTTATTTTAAGTCCAAAATAGTTTTGTATTTTTAACCATAATATATTATTAATAAACAAATTATGATAAGTTTGCTCGAATGCAACAACAGTACGACTAAATACAAACAAATAATATTTGGTTTTTTGAAGCTTTGTGTTTAGTTTTTTCAAATTATTAGGGCCAAATTCATAAAAAATATTTTTGTTTTATAAAGGGTTTCTAAAACATATTTTCATACAAAATTCAATAAACCTTTTAGAATCTAATTGTACGGGTTTCCTTCAAAAAATAATAATTTATGATTAAATAATCTAATAAAAATTGTGCTATAGTGTTTAATTATAAGGTTTGTTTATAAAAATAAATAAATAAGGGATGTCTTTAAATAAGGGATGTCTTTATATATATATTTTTATATATATATATATATTTTTATATATATATATATATATATATATATATTAAATATATATATATATATATATATATATATATATAAATATATATAAATATAAATATAAATATATATATATATATATATATATATATATATATATATATATATAAATATAAATATAAATATATATATATATATATATATATATATATATATATATATATATATATATATATATTTATATTTATATATATTTATATATATTTATATATATATTTAATATATATATATATATATTTATATTTATATATATTTATATATATATATTTAATATATATATATATATATATATATATATATAAACAAGTAAAAGTGCTATATTCGGCCGTGTCGAATCTTCTATACCCATCACCACGGTGATTTTATTTATACAGACATGTACAGCATTATCCATATTGTTGACTCTTTACTTAAATAAAGTCGTATGAGAAAAAATCATTATTCATGAGTTAAAGAAATAGAAGACAAATGAAAACAAATTCCATTTGCTACAATTGTCGCCGTGTTGTCACTACTTAATGATATTGAAGCCGACAGCTACATCGTAAACTCTGACATTGTTGTAGAAATACTTATTTTGCTTTTATAAAATTAAAAAACTTTTTCAAAAAATTATAAATATTTCCTCCAAAACTTTTGTTTTGCATATGAATTTTTAATTTGCAATTTTGTGACATTTTCTTTTGTTGAATAAAATAGACATTGACAGTTTGTAGTCGGTATTCTGATGATGTCTATGTGTTTAATGCACCTCGGTTTTAAAACAGAGATATCATCTATTTAAAAATCAAACGCATTTAAAAAAATATGTTACTCTATATACACACATATATACATATGAATATTCTTTTTATTTAATATATGGTATGTTACAGTCATGATTTTCATTTTCAAAGAATTATTGAAATTTTTGTTTCAATTTTTCGAAAATTGTGTGTAAAAATTTTTTGTAAAAATATTTTTTTAAAAATTTTTTGTAAAATTTTATTCGTAAATTTTTTGGAAAATTTTTAAAAAAAATTTTTTTTCGAATATTTTTCCGTAAAATATCTTTTTGAAAATATCTTTTTTAAAATTTTTTTTTAAAAATTGATTGAAATTTTTTTTGTTAAATTTTGGACCTTTCTCCAATCTATATTGAGTTAGAATGGTCAGACTAAAGCAAAAAGAAATCCTTACAAAAAAAAATTCATCATATTGACACATGGGGGGTCCTTTTAACTGCTCCTATTTGTCAGTGGGTACCCTGTGGGTCCATTGGCTACCTCTATGCGTATTGCTTTCTATTAAGGTCTCTAATACAAATCAAAGCAGAAAAACCCTACCAATCTAAAAACAAACAAAAATCGCCCCTCGCAGGGGGTTACTGATCCCCCGAGATCTGTATGCACTCCTTGCGATCTACCTATCGCAGTCTAATATTTATTTGACAAAAAAAGGCAAAACAGAATCATTAAAGCCGAAAAAAATTAAAAAAAACGTAAAAAAATATAGGTGGGCGTGGTTTTTGGCCCGTAGCCTCCAAAGGAATGATCCGATGTTGCTGAATTGCAATACCAAAATTTTCTAAACTATGCCTGACAGATTGGTGTGATTAAATTTTTTGTATCTCTTCTGGTGCCTTGGCAAATGACATTACCACACTAACACGGACAGACGGACAGACGGACATCGCTTAATCAACTTCTCTATGTATAAGGATCCAGAATATATATACTTTATGGCGTCGGAAATGAATATTGTAGAAATTACACACGGAATGACAAACTTATATATACCCTTTCCACCTGTGGTGAAGGGTATAAAAATACTACTATGTTTATAATATGTTTATAATATTCATAATATATTGCTCTTAGATTGTGGTTACCTGAAACATGTATTTTCTTTGCCATTATGCTAATTAATATTGTATGTAGTAAATATTATGGAAGTTGGTCTAATCAGCAGATGTTAAAGATAATTTTTTTGTGTCTCGAATCACTCTAAAAACTCTACATTGTTATCCAAAATAAAGTCACTTCTTGAGAATTTTTGTTATTTAATTATAATTTTTTGGTGTCAATTTAGTTATGTTATTACTTATTCGCTTTAAGCTTAAACTTATTCAGATCACAGCACAATGATTACAAATTAACCAAAAATCAGACAAAAAATTACAAAATCATAATCAAAATAAAAAAAGCACTTACAACCTACAGCATTTATGTATCTCTACTCACACGCAGTCTTTAATTTTGTTGTCATTTGTATGTATGTAAATTACTCCCCACCACCCGTCCTTCACTTTTAAAATGAAGTTACTAACTTCGCACTTATCACATCACATAAACGTACACAACCCACTATATGTTCGAATTTAAATGAAAAGATTTAGGCTTGTCACAGTTTAGGCACAGTTACGAGTATTGTATCACATTTTAATGAAACATTAGTACCATATATGCAATGTCTTAATTATTTTTCTACTTTTGAAATGATTTATTTTTAGTCAGCCTTAATATGGTTAATATAATAAATGAAGATCTGAATTTATAGTTTTGTTATATATCGAAAATGCTGTACAGCCCATCCTCAAGGTATCTGTTAAACAGATTTGTATTCTATACATATAATAAAACTTTAACAGGACCATTTCTGTACATGAAATATTTTTTGAAAATTTGTTAATGGCGCAGTTAGTAATCGAAATGGAATACAAACCTGTTATTTCTAGAATTGTTGTCTGTCTGTCTGTCTGTCTGTCTGTCTGTCTGTCTGTCTGCCTGCCGGTCTGTCTGTTTGTCTGTGTTCGCATCACATAAAAACTACTACATGAATTTTAAAAAAATTTTGTGAGTAGGTACCTTAGTATCTCGGTTCCGTAAAAATATTTCAAAAAATGAGAAAAAATATTAAAAGTACGCAATTTTACCGATTTAAAGGTACTGTTAACTTGGCAGCACATTTTATTTTTGTCAGCGGTATATTTGAAATACTGTTCTGTAAATAGTACAATAATTTTTAAATTTTATATAAATTTTAGAATTTTATTCAGGGATGGGTACCTTTATATATAAAGAAAATACATAAACCATAACTGAAGCATAACAGAAAAATGCTTAAAATTTGGTGTGGAATATTTTCAAAGCAAAATCGAAGAAAATATTGTCAGGACGCCTAGACGGGGCGGCCAAAGCTAGTATATTATATGGAAATTGAAATTATTCAATAAATTGTTCATCGCAGCAGAGAACAAAATGTAGTTCATATGACCATACCATAACCTCAGTTTTTCTCCGCGTGTACGAAATTTTACTACAAAAATTGAAAAAAAAAAAACACTTTTTATGTGCTTGCACATTGCTCTGACAAAAATTGATTTTCAGAACAGGGGTCATTGTGATATATTTTTTAAATTGTTAAAATATAAATAGCTTTGAGTTTGAGAATTAGAAAAATACATCTATACGTACATATGTATAATTAAACAGTAACTCATTTCCTGTCTGTCTTTCTGTTTGTGTTCACATCACCTAAAAACTACTGGATGAATTTTAACAACATGTTGAAAGTAGGTACCTTAGTATCCGCAAAAATAGTATTCGCAAAAATATCTTATATCCAAGAGAAGGTGAAGAAAAAGCATTGAAAGTACCCCGATTTTTGTTATCGATTAAAGATACTGAATACTTTAAGGCAACTTTTATTTTTTAAAGCGGGATATTTTAGAAAGTTTAGTTGTTTTGTTTTATAAACAAAATTCAAAAATTACTATTTCCGGAATTTTTTTTTTTATATTTTTTATATTTTATATTTTTTTATAATTTTTTGTTATCGATTTTATTTTTTACTTCGTAAGCTTTTATACACATAAAATTTCATTCGAATATCTTAATAATATTTACTTATTTGTAGTTGATTTCTTTTTATTCAACTTGAGCAGCAAACTGGTATGGATGTGTTGATGGAGAAAGATTTGAGCACTCCATCCCTGTTAGTGTGGTGTTTGATTCCATACGAAGGTTAGGACTGCTAGATTACGAGACCCAGCTGCTGGCTCAAGAGAAGATAAGAGCGCTACAAAACCTGACATTGGATTTAAATGGAACAAAGTGGCCCTATAAGGGTGACCTCCTCAGTAGATGGAGGATAACATTCTTTGTTCCGTTTTTACGAAATCCTGTTATATTTTATTGCTGATTTTTTTTAAATCTATTTAGAGTACAACTGTTGCTATGATATAATCAAATATTTCTTCTTTGTGTTAGGTAGACAGGATTTAAAATATTGAAACATTTTACCAGTGCTTAGACTCACCCTAAAAGTGAATCCAGGCAACGGCTTTTTTTGATATCGAATTTTTAGTGCAAAAAGTTTTTTTTTTTTCTTCTGATATCTAGATATTTTGCAATTTTAACTATTTTTTATTAAACTTTGATTTAGTGTGAAATTTTGATATTCTGGCATTTTAGTGAAATCGAATTTTTTTGATAAAATTATCAACCACATAATAGTAAGTTATATGGGGTTCTCGAAAAATCCATTTCGACCTAAACATCCATAAGTCATTTAATCGACTATCCTACCTATAAACCTATAAAAACCCAGAGCATGTACTTCTGAGTGAGGTCCAAATCAATGTAATTCGGATAATATGGTTTGGAAATCAGCTGTTTTTTAAAATGATAGAAGAAACTTCTAAAACTAATAAAAATAGTTTTTTAACCGAAACCATTAAAAGTTTAACAATTTAAAATTAAACAGAAATTTGATGCAAGGTTTTTTTATAGTCTCCGATATTACTCCCAATATAAGGCTGACTTCCAAAATGTATCAATACAAACAAAGTCTGTATACATTTGTGCCCTGATTGCTTGTTCACTGCGTTACTAATACTTGTCGACGGTGTTTTGAAAGGGTATAAATATAGTCAATATTTCATACTGCGGCGTTATTAAATACTAAACTTTGTTCGAACACAAAGCATTTGACGTTTTGGAACTCAACCTACCTTTTCTGTACAATGTGGATAGATACGAAGTTTGCTGCAGAAGGATGTAGTGATCCAAAAAAGCATTATGTTTTGTAATTATCCTTTTTATTTAAAATTTATTACCTTAATTTTTTTAAACAATAAATATGCGAGCTGGACTCAGTTAAGGCTATTCATTTGTCTAAAATTATACAATATTTTTCGGTTAATTGGTTTCCACGCTTTATTGAACCACATGATCGGGCAAAAGAATATTGCATACGAAAACACATGTAAATTTTCTCGGATAATTGAACCCGGTTAATTGATTTTCCCGCTTAATTGGTTCAAAATGCATGCCATCAAAAATAAATTTCCTCTTACTTTTACCCGGTTAATTGCGTTATGTATTATTGAAAAATAATCTGGCATTTTTGCACATACAACGCGGATGAGAGCGCTTTATTTTTCAAAGCATTGCCTCCAAAAAGCTTTTGCAAAGTGCACTTATGCGATTTCTTTTAATTCATTAGTATGTATGTATGTAGTTCCAATTATGCGTGATTTCTGTAATTGAACAAACTGTTCAATTAAACGGGTATCGGCTAATTGAACAAAAAGTTGTGCAAATTTTGATGTGCAATTAACCGAAAAATACTGTATAGTGACACAATATGCAAGTTATTTACATTTAAATTTGTTTTTTTTTCAATAATAGACAAAGGTATTTTCTAGGCTTATTGTTTTTTATACTGTGATTATACTTAATTATGTAAATGTTATGTAAATGGAAACAATTGTAGACTTAACTGAACATCTATGCCTACAGCATAATTAACTTAACAAAACTACTTATAAACATTTAAATGAACATCTGATGTTAAGTTATACGACTAAACACGTAAAAGCACAATCCAGAATAATAAGAAGATAAAAATAATTTTATATGTATGAACGTCATGCTATGATTTTGACAGCTAAACACTGTAGTAACTTTTGACAATTAAAACAGTTATATGCTCATTTGAACACAACAATCACAACAACATGTGTTTTCATTCAAAATTATAAAGAAATGTAAGAAACACAACAACAACAACAACAATTCTGGTTAAAAAATCAACTATAAGAAGTAGGCGGAGTTGTCACGTGCTTTTTAAACATTGATAGGACACATGTACACACGCGTATAGGGTTGTTCGATTATAAAGCGAATAGAAAATGCTTGTAAAATTACTGTGCGATCGGAATAAAATTTGTTAGTTTAAATATGAAGGCATTTTATTAATGCAAAGCACAAGAGTAATTTAAATTTGTAAAACTTATCTCATCCGGTCAGTTCAATTAGAAATTATATCTAATTTTATACTATTAGTCGAGGAATGATTTAAAAAATGTCTACACCGAATATGATATATAGTGAAAATCCTCTGATAACGGACACCTCCCATAACCGGACATATTTAATAACCCACCAAGTTTTGTAAATCCAACATATTCATTAGTTTTTCCATACAAAATGCATTCCTATAACCGCACGCGGACCCTAAATTTTAATATACTTATCTCAGAAGCTTTGAAGTACCACTCTGGTTTTCGAGTTGCCAATTATTTATTATTATTATTCAGCATAATTCATCAGCAACCTAAGCTGTCTACATAGAATCTCAAAGCTTGTCTGTCCATTGCAATAAAGCGAAGTTCGTTGAATGATTTATCTATCGGTTTCTTTGAATATTGTGCTCCTCCATGTAGTTTTCGGTCTTCCTCGTTTCCATGAGCCTTGGGGGTTCCACTCAAGTGTCAAGTGTGTGAGTTGCCAGTGGATCTTTTTTTGAATCAAGTCTGATTCATATTTGTATTAATATCAATGATATTGGTGATTGCCCTGTTAATGCAAATGTACTTACCCATGTGTTAAGGACGGCAAAGATATTGTTGTTTATTTGAAGAAGTCGTTTGCTTAGTTGGTGTCACAAAATGGAACAGAAAAAAAAAAATATTTTCCTAATAAAGAAAAAGGAAATATTATAAAAGAGTAATTCGGGTGTTGAAATTGTTATATTTGTTTTATGTTCTAAGATTTAATATTAGCAAAACACAGGCCGCAGAAATCAATAAAAATAAAGGGAATGTTTGTTAGAGCGGGTGGCGCTGAAATACACAAAATGTGCTTTGGTTGGTTCTCTAAGGCTAGATGTCAAAATATTCCAAGATTCTGGATCTATTTTAAAACAAATTTGTAGAAAAAACTTTGAATCTCTCTCACCTCTACTAACCGGACAAAAACTCTACGACGTAGAGTGTAGTTTAGTTGGCACCTGTCTATGTTGAACAGGCACTCTCCCCTAAGTTTTGACTTTCAAGACATCATTGATTGACAAAAAATAAAAAAAACGAGAAGACCCTTGGTGAAAGCAAAAACCAAGATTTTCTTGGAGCTACCCGGTGTAAAGGTACAAATAATTCGTTTTATTTTTAATACCATTTCGACCCAGAATGGCCAGAAAATATTGCACAAAGGTAGAATAATATAGACCAGTGTATTACAAATCATCAATTCGGATGGTAAAAGAAACATAGTGCTAATGTACAAATGCACTCATAGGCGCTTTTCTTCGACGTTTATGAAGCATTTGGCGAGATATTACATAAAGGTGTAACGTATATAATTAAAAGCACAACTTGTCCAAAAACTTTTAAAAGGTGGCGTAAAATTAATCACCTTATCGAAAGATCTTATACTTTTGCAAATGTCTTCGTACTTCATTAATATTTGACATTTGACTAGACAGCTGCATTATATAAACAGACATGCATGCAATGGAGCTCTTAAGATCCAAATAAAAAATTCCATCAACAACAAATATAAGGTGGTAAATATTAAGGTAAAAATATTAAAAACAAGACGGAAGCTTTAGGTAGTAGTAGACTTCGTTCTCACCAACTTACGATAGATGACTGATTGAATGCGATTTTTCTCGTATTCCTTTATCTGAGTTTGCTTGGTTAAATAGATGATCTTTGCAACTTAACACTACCCAAAGTTGATAGATACGAGTAGGGCTGATGACGGACTGCTGTTGTCTGAAAATTAAATTTTTCCAATTTTTCTTTAATATTATCACTTAATTTTTAATTTAAATTATGCTTAGAGAGAATAAAACGAAGTTAAGCTTGACTAAAAATTTCATATGATTTCCATTAGTCTAAATCAAGGTATATTTATCTTACTAGGTAGTGGCGTCCGCCCAGCTGATTTAGTAGTTCGACATGTCAAAAGTTGTATGTGTTCACAAATTTTATAGTGTAGAAGTGAAAAGGCACTAAAACACATACAGGCCTTCTCAATTTTCTTCTATGTTTTTTTGACATTTCGAACTACAAAGCAACAACAAAATGCCATGTTGTTCTTGTATTGTTGTATTTGTTGAAGGGACGCCACTACCTAGTAAAATAAATATACCTTGGTCTAAATATTTTATGTTGTAAAAAAATTGTGTGATTAAATTTGTTCCACCCTGTGTAAACTGATTTAAAGTTATTAAGGGTGATCCATTTCGAGGTACTTTTTTCAATAGCCTTTTTTGACAGATCACGTGTGAGTCGTGTCATGCTGTCATATTATTTTTGTTTAGTATTGTTTGGCATTTCATAATGGAAAGACTAACGCCTGAATCGCTTCGCCCTTGAAAAGTTCCAAGAAGATCCGACGTTTTTGAGGCAAATTTTGTTTAGCGATGAGGCCCATTTCTGGCTCAATGCCGCATTTGGGACGAAGAGCAACCCTAAGAGATTCAGAAGCTGCCACTTCATCCAGAAAAAAAAAACGGTTTGGTGTGATTTGTGGGCCGGTGGTATCATCGGTTCATATTTCTTTAAAAATGATGCCGGTGCAAACGTAACCGTCAATGGCGCCCGTTATCGTGGCATGATAACCGACTATTTGATGCCTGAAATTGAAGCTCGTGATCTCGCCGACATTTGCTTTCAGCAAGACGGCGCCACTTCCCACACATCGCATCAATCAATGGATTTATTGACAGAATTTCACGTTTTCGGCCGGTCGATTTCAATGAAATCTGGAATGGTAAACATTAACGTTTTATTTTTTCCCCATTTTCTGCACAACGAAGCTGATGTTGATTACAAAAATATCTGTTTTGGGTAATTTTTAGATAATAATTATCAGCCTTTGATGGCAAGGGCACTTTAAAAACTAACTCATTCTTTTCGTTTTTATGTTTCGAATTCTGGCCAAGAAGATGGATCCGTATTTATCAAGCCAACAGTTTTAGGAGAAGAATTTAATATTGTTTTGTCAGCTTCATTCGTCATAAGAATCTGAATCTGGTATTACTAGTATTTTAACTTCTTAAGAAGCACTTCAGTCGTTGCCTCCTCTTATTGAGTCTTTTTGTTCCAGACAGCTTTTTAAACATCATGGTAAAAAATTATTCAGTTCGTAATAATCCAACTGAATGTTTATGGTATGATAGTTGGTAATTTCAAATATGAAATTATTGTTTTCGTATTTTACATCTTTATTACTTTTTTGCGGGCAATGCAGGAACCAATACTAACTTTTCGCCGGCTTCATTGGACGGTTCATCGTACATTTGAAAAACGGTGTTTACACCTGAAAACCATTGAGCCACGAGTGGAGCATTGTCATTGACATTCGAATTTTTCGTCAAATATTCATCGCCCCGGTCGCCCTGCCCTAGGGGCGGCACTGGTAACTTCTCACCAAATATTGTTAAAATCCATCCAGTAGTTTTTACGTTATGCAAACACAGACAGACAGACAAGAAATGAGATACTATTTTGTTATATGTATAGATTTTCTAATTTCTGGCAGGCAAGCAAGGCATAAGGCACGGTTAAGTTTAAGCTAAGATCCTTTCTTAAAAATGTCTAATTTTTCGATTGATTGAGCAAACATTAGCTAATTTCGAAGAAGTGAGAAAAACAATTTCGACTTTTCGTGCACATATAATTTTTTTAAAGACAACACAACAATATCTGCAGACACTTTAAGACTACAATTGCAATACAAATGCAGCCAGCCATTCATGTACTTATGATAAACATCGCTGAAGACGTTAAATAAGGCAGTTGCTATTGAAATTATCGAAAATCCATTATGAAATTTTATTGACTGGCATTTAAGAAATGCGCTTATAAGCACAAATAAGCCAGATAAGACACGGCCACCTAGCGGACCTAATGGGTACTAAAAAATCGCAAAGTGCCATCACAACAAAATCGCCCACTTAACAATTCCGTTGGTACATTACAGACAATTTTAAAATTCATATGTAGCTGTCTCTTTTCTCTGATGGGGTTAAGTGTCAAAATAATTATTTACATTTAATTGTTAATTTTTATCACAATTTGGCTAAAAAAGTTTTTGTCTGATTCTGCTTATACCGTGGTCACAGACCACGTATAATCGCAATCGGTAACTTATTGTGGTTTTCGGTAATTTAATGAAAAATTAAGCAACTGATGCAGGACAAAACAGCTCAAAGGAATATTAACATTTATGTATGAGCCAAAGTCAATTCAAGGGGAATTTGAATTGACCATTAACCTCTCCAGTGCAAACATCTCAAGAGGTTTTTAAAGCTACTAATTGTTAAATGCGGTGTCAAGAGAAATGCTATAAATTGTATAGTAGGCAAAAATAAAAGTACAGAAATCCAGGTAAATTTTTATCAAAACTGGAAATGTTTCATATAAATTTCGTTATTTATTTTTGGGTCTTCTCTTTAAAAGGTGAGACAAAATGTTTAAATACATTAGTACCAACCATTAGACCAAATCAGAGCTTGTGGTCAATTGAAAAGAGTTTGAATATTTAAAACAACTGAATACAAAAACCATCTAAGAGAAGAAAAATTTCTGTTTTAAAAATATTTAAGAATATATAGAAAAACTCCAGAACTCGTTGTTATTTTAGCTGTGAAAAGGGCTTTTAAATAAATCACATTAGGCACTTTCAGGGCACTAATACCATGATCTAATATTAAGCGTTGAAATCAATAAATAATTCATTGCTCCTTCGATGACAATGAATTTCATTCCGAGGCGATGTGACTTCTTCTAAGTGGCTAATTCCTTACGTTGAACTTTGCCTTCAGTAGATTTCTTATTTATTTTTCACCAAACTTTGGGTTCATGCAAAAGAATTGCATATTCACTAGAAATTGCAGTTTGAAATTATATTTCTGCCATGTCTTCAAAAGCAATCACTTTCTGCCTTCTGTAGCAAACCAAGAGAACCAAGAAGGTACTGCAAGTAAAAAATTTATAAACATTTTCTTTTGAGTGTGAAATAAATAAGTCAACCCGTTTATACATATGTTTTGTTGCTAGTATTGAACAAAAAAATTAAAAATTCCGTATCAAAGTTCATCCAGGAAATTTTCTAAAAGTAAAAAATTTTAAACAATTAACACAAATTTAAATCACATTTTATTTTAACCACATACGTACCAATTAGCTAACAAAACAAGTACACACCTTTGAAATCCATATTTTTACGATTATTTTGTTACAAAACTTTTTCATTTTAATAAAAAAACACAAAATTGAAGAATTTTTAGAAATATGTATTTATTATTTGTTTACTTTTTTGCTGTCAGTTTCTATTTGTTGTTTATGGTTTTAAGGCATATATAGTTGCCTGCTTTTTCTCATTGTTTTGAGGATGCCACGATTTATTTTCTTTTTCATATTTAAGGGTTACTCGCGCATGATAATCCACTTTTCTATACGTCAAAGTTGCGATATCTGGTTATGTCTGTGCTTATAAGTTGAGAACTTAGGCATTTGGCATTGTACAGTCGTTTAATATTTTCTATGGAAAAAAATTATAAAAAAAGTTATCACTTACAATCGAAAATAAAGCTAATCATGTAGCTTTTTAGTCGTTACCTCGATCAAAAAAAAAAACATAAAATGACAGTCAATAGATGTTACCAAGCGAAGACAGTAAACTCAATTCGCCGCTTGTTTGGGATGTGTTTGGAATTATCTACATTTAAAAGGAAAAATCAATAAATGGACTTGGATGACCTAAAGGCATATTTCTTTGTAGTAATTCATTGTCTCTAAAGGAACTCTAAACTTTTGTTTTTGTCAATACGCAAAAATTATAAAGAAAATTATACGATTTGGCTTTAAAGAAATGAGTCCGCTTCAGATACGAATCAAATAAAAAGCTCATATCTAAAACAAAACCATATTTGGAGTTTCACCAGAAATCCAAAAGCTGAACAATCGTGAGTCATGCACGCTCTCTAATGCAGTGTCCCGCGAACACTTACCACGACACTTTTCTTCTAAATGATTTTATACGCGTTTTTCTCTTTGTGAGGAGACAGGAAGCGCACAGGTGCCGGGCGCTGCTCTAATGTCCATGTTGTTTGCTCATTCTTCTTCTGCACGCTCATCTATTTAATAAAATAACTCATGATTACACCTGCCCACGTGATTTATGGCAATCACGTAAGAGGAGTGCAACTCTATTAACAAATGCTTAACATACGTTTTCGCAATCGGTGCCATTGTGCATCATAGTAAAATATCGTGTTATAATAAAAATTATCAAATAAAAAAGTTTTAAATTTAAATAAAGGAAAAAATATGTATGTACGAGTATATCTGTTGCACTTAATTCTTGAAGTGCGTTCATGAATACCTAAAACATATAGACTATCTTAATCTGTTTAAAATTTGCTAACAGACAGAAGATGTATGTATGGACGATCCGGCCCGGCTGAACTTAACATTTTTTCTTAATTAAAAACACAATAAACCAAAAAAATTAAATCTGATTTGCTTGCAAATCTGTTTAATTTAAGTTCAGGTTTTTGATCTTTTCTGCATTTTTTGTTTTTTTTTTTTTTGTTTTTGTTTAACCACTTGTCTGAAATTTGTAATCTATACCTCTCTAACCTGTGCCTGCTGCTTGAACTTATCCTTTCTTTTCGTTTTAAGTGCCAAATGGTCAACAAGTGTTCATGTTGATCATATTTTATTTTTGCTGGTCTGCCAGTCAACCAGCCATCCAGCCATCATTTCTGTGTCCTTTAATTGTGTTTAAGTATATGAATGTATGAGTATGTTGGTGACTGACTCGGTACCGTGTATGGTTGTTTAAAATATGACTTGATAAGTGCATTTTGTTGTTTTATTTTATTTTTAGCCTCTTAAGTAACCTTAGACATAAAATCTGGGCTGGGTAAATTTCTCGTTTTTAATTATAATTTTTGAAAACTTCTCATATTTCAAAATGATAAATTATTTATATGTATAGATTTTAAAGGGGTGGCTAGCTGTGTGTTTTCAGATCTTTTAAGATTCCATTACAAGGTAGATAAGTGAAAGATTTTTTTGGTCTTTTTTTGGAAATTATAGTGAAATAAACTTTTATACAACCGACATTAAATTCTTAGAATAAAATCGTGACTAAATTTCGGGTTTTGACAATCAAAACAAAGACACCCATTTAAACCCCTGAGTTTCTGTGAACACACACACATTCTCAACTAGACTCTCTCAAAGAGAACAAAACATATAGCGAATATTTATTTCCATGAAAAAACTTCCAAAATTTCTATCGTGAATGATTTCTACCGTAAAATACATGTAAATTATTATTGGATTCATTCACGATAGAAAAATTTGGGAGTTTTTTCATGGGAATAATTAGTCGCGATAGGGGGAATATTTTTCAATCAGTATATTGCCAGCAGATTTGTGTGGCTTTGTTTTACTAAATGTGGACACTCTAAATGTTTAGCAACTAATGTTGATTCTTTTTAGAATTTATTGTTATTATAGTAAACAATTTTTTAAAATTAGAGTAAAAAATTATTTTTTATTGAAAAAGTACATTTTAAACATCAATTCTTTACGTATTAATTTACATTTAGTCGTTAAATTATTTATTCATTCAATTACACATAATTTTATTTATATTCAACATGTTACTCATTGTTTTCCTAAACTATCTGTGTCCACACACGTTGTGTGTGTCCTGACAATATTTTGTTCGATTTTGTTTTGAAAATTTTAAGACTTACGTATTTACTTTATATAAAGGTACCCATGCCTGGATAAAATTCTAAAATTTATTTAAAATTCTAAAAATTATACAAATCAAATACAGTCAGTCAGTAATTCATATTTTGTAAAATAAATTCACTGCTTTTTCTCCGCTTTCTCTTGGAAATAAGATAATGGGTGATTTTTTTGAGGTTAGGATTTTCATGCATTAGTATTTGACAGATCACGTGAGATTTCAGACATGGTGCCAAAGAGAAAGATGCTCAGTATGCTTTGACATTTCATCATGAATAGACTTACTAACGAGCAACGCTTGCAAATCATTGAATTTTATTACCAAAATCAGTGTTCCGTTCGAAATGTGTTTTATCGACAAATTTTGTTCAGCGATGAGGCTCATTTCTGGTTGAATGGCTACGTAAATAAGCAAAATTGCCGCATTTGGAGTGAAGAGCAACCAGAAGCCGTTCAAGAACTGCCCATGCATCCCGAAAAATGCACTGTTTGGTGTGGTTTGTACGCTGGTGGAATCATTGGACCGTATTTTTTCAAAGATGCTGTTGGACGCAACGTTACGGTGAATGGCGATCGCTATCGTTCGATGCTAACAAACTTTTTGTTGCCAAAAATGGAACAACTGAACTTGGTTGACATGTGGTTTCAACAAGATGGCGCTACATGCCACACAGCTCGCGATTCTATGGCCATTTTGAGGGAAAACTTCGGAGAACAATTCATCTCAAGAAATGGACCGGTAAGTTGGCCACCAAGATCATGCGATTTGACGCCTTTAGACTATTTTTTGTGGGGCTACGTCAAGTCTAAAGTCTACAGAAATAAGCCAGCAACTATTCCAGCTTTGGAAGACAACATTTCCGAAGAAATTCGGGCTATTCCGGCCGAAATGCTCGAAAAAGTTGCCCAAAATTGGACTTTCCGAATGGACCACCTAAGACGCAGCCGCGGTCAACATTTAAATGAAATTATCTTCAAAAAGTAAATGTCATGGACCAATCTAACGTTTCAAATAAAGAACCGATGAGATTTTGCAAATTTTATGCGTTTTTTTTAAAAAAAAGTTCTCAAGCTCTTAAAAAATCACTCGTTATAAGGCATCCTATATTGGAACAACATATAAAGAAAGACAGGCAGGAAATAAGTTACTGTTTTATTATATGTATAGATATAATTAAGTTATAAAATAAATAATTGTACCATATACTTACAATGAATAGATTTTTTTTTCTTTTAGTGCAAATGCAACAATACATTACATACTCATTTTAAAAAATTCTCTGGTTGGGTGTCTTTGATTAAAATGTCTCTGCTGGTCACTCTAAAGTTTTGTTTTAAATTCTTTGCCACCTGCACTTAAGCACAGCAATAATTTGAAATGCTAACCACAGATGGGCACAAAGAAGGAGCAAACAAAACCAAACCAAACCAAAAAAAAAAAAAGAAAAGGAATTAGAAAGAACACTAACAGTAGCCACAACCCACAGTATTAGTAAATTAACGCTACAGCAGCCTTAAAACGCATAAATGCTAAAACGAACCTCATCACAACGACAACAAACAGAAAATTGGATAAAAATAAAAAACCTTATTTTGTTTAACGCTCCAAAAAAGGAAAACACATTTAAACCATTTTCACAAAAGTTGTTGTTTAATTTTATTGCCTTTGCTTTTGTCGTTGTTGCTGTTTTCAGTTTATTTCTTTTACATGATTTTAAGATTTTCGACTACCGTGTTGCGCTCGAATTATACTTGTATCAGCATAGCAAATGCCCCAGACATAAAAATAAAATTTTAAAATTGGTTAAGAAAAGAAGTGATTTGCGGAAGGTTTTTGCCTTAGGACAGAGCAAAGTAAAGTAGCAATTACAAGGGTAAGTCAATATCTATATATATATATATATTAAAATAGTAACTAATTAACGTCTGTCTGTCTGTCTGTCTGTCTGCTTTTCATTTGTGTTCGCATCACGTAAAAACTACTAGATGGATTTTAACAATATTTTGTGAGGAGTTACCTTAGCATCCTGATTCCGATATAGGATATTTTTCGCAAAAATATTATATTTTCAAGAGAAAGTGGAGAAAAAGTTGTAAAAGTACGCAATTATTTTCGTAGTAAAGTAAATTCATAAACCATAACTAAACTAACCTAACCGGATATTAATACTTTATTTTGAATACATAAACTGACATGCAACATAGTTTAAGGGCGGCACTAAAATCATAAGTGTCTTTGGTGTGAATTGCTTTCAAAGCAAAAACGTATAAAATATTGCAAGGACGCTGACGTAGTAGCGGGCACAGCTAGTATATTTACAAAATCATACAATACATGACACTAGCTAAAGTTAGGATTTTATCGGAGAGAGATAAAATTAGTATGTGTTGTTGCTTTTGCAGTGAGAAAATCTATGCATATTGATAAAACTCACAAATTTTCTATCGTGAATGATTTCTACCGTAAAATACAAGTAAATTTGTTATTGGAGGAATTATTCACGATAGAAAATTTGTGAGTTTTATCAATGCATGGGAATAATTATTCGCAATAGGGGCGAATAAAACTGTAACATAAAATATAGTACATGGAATATTTTTAAAATTTTGTTACTAGTGCAGAAACACTCCCTACCATATGAATAGGACTCCCTAACACAATTTTTACAATAAAAAATTTTACGAAGTGAATTTTTATTTCTACATTGGAGTGCTAAATGGAGAAAAGCTTTTCTTTACTTTTCGAACATTTTTGGTGGGCATTCCAGCATGACAATGCACCAATTCATACTGTCCGGGTGGTAAAGTCATGTTTACATGATCAAAATGTTAACGTGCTCCCTTGGCCAAATTACTCGCCTGACCTTAACATCATTGAAAATGTTTGTGTATGCTTCTGGTTAGCAGTACGTATACTTCCAAAGGGGAACATATTGAAGGCATAAAAGTGACTTGATCCACCATTTCGCTCGATTACCAAAATCGTTGTATGATTGTATTCCCATTCGATTTTACGAAACAACCCGTAAAAATGGATTGTCTACACATTATTGAAAAGGTTTTAAAATGTGCAAATTTTCATAAAATTAAAAAATTTTATTGCAGACTATACATAAACGGTTTTTTATAGTAGGGTCCTATTCATATCACGCAAAATTTTTAAGCAATTTTTTGTTGTACTTGGTTTACAAATTTTTGTATAAAAATTAAACTACAGTATATATTTTTATAGTGTTTAATAACAATTTAATTACCTTTGAATAGAAATGAAAATTAAGTTCGTAACATTTTTTGGAAAAGTTACAACTTTTTGAAAATATTGTGTTATGGGGTCCTATTCATGTGGCAGTGAGTATTAATCGATATGGAATACAAAACGGCAACTTTTTTTTAATTTTTATCTGTCCACCTGTGTTGGCATCATTTAAAAACTACTGGATGAATGTTAATAAAATTTTGCGAAAAGGTACGTACCTGTGTACCTCGGTTCATATATAGGATACTTTTTTCCCGTAAAATTGTGTATTTCTTTTCCAAGCAATAATAGAGATAAAAAAGTTATTATTTTTTTAAGCTAACAAAATAGTAGCCAACTCACATTAAGACATGACACTGCTATGGCGTCACCTGGTGTATGCAAATTTTAATGTTTTATTAAAAAATCATTTGTTCGAAATGTCTCTTTCTCCAAACCAATAGGAACGAATTGTATATGGGGTATGTTAAGACCGCATGTTCATGTTTAGTTGTATTTTTTTTCAATATTTATTTGAGCTTTTTTTGTGGTGACTGAAGTGAAGGTAAATAAGAAGCTGTTATGATTGCTATTGTTGGTTTTGTTGTTGTTGTTGTTGTTGCTGCTGCTGTTGATTTTTTGTTATCGTTATTTGCTGATGTTTATGTTGCAGGCAGTGACTGTTGCTAATGTGGTGGTGGTATGGGTATGTTTGTTTGTTTGTTTGTATTGTTGGTGATGATGATTATAAGATTGTGTGGTAAGCGCGAGTTTTGTGTGGTTTTTTATTTAATTTTTGGCTTAACATTGCCTGCCATATGTACATACGTTCATATCGTAACGTATTTACCTTGCCTTAATACAAGTATGCCACCATACCTTATCTACATACTACAAACAACCCAAACAACCCAGCTACCAGTCTTTACAACGTTGAATAGAAAGAAGTCATCGTCATCGTCGTCGTCATCATCATCATAATGTGTATTTTGTATTGTGTGTGCCATGACTGCCTGTTTTGTTTGCTACTGGTGTTACTCTGGCCTCTATTTCAGGTATGGGTAGACTGCCAAGTATCGAGCCAGCCGTCCAGTAATTCAGTCAGTCACTTATTCATATTGTTAGTTATTTAGTTGTTGCAACATTGTTATAGCTACCACTGCTACTGTTAAGACTTTTTTGAAAGTTGTTGTTTTATGTATTATTATTTTTTTGTTTGTTTGTTTCTCTTTTTTAAGCAGAATGTAGATATTTTTTTAACCATTGCACAGTGTCAATTTTTAACAAATAAAAATTAGAACCAGAACGTTTCATTATTTTCAATGTTTAGTCGAAGTAAAATACTTAAATCGGTGGCTCGGTGGTCTAGTAGGTAGTGTGCTAGTCTATCAGTCCGGGTTTTAGAAAAAAATTTTTTGTTTTGTAATGATAAAAAATTTTGTTTAAAATTAAAAAAAATTTTTTTTTTTTTTTTTTTTGAAAAATTTTTTGTCAAAAAAAAGTAAAAAGCTTTTTAAGAGTGATCTCCATCGCGATCCTAAAAATGTTATATGTTATATGTTTTGCAAATTTTACCTTTTTATGTTTTTTCTTACCTTGGATGGGTAAATACGAGTAAGAAACCCTTGTATATTCATAAAATGTTTTGGTTTTTAATAACTGAAGGTAGATGTTTTTTATTTAAATCACTGTTATTACCTGAACAAAAAACAATTTAAATATCAAAAGAGATATAGACGTAGATGCCCTTTCTTTCGCACTATCTACTTTACACGCCAGAATTCGCCTATTTGAGAGCATATTACACCTGTCATATAAACTGACAGTGAAAAAATGGCAAATAAAAGCTGATGCGGACAAAAAGCCATTGTTAACGCGAGGAAAAAAATATCCAAGAAAAATTTTGGAGTGAATTAGGGCTAATAGTGGGTATACCGAAAGCTGGACTTGGAAACACCAACGATGGTAACAGCAGAGGATTTTTTTCCAATCCTGAATTAGCTGCAGAAATAACTGGAATTGAGTTTGATTTCATATACCGAAGGTTATCATTGAAGTAATATAAAGTGGTCACAATGCACGAGTTTTCGGATTATTGCTTAGATACTGCAAAACTTTACTTTTCTCTTATTAGTGGCATCCTATGACACCTACAATGCACAAGATTTTAATACATGGTTCAACTGTTATGAACGAGGCATTGTTGCCTATTGGGCTGTTATCAGAAGAAGCGGCTGAGGCACGAAATAAACATTTCCGGCTTTACAGCCAGAATTATGCTAGAGATTTTTCAAGGGTTCAGTGTAACATATATATTATTCATAGGCTTTTGCTAAGTTCTGACCCACTCTTTACTAGACCCACTTCAAAAAAGATCATCACCTTTTACGAAAGAAGCAATTTCTTATATGCTGAAAATGATTCAGATTCGGAAGAGGTCTTTGAAGAATCAGACGAAGAAGAACCCTGGCACTCATCATCATCTTAGTGCAAAGGAGAAGTTGTTTTAAATAAATTAATTGTTATAATTTTAAGTAAAATTTATCGTTACAATCATAAATAAGTTATTGCTATGAATAAATTAATTATTTTCCGATAAATAAAATACTATTAAGTAACAAATTACAAAAATATTTTTTTAATAATATTCTTGGGAGGCGGGATTTGGTTAGGCATTGGAAAGCTTAAAAATTAATATTTTTAGGAAATTGGCAAAAAAAATAATTTTTTTTCACAGGGAAATTTTGGGAGTGGGATTGGAGGAATACCTCCCCCTGTCCATGAAAATAAATTTTCATGGTTTTAAAAGCATGAGATCTATTTCTTTTAATAATTTCATTATTTTTTCAAATAATTTTTGATTTCACCTCCCACAAAAGGGGCGGGGCTAAAAATGGCATTTAAGAATCTCTTGAGACCAACTTTAAGTTTTTGAACATTCTCTGACCTTAAAAGTTGTAATTGTTAAAAAAAATGACGGGAAAATCAAAAAAAAACTTGAATTTTTCAGAGGTAGGATTAGTTCTTCCAAGGAGAACTTTTTTCTCCTTGATCCGATTTTTCCTATTTTATAGCTTTGACAGCCTATGACCACAACAGATTTTTCTGCAAAGTTTCATTAACCTAGGGGCACTCAGTACATTTTTAGAGCCAATATAAGCTAAAAAAAAGTAATGTCCGGCTAGATTGGCAAAATACCCCTATGTGCGTCATTAGGCCGACATGCGCAGAAAAATTTAATTTTATCTTCGGGATGGCGTAACCTTGACTTCTATCATCTTTGGTACTCACTCAGTCATGAGTGCCACTTGATTGCAAAAAATTTTCTAGTCTACGCGTCGACACACGACGCTGTTATTGCTGTCTGTTTAAATGCAGACACTTTATTTCTTTAGCAAATGAAACTGACGATTTCATAAGAAAACTCAAAAGAAGATACATACATATTTCAAAAAAAAGCTTATTTCGATCTATCAAAACCACTATATAACATAAATTTGATTTTGTGCATTTCAGATTTGTAATTGTCCACTGTACGCCGCTGTTTTCATGAAGAGATAACGTTAGTTTGATATTTACATATTATTTTTTTTTGTGGTTGTTTCTTTAGACATATATTTATTTAGTGTTGTTGTTGTTGTTGCAGCAGATCCTGTAGTTGATGCCATAATCGCGGTTATATGTTTATTAACGCGCGCCTGTACATGTGTTCTCGTTACTCTGTATCTGGAAAGGCAGTGGACGGAGGCAAAGATAGATGTACATACATATGTATGTATGTATGTATGTGTATAGTAGATGTGGTTAAGAGATTAATTTTGCATAAAAACAACCCAGGTAAAACAAAACAACATAAACTGAGACCCAAAATAACAAACCATCAGCAATAACAACAGCAAACACATCAGATAAAGCACTTCCACCGATACACACACATACTGAGATACTATTTGCTCGTACATTAATGTGGGAGGAAGATTTTGTTTAAGTTTCATTTGTACTGAATAAACATAAAAATTTAAATAAATTATTTTTCTCTTCTTACAGTGGAATTGTTGTTGTTGTTGTAATTTGATTTACAACGCAAACGAAAAAAGCCACCAGCAATTAAAAACAATGCAATTCAAATATTTTTATTTTTTAAAATTTTTATTTATTTTTTTATTTTTCTGTTTATGATACAAACAATATAAAGCACCCTGTTTATGATAAATCCTCTTTACTTTGCCTGTTGTTTTTGGTTTTGTCAATATTTTCTTATTTATTGTTGTTGTTGCTGCAGTTTGTATTTATGTATTCTTTTCAGAGTCTCACCTGTATTTGTTTCTTATTACTGCGTTTTATGTTGAATTTAAACTACACACACACACACATATTTACACACAGTAAAAATGGGGATCAGGGTTGTCATGTATTTAAAAAAAATAAATTAAATGGACAGTGAAAAATTCCTTTAGTTTCTTCAAAAGCCTTGTCATTGATCCTTAAAATTCTATTTTGGTACAAACAATTCTAACTGGGGAAAACGCGAAAAAATTTAACAATCAATAGTTCATTACAACTTCTTGGAAAACCACAAGCACCTGACTTTTCCGGAAAACCTATAATCTTAATCTAAACAGTAGTTATACAGCTTTAAAGAGGAGATTAATACAATTCACAGGAAATTTTAAGTCAATCGGAACAACCGTTTAGGAGATAACCGGGTTTTCGCCCAAGAATTTAAATTAAAAATCAATAGTTCATTTCAATTTCCTCAAAACCAAAAAGCAACTGACTTTTTCGAAAAACTGTCTTTTTTTGTGGTGGAACAAGATTAACGTGAGTACCTGCCTACTCGGCCTAACCTCACGATTGTCTTACCACCGAGTGAAACTTAGGCGTAGACTAGCGCCCCCATTGTGTAGTATAACAACACTTTACGATTGCCACCAATCGCTTTTTGTGTGTGATACAGTCACAATGAGTAGCAAGTTATATAATATGGCAAGCCTTTCCAAGGCAATCCAAATCCACATTATAACATCTTGCTTAGGGGATTGGAGACTATCCAAACTCCGTCTGTTGAGAGTGCAACAGCACACTTGATCGACTTTGCACCTTACGTACATAAATCGATCTTAAACCACAACCACCACGTGTACCCCCGAAGGGGACCTCACCAATAACCGGTCACAGAGAGGATAGGCTCTCTGTGGGGCCACCGATTCCCGTGGTACCAGTCCTTTGGGCACTGGTCGGGCCTCGAAGAGAACCCGTGATTTTTACTCACAGACCTTTTCTTCCAGATTTAGGCTCTAGGAACCCTAGCGTCTGGTGCCCCTATTTTCCCCGAGTGGATCGCGTCAAAGCATTTGCCATAATCCTGCAGTGACAATTGGAACCCCCGGGGTCTTTTTTTGTGGTATCGCAAAATAACTCGCAAATTAAACAAAATCAATTTTATGAAATAAATCCTCTAACAAATTATGAATTCATCTATAGACTGGCCGATAGTCCGCCAGGCTGTCAGTCTGGGAGCTGCGGAATCGATTCCTGCCAAAGATTCCTAGTGTTTTCTGCAGTCAAGCTTTATAGAAAAAAGTCAGTCAAGTGCGAGTCACTCACACACGTAGGGTTTCGTACTCACCTGAATATAAATATAACTTTAAAAGTACAAGTTTTCATTTGTCCAATTCATACGGTTTATCCTTTAAATATTAATTATACTACAGCATAGTACTGATTACCCTGTGTATATATCAAGTGTCTTCCTATAGCGTTTAGAAGAGAACACGATTTAATTTTTTCAATTTTATTTTCGTTTCCTGCTGTTACAGTAGATTTTATAAAATATAATCTGTGTACATTTTAGGTGTCAGCCTATTACTGTCCAAATATAAGATCAAAACAAAATCGTGTCACAATCGAAACACCCTTTACAATTTTTGATTAATATTTTTTTTATTATAGAGAACAAGTTATACATAGTTTGTGTAGATTTAAAGAGTCTGTCTACTCATTCCGGTTCAAAAATTTTTGACACTTTCGCCAAACCCTTTAATTATTACTTTTAAATTTTTACTATAGCGAGTATAATTTTACACACTCCGTATAAATTTACGTTTAAAAAAATTAAGTCATATTTACGAAAATCGGGCCACCATCGGAACACCCTTTACATTTTAGTAATTGTTGTTATAGCGGGTATGGTAATAAAGTTTCTATAAAAATATCAAGAGTCTACCTTTTACAGTTAAAAAAGTAAGATCAAATACATGTAAAACATGTCATTGTCTGAACACCTTCTAATTTTTAGTAATACTTATAGGGACCGTGGCAACACATCTTCTGTATAAATTTCAAGAGTCTAACTATCACGGCTCCAAAAAAAGGCTATATATTGGAAATCATGTCACTGCCGGAACAACCTTTAATTTTTATTATTTGTTATAGCGGTCATGGTAATACACTTTCTATAAATATATTAAAAGTCAACCTAGCGGATCACCCTTTAATTTTTAGGCTTGGTAAAACATTTCCTGTAGAAATTTCAAAATTCTACCTTTCACGGCTCATAAAATAAGGCCATATACTTGCAAATCATGCCAATGTCGGAACACCCTTTAATTTGTATTATATTTTTTATAGTGGACATAGTAATATACCTTCTGTGAAACTTTCAAGAGTCTGCTTATTATGGTTCATAAATTATCCATATACCTGCAAATCGCGTCACTGTCGGCAAACCTTTTAATTTTTAGATTTATTTTCTTACACTTGTTTATATAGCGATCATAGATTACTGTATGTAAATTTTAAGTCTCCGCCTCCTACAGTTTAAAGATTAATGACATATATGCTAATAACACGTCACTTTTGGAAGACCCTACAAAATTTTAGTATTTGTTGCTGTAGCGGCTGCATTAATAAAATTGCGTATGAAAATTTTAAGAGTATAGCTTTCACGGTTACAGAGATAAAAGGCGCTGACACACATTGTAGCGAAAAAAAATAGGATTACGTTTTTACCCTTTGGGTACGGAACCCTAAAAACAATAACGCACAACTAAAAATTTAAAAAATACCCTAAGTTAAAAAAATCTTTCCTAAATTCCCTGAGTTAGTGGTCTTCTTATGCAAGGTACAAAAGCTCTTTCTTCGGTTTCGCCTAATCGAAGTGCACAAAACGTTCTCTTTTTAGGGTTCCGTATTCAAAGGGTAAAAACGTAACGCTATTGTTTTTGCTACAATGTCTGTCCGTTCGTCTGTCAGCGCCTTTTATCTCTGGAACCATAATAGGTAGACTCTTAAAATTTTCAGAGAAGGTGCATACCTGTGGCCGCTATAGCAACAAATATTAAAACTTCTAGAGTGTTCCGAAAGTGACTTGTTATTTACGATTATGTCATTATTTTTTGAGCTGTAGGAGGCAACTACTTAAAATATAGAGACAGTTATTAAAACTATGTTCGCTTTATAAACAAGTATATAAAATTGGACCTAAATATTAAAGGGTGTTCTGATAGTGACGTGATTTGCATGTATATGGCCTAAGTTTTGAACGATAATAGGTAGACTCTTAAAATTGTTATAGAAGGTGTATAACTGTGGCCACTATAACAAATAGTAAAAAATAAAGGGTGTTCTGACAGTGACGTAATTAATGTAATTTTCGCAAATATGACTCTATTTGTTTAAACGTGAATTTATACAGAGTGTATAAATTTATGTCCGCTATAGCAATAAATATAAAAAAATTAAACGGTTTTCAAAAGTAACAAATATTTTGAACCGGATCTGGTAGAAACTTTAAATATACGCAGATTATATATAAATTTGTCATCTATACCAAGAACAAATAATAAAAGAAATAATTAATATCGCTCTTGACTGAATTATTTCATCTTAAATCGGTTGTATCTGTGTAGCTGACCTTTAGCCTGATACGAGAATTTTACTTTGAACTATGCTGGAAAAATGCCAATAATATGTAATAACACCCTATAGGAGAAAACCTCTATATTATGAATACCGCAAAGGAAAAAAATCTTTTTCGTCCAGCAGAAAGTCGACAAAGCACAAAGTAAGTAAAGACTGGTTTGGACAAACCTCAGAGGAAGAAACTCCGTCAATAAAGGAATATTAAGATCTTTTAAAATGTTTTTTAAGGCAACATGGGAATCAAACCCTCAACCTTCAGACTGAGAGATTAGCGCACTACCGAATGTACAAGCGAAAAGGTCTTTCAATAAAAGTAAAACTATTTTTGATCAGATGGGAATTAAGTCAGATCAGACAGGAGGCACGCGATGTTGTCGGATACCGTGTTGAAACAAAGTTTTTTACGTTCTACATTGTAAGCAAAATAAAAATAGATTTTTTTCTGATATTTCGATATTTTTGTAACTTATTAGTAGAAGTTCAATTTTTGTTTTAATTTGGATTTTCTAGTGAAATTTAAATTTTTATTTGTGAATTGGGGTTTTTTTTGTAGTGAAACTTAGTTTTTTTCAGTGAAAATTCAATTCTTTGGTGAAATCTCGATTTTCTCATTGAAAGATGATGGGCATTTGTAACAACTGTATCAGAAAGTGGAAAAATTCGACATTTTATTTATGAGAGCAAAATTTAGATTATAAATATTATCTTCGAAGTAACAGATGTAATAATATTTAAATATTATTGAATCTGAGAATATTCTGGAACTATGTTTTCAACAGATCGTTCGTTTTGTGGCACTTACTAGAAATATGATCACTGAACCAAACCAAATGTTGAATAGTCGAATGGAAGGGCTATAAAATAGACTAGAAGCATTCCTTGAAAAATAGCAATTTTTATAATAATACTAGCAATACTGATGCTTTGCGCTGTAACTAGCCATAGCAGAAGAATAAAAATGTGAAGGTATTCAGATAAGAAAACTTACATAATTGTCCTAAACTGAAAAAGTGGGGAACATTTTTACCCGAATGTATATTCCTCCAAAAATGTTGGACCATTGTAGCAAAATTGTAATGAGCACATCATGGATCATATAATTGTTTTAAACAAGAATTTATTGTGTCACTTCCTTAATAGGTCTCTTTTTGACCCCCTTCCATCCTTTATGATTTTAGACAACCGAATTGTTATTTGCGGCAACCTTACTCTTATGGAGTCTGGTGCTACAACCATCCTTTAATCTTAACTCAACATTTAGATTATGTTTGGATTACTTCTGATCCCTTATAGATCCCTTATATATGGCATCTCTTAAATATTTTGATTTTATGAAAATGACATCGCTCCGCACTTGAGAGCGGTGTACTATAATTTCAAGCGTATTTCGGTAGCTACTGCTGCGTAAATTACACTTGAAATCACGACAAAAGCAACGTGCTTGGAGTTTTTAGGTTTTATTTTCTGTTTTTTTTTTTATTCATTCCCTAATCTGTTTATGTCACGTTTTGTATAATTTTTTTTTTCTTCTTATAATTCAGTTTATTTCGTGTTTTTTTTTTTTTTTTTTAGGTGTACCTATTTAATTTTTTTGTTTTGTTGGTTTTGTTCGTTATTATTTTTATTCTTTTTTTTTTGTTCGCACTGCATTGTTGTTATTGCATTTAATATCTATAGAAATTTACACTACATTGTGTGATTCGGTCGTTGTGGTAAGAGGATTCATTAACTATACACACTGTGTAATTTTTTAAGTCGTGGCAAAATAACCATATACGGACACCACTACGTGATAAAAGACCAAAAAAAAGACCCCGGTCTCCCAGTTTTGCCCAAAGTCCTCCAGGTTTTTTTATGGGACCTCAAAAATGTGGGTAGGTAGCCGCAAAAGTGAAAAAAACCTAAGCGCTACCTAAACGATGTTAAGAATCATTCCTAGGAAATTCATATGTTCTAGAAAGTTGTTTATTGAGATCTTAGGTTCATTTTTGTAGTTGATTGTTTCCTGGAATTTTGAACGGTTTGCTACCTATGGACCTGAACAGGCGAAAAAAGGTAAAAAAAATTGAATTTTTTAAAGTTTGCGATTTTGACCTTGAAGATGAAGTTTTTTTGATTTTATATGTTCACAATTTTTGTTCTTTATGACAAGAGCTACAACTTTGCCTCAGAGAGTATATCAAAATTACAAACGGTTTGCAAAATATGAGCTTGAGTAAATGATCATTTTTTGCAAAAATTACATCGAGGCCCCACATCTTTGAGGGCCCATAAAAAAAACCTGGGGGACTTTGGGCAAAACTGGGAGACAGGAGTCTTTTTTTTTTGGTCTTTTATCACGTAGTGGTGTCCGTATATGGTTATTTTTTTCCGTGTTGCACTGTGATATAGTGTTAATTATGAATAGATGATTTTTAACATTATTCTATGCTCGTATCCTTGTTGGGAGAGTTGCTGATATGGAATAACTTGAATTTAAAAGTCCTCCCTAGATTACAGATGTAATGGTTCACAGCGTTCTTAGGCAGCGTATAATGTCATGGCGGTGAAAGTGTCAGAGTTTAGGTCTGCTGATAACTGGAAGTTGGCATTTATTGAAATAACTATGTACGAAAGTAATATTAATAATTTTATGCTTATAATCGTTTGAAGTTGGCGGTCCTCTTCCAAGTAGGAGGAAAATACTTATGGAAGCAGGCAATAGCATATACGGATCCGAAATCTGGGCTTCGACCCTAGAGACTCAGACAAGAGCAAGGAAATTGTTGTCTGTACAGATAATAGCAGCTCTAAGGGTGACATCAGCATACTGCACTTTATCCGCAGAAGCTGTCTTTATAATAGCTGGAATGATCCCCATAGATCTTCAGGCAGTGGAACGCCAAAAAATGTTTATCGCCAAGCAGCAAAATAGGGCCCAACCGCAGCATACGACGAATATCCAACAGGAAATTCTAGAAAGATGGCAACTCCGGTGGCAAAATGGAAGACATGGTAGGTGGACATATACACTGATCCCTAATATAAAAATGTGGAAAAACAGAAAGGTGAGGTTAACTATTATATAACCCAGATGCTATCCGGACATGGGTATTTCAGGAAGTATGTAGTGTAGTGTAGTTCACCTTACTGCATATACGAAGAGGAAGAAGTGTATGATGACGCAGAACATACTTTCCTGAACTGCGGCCGCTGGGCCGATCAACGCAGAGTACTCGAAGCAGAGATTGGCACCATCTGTGCTAGAAATATAGTACACAAAATGTCAAGGAGCGAAAAAAGCTGGGAAGCAGTTAGAAGATATGTAGAATATGTACTCCGTAAGGAAAAGACGGAAATGGACACAGTTGACCAGAATAGAACAGCGGGGCCTGGACGCAGGCACATAATAGAAGCAATGGTTAACGAGACCACATAAGGGGGTCCACCTCGAAGTAATGCGAAAGCAGATCCGAAGTGGCACCACACCCCCAGGGTGGGTTTTTAGCCGGTATCAATAGAGCCCGGCATACGACAACTGTGACGACAGCGTCAGATGCGTAAAGCATTTTCCCATCCCAAACCCGCAAAAAAAAATCGTTTGAAGTACAAAGCAGATATTGTATGATAACGACACAACCACAGTTGAAGGATGGAAGTTAACGTCAGTCAAATAATTATATGTGCAAAATTTTTTCTCTGGACCTTATGTTATATTAAGGGTACATTTGTTGTTTTTGGCATAGGTACACATTCTGTATAATTACTTTATCTTTTGTTGTTGTTTGTTAGGTTTATCTTTGCACCGCATTCGTAATACCGTTATCTATACATGTAATAAATACATGTAATAAAATAAACAGATTTCCGTTTTATGTTCGCATCACTTAAAAACTACTGGGTGGATTTTAAAAAAATGAGTGAGGAGGTACCTTAGCATCCTGATTTAAATATAAGATACTTTTTTTCCACAAAAATATCCAATTCAAAGAGAAATTGGAGAAAAAAGCTGGTTTAAAGGTACTGAAATTTTCGTTTTCTTTAAAAACGGTTGCGCACCTTTTATATGTATTTTAAACACTATTTTACAACAGATGGCGCCAGTTAAATAATTTTTGTATTTCATTTGTATTTTTACTTTCTGAAATTACATTGTTTTTAAAATATTTTAAACACCTCTTACAGAGGTTTACAATAATTTTTAGAATTTTTTATAAATTTTTATAAAGTAAATAAAATCATAACTGTAGCACTATAAAAGTAAGAGCCTTACAATTAGTGTGGAATACCTTCAAAGCCAAATCGAGCAAAATATTGTCAGGACGAAAATCCCCAGTAAAATATTTGTACGTGCAAAATTAATTATTTGTCTTCTAACTGGTGCCAAATCAACATATCAGAGGAGAAATTGCGGCATAAGTTAGTATTCAAATTACATTTTTTTGTTGTTGGCAAATATAAGTGGAACTTGGTCTAAATTTAACTAAACAACGTGTTCATCAAATAATAAAAAAATATTTAGACCTTAAATACGAGTACCGCGTAGAGTATCCACTCGATCAAATATCGCTCGATTAAACATAAATTGTTCGAATAAGAAAAATTACAAATTTCGATTAAAAAATTACTCGAACAAATTATACCGGTTAATCGCCAAATCTACTAAAATTAATTTTTATTAAGATCTGCAATTTTTACTGAGTTTTTACTTCTTATTTGTTCGTTTAAGAATAATTTCGAACTAGACGTGTTTAGAGAGAACAAATAATGCATGAAAATAAGCCATGCATTTTTTCATAAATCGAATATGACTTTTTTCCTCAAATTTTTTTATTCAGTTTATAAACAAAAAATATTTGTTATAAACAAAAAATATTTGTAGATTTTTACTATTTATATGTAATGTCTTACTACAAATATTCCTTACATGTCCATGTACATATCTATCTAGCAGATTTTCATAAGTGCGTTTGAAGTGTAAAAATAAAATTAATATTTGCAGTTCATAAAAAAGGTCATAGTTATCGTGCGTGCTAACGAAGATATTTACTCTTTCCAATAAAACAATTTTGGAAACAACCCCCAGACTCATAGACTAGCATACTACCAGTAGCCTACTGGGGCACCTATTCCATATTTTATATTACCGACAAGCTATAAAATCAGTTCATATTATTTATGCTCAAAACTTTTTCTGCATATTTGAGGAAGAAATAAGAAAATATCAAATTAAATTTTGAAATTTTCTAACTGAAATAAACAAATCAATAAAACATTTTTAAAAATCATCTACAACTTGCCATTAGTAAAATATATTATTCATCAACTTTGTATGGCTGTCTTTTCTCATTGGATAAACATTTTTTTAATATGTGCGATTAATTCAAGTTATTCGAGTAATTTAAAAACCTTAATCGATTAATCGACGAAAATTTTAATTGCAAAATCGATTAATTGTTTGCTCGAATAAAATCAAAACCCTATTTAATGGTTATTCTAGTACCGATTGCCTAAACCATGTCTAAAACAACGTCATAAAAATGCCCAGTGGTGTCAAATTGGTCAGGATACACCAGAGTAAAACAAGATAAGAGGTATATAATATTTTCTATGGAGATTTTAAGCTTTAAATGTTTTCAACCAAATCAATCAAAAAAAAATTCTTTTCAAATTTACCACTTTTTTGGAAACTTTTGTTATTTATATTCTTTGACTTTCTGAATTTTAAAAAAATTCTATCTCTTACAGTCTTTTAGCTATACAGTTATCAAAATAGGAAAATATAACATTTAGCATTTTTTTTCAAATGATGTATGGATTCAGAGAGTCAAAGAATATATGTAAATAAAAAAAGTTTCAATAAAATCTGAAGTAGTCATTTTGAGTGCCTTGTTGATTTGACGTGGAATTAACCATGATATAATAATACAAGGTAGTTCCATTTCAAAAATGTTTGAAGTTTACCGAAATTATTGAAGTATGTTTTTATGTAAACAACAAAAAAAGCTTTGCCACTAATAGAAATAAGAAATATTTATTTTGGGAATTATTTAAAAAAAATGTGTATTTTATAAAAATAACATAAAATTAAAACGTGCTTTGGTTTAATAGTAAAACTTATGAGGAATAAATCTTGTTATAGATTATGATTTCCTTAAACTTTTATAGGTACACTTTTGTACTGAGAAAAAAAATTATATTTCAGCCTTATTTAAGCTGCATGCTAATTAACCCTATGAGAAATCGCCACTAAATAATCGCCAATAAAAAAAATAGAAAAAATGGAAATTTGGCAAAAAAAAAAATTTGTAAAAAAGTCAGTGGTGACATTAAGGGCATTGACTTTTTTATATTTTTTTTAATTCTAATAAATCTTTAATGTTAACAATTCTGTAATTTAAGGTAAACAACGTAACTACTTAGCTAGTTTTTGGGACTTCAAACCGTTGTTTTTACACTCTTATTGATGCATTTCCTGAGAATCACCCCTATTCCATTTGGCGTCGTCCACACAATATAGGTTGGTATTCTCTTTGTCGACATAACAGTTAACGATAAGTTTTTAATTTTATTTGTTATTTGTAAGAATATGTAACGTGAAAATTTTGTTGTATCGACGACGATTTCATCGCCTTGGTTTATAAAATTCAAAATGGAAAAGATTTAAATACAAGTTTGACCCAATTCGGAAAATTAGTTGAAGAAATAGAAAATTTCGACGTGATAGAAAAAGCTTAGAACAGATTCTTATTAAGCACTTAGAACTTAGACACATTTGTCAGATATAGGGATATTAAAAATCTTATATGTGAAATCCTGCAAAACTGTATTACTATTAATTTAAACTAAATAAATTTTCGTTTGTTTACTTACATACATAAACGAAAGGATTGTTTCTGTTTCTAATTTTTAAAATTGCGAATAAAGGAAAAAAAACGCAAAATGTTAAACGCAAAATGTTAAACGCAAAAAAGTATGTGATATGGTAGCACAAATTGAAATAATTCCCGCAAATGTCAGAACGTTAATATGGCGACAAAAAGAGAGAATGGAATTACCTTCTATTATTATATCATGGAATTAACCATAAATATAATTTTTTTATTTTTATTTCTTTTAACTATAAATTTGAAAAGAAATATCTTTCACCAATTTCCATTGTTTCTTTTAATTCAAATTAAAGTGTAAGCATTGTATTACTTATAACAACGCGTGATCCATTTCTAGGTTCGCTACTATTTTAAAGAAAAAAAAAGGCAGAAATTCAAATTTAATGGAGAATGTTTATTATCATTTGAACATTCTTTGGCATTTATTTTTTGAAGATTATGTCTACCAAATGTTGGCCGTTGCTATGTCGCAGATGGTCCATGCGTTGAGTCCAGTTTTCGAACACTCGTTCGAGCATTTCGACTGGTAACTGGCGAATGACATGCGTGATGTTTTCGTGCAAGGCCTGAATTGAATCGGGTTTGTCCGCATAAACTTTAGACTTTACATATCCCCATAGGAAAAACTCTAATGGTGTGATATCAATCGACCGGCCCAAAACGTGAAATATGTGCTCACCGAGTGGCAACATCTTGCTGAAACCAAATGTCGTCGAGATCACGAGCTTCAATTTCAGGCATCAAATAGTCGGTTATCATGGCACGATAACGGTCGCCATTGACGGTTACGTTCACACCGGCATCATTTTTAAGAAATATGGAACGATGATTCCACCGGCCCACAAACCACACCAAACCGTTGTTTTTTCTAGATGAAGTGGCAGCTCTTGAATCTCTTCAGGTTGCTCTTCGTCCCAAATGCTGCAATTTTGTTTGTTTACATACCCATTGATCCAGAAATGGGTCTCATCGCTAAACAAAGTTTGAATCGAAAACGTCGGATCTTCTTGGAACTTCTCAAGAGCCCATATAGCGAAGCGATGTCGCTTAAGAAGGTCGAGCGGCTTTAGTTGTTGCACCAGCTGTATTTTGTATGCTTCCAATTTAAGATCTCGACGTAAAATGCGCCAAGTCGTTCCATACGTCAGTCCAAGTTGCTGCGAACGGCGCCGAATAGACACTCCACGGTCTTCGTGTACACTCTCAGCTATGGCCGCTATATTTTCTTCACAGCGTGATGGACGTGGTCTATTCGGTCGAATATTATCCAATAATGAATGCTGGGTCTCAAAATGGGTGATGGTGATGCGAATAGTACGTTCAGTAGGCCGATTATGTTGACTATAAGTTAAGCGAAGTGCCCGAAACACATTCCTCACAGAACGTGAATTTTCGTAATAAAGTTGAACGATTTGTAAACGTTGTTCAGGCGTAAGTCTTTCCATTATGATCGGCTCAAATATTTGGCAATAGGTAAAATCACACTTCTTACCAGTCTCAATGTCAAATTTCTAAGTGCCTGTATAAAAAAAGCTGTGAAATGATGAAGTATTTATTTTTCGTATTTTATTACAATAAATATACAGAATATATATTTTAAGACCATTAAATAGAAAATAATGCTGCTTTGCATAAGATAAGCTGTGAGTTATTGTATACAGATTTAAAGTGGATAACAGTTCAATGGAACTAGAGTAGTGGCACTACAATTATAAGGTAGCAATACAAATGTCAAAATCGAGCAGGTATCCGCAAACAATTCATGCTGAAATTTAGTATTTTAGATTCTTAGCGGAAACACATTTTTTTCTTTTTTGTAGTAGGGATACCAAAGCAGACCAATAACTTTATAGGTCTCTTTTCGACATCCTTCGTTCCTCAATGATTTCTGGTAACCGACTGGAAATTTACAAATACCTCACTTTCATTGAGTCTCGTTATGTCACTAGTCTCGACTGTAGTGATTTCAGACTGGCGACTGATACATGTCCACATTCTTCCTCATCACAGAGTCTGTGGTAATTGCTAACATTTGCTTAAGGCTAAGTCTTCACAGCATCTCCATATAAAATATGTCTGCCCGTGCTCCAAAGCCCTTTTATGATAGTCTTTTTCCAGGTACAGCCTGCAAGTATCGTCTTACTTCGATTTTTAACTTGACCAGATAATTGTTGATATTTCGTGACCTGCCATTAAAACTGTTAACCATTTGTAGGCAACCAGATTATAACCAAGCTCCTTGGTTTTCCTGCCACCTTGTAGTGAAAAATTTAAGATTCCTTGGTGGGAATCGAATCCACAACCCCCGACTTATAGACTAGCACACTACCTACCAGCCCACCGAGGCACCCTGGCAGAAACCTAAGTATCTGATCTATTTCCCGATTCTTAGGAAAATATTTTGATGCAAAGAAATACGCTGGTGAAACTTAACCAATGGCTTATTCTTTGTCACACATCAGTCTTGTATTGGCCAGCATCAATGATATCTGTTTATACGATTATGGATAACCTTCGCGAAATTAATTTATAATCCCGATATGGCCACGTATTGCTTTATTTCGAAAGAAAAAAAATGTTTGCATGAATATTTTTATACAAAAAATTATATTTGGAATCGGTTCTATACATTATTTATTTTTATTCACGCATGATTCCTTTTGAAAATTTATTTAAATAAATATTTTATGAGTATAAAATATTTATTTTCAAAAAATATAATAATCGAAATTGATTACTATGGGGAAAGCATATCCAGATAGCTATTTCGCTAGTGCTCAACTAGCTCATCAGTGGATTTTTCCCAATTTTTCTGAATAAAAACTAAGATTCTTATGCTTAAAACTTAATAGACTAAATGAGAAGTTCAATCAGTCTAGAAAGAAAGCCAAATCTAAATTTCTAAACAAAATAAAAAACCATAGTAACCATTTCAATTTCAAAAAGTTTATTTTATTCTTCTTTCAATTTTCTACATTAAGGGTTTCCATTGGATACTATTCATAATGTATCAAAAAGAGTTTTGAAATAGCTGGATATCTGGATATCCTTTCCCCGTAGTAATCAATTTCGATTATTATATTTTTTGAAAATAAATATTTTATACTCATAAAATATTTATTTAAATAAATTTTCAAAAGGAATCATGCGTGAATAAAAATAAATAATGTATGAATATTTATATTTAAAATTTTTGGCGTAAATGATTTGTCGTTATTACTTCATGTCCACAATTAACGTTTGTAAAAGAAGATAAGACGATAAAAAGCCAAAGAAAAATAATAAATGTCACTATCGAATAGGTGGTTTGGTAGAAAAAAGAATTGTTTTATTTCTTGGATTAAGTTTTGAATAGTTCCTAGTGGGACTTTATTTCATATTTATATTGCCCAAATGAAGGCCACTTCAGATTTGTTTTTTTTTTTTAATCTCCTACTGCACAGTGGGGTATAATCTAAATACTTTGAAAATAACAGACATTGGTAAAGGTCTAGACCCCACAAATTCTTTTAGAGCTTGGCATTTCTTCAATTTTTGGTTGATTCTTAAAAATTATACATGGTCTTAAAAGTCTTGTTAATACCTATAAAATGATCTTTAAATTATATTTTAAAATGAGCGAGTTATAAGCATTTTTAAATAAAATTTTTTGTTTAATATTTTAAACAATTCTCAGCAAATTTTTTCCCGAAAATTTAAGATTATATTTTTTCTGAGTAAAAAACTAGATGATTTTCAGATATTACAGATTAAATCATCATTTTATAAGTAATAACTAGACCTATCAGACCATGTATAATTTTTAAAAATCAACCAAAAATTAAGGAAATGCCAACCTCTAAAAGAATTTGCAGGGGCGAGATACCCAACTTTGAGACCAAATAGCGCCAGCCCTGGTAAGTGGATGGTTCCCAACGTCAAAACTTAAGATAAGATATTCCTCTCTATTGATGCTAAAGTTTGGATCAATCGGCCTAGCCCTTTACAAATAGCTGAGTTATTTCCAAAATATGCTCCACTGTGCACTGTGCCTCTTAACTTTTACAACATAAAAGTGTTCAAATTGTACTAGAACCTAAAAATTTCTGCTAAACTTAAAACCAATTAATAATGATTTAATAAAAACGATCCTCACTTAAATTATTTGAAGATTAGAACTTTAAGGCCCATTATTATAACTTGCCAATAGCTAAAGTTCGGATGTTATCGGAGATCTCTCATCGTTATAATAAGTCAGCTAAAAGCAGCATGCAGCTATTACGTACTTTAAAGGAAATGTATAATAACGAGCCTCCGAAACCCTCGTTTTTATAACGAAAGCCCGCTTATCTCTCCGGTAATATCCTAACTTTAGCTATCGGCAAGTTATAATAGTGGGCCTAAATATATTTATAATTTCACGATTAGCCCGGTTATAAAATAAGAGATATTTTATAACCATATCCATAAGCAATTCAAGAGAATGTTGTTTTAGGGTATTCTTTAATTCGTATTTAATTCAATTGGTGTTGCTTATAATTAATAATGGTTTGATTTTTTCTAAAGAGAACTAAAAAAAACAAGGTTTGTTTAACTTTTATTCATTTTTTTTTTCGAAACCCTTTTTTCTTAAAGGTGTAAAACTGTAGTGCTCATTTGTACGCATCACCAGAAACCAAAATGAAAAGAAAAAAAATAAATAAAAATAAAAAAATACTCAAACAGCAGATTTTGAATTTATTTGTATCTAGATGTAGATGGCCGATACAAATATGAGTTCATGCTCAGCCAATATTTGTTTGCAGGTATAATTTTGTGAACATGGGTATGGATGGGTGTATGATATTCTGACTGCTCTTTAACAACAACAACAACAGCAACTACTTTTATGCTGTGGTTCCTTGGCATGGTTCCTGGTATGTTCATTTGACAGTGATTGTTGTGTTTTATCCGCGTGTAAACAAGGTAAAACGATAACAATCTTTAAGATTATTTGAATTTTCTGTTCTGTTTGCTCTGATGTTGTTGTTAATTTTTTTTTTTTTTTTTTTTTTGGTTAACGAACACAGACAAATTTAGTCGCTGATACTGGGAGCACAGTGTATGTGAAAAGGACTTGATCAGAGAAGTGTATAGAATTTCGGATGGTTATGTTAATTTAAAAATAATGTTTTCCTTATACAAACACAACGCCACTATAAGAAACTCTAGTTAAAAAAAAAAAAAAGAAAAAAAATCAGTGTAAAAAAAAAATAAAAAACCAAGATTGGCAGCTGTTGTGAAGAAGATGATGAAGAAGAAGGACTCACTAGGAATTGCGCAGTAAATAAAAGTTTATAATAAAAAAAAAAAAAGTTCGAAGAAAATCGTTAAATATATTCAAACATAAATGAAAGCAGATACAACTTGCACATGTGTTCATACGTTCATACGTACGACTTACATACATATACATATGTATGTATGTTAATATATTATATATCTGTGTTTATCTGTTCATTTATTCAAACATATTTATACACTTTTGTTTATTTTTTATGCATACAGGTTCTCAGTGTTTTTTATCGTTTTATTTGTCTGATAAATGGTAGACATTCTGGTGTCGTTCTTTGCCCTATACTCGGTGATGGTATATTTTGAAAGGTGTTTGCGAAAACTATATTTCAAGACATGAAATTATGAGGTCATTAGCTAGCCTTATTGTTTTTATCGATAGCAACCTTTTTCATACCTAAACGTTTGTTTTGAAAGTAATCCACACCAAATTTTAAGTTTTTTACTTTGATATAAATATCTACTTTATACAGAGGTACCCATCTCTGGGTAATTACTCAGGATGTTGCAACATACGGGGTCTGTTTATGTGCTATATAAAATTCCGTTATTGTTTTGTAAATAGTGCCTAGTGCCTAAAATTTCTGGTTTACAAAAATAAAAGGTGCTGCCAAGTTTTCAGTACTATTAAATCTGTAATCAGTAGTTTTGGTGAGATGCGAACACAGACAGATAGACGGACAAACAGACAGACAAAATTTCCAAAAATTGGTGTTTTATATTCCATATCCATTAATATCTGCACCAGGAACAAAATTTTCAAAAAAAATATTTCATGTACAGTAACGATATTGTTACAATTTTGTTACATACTGGCTGTGCCCGCCAAGTCGTGGGCGCCCTGAAAGTATTCCACACCAATTGTAAGATTCGTTTATAGTGATTCAGTTATGGTTTATGTATTTACTTTATATAATCGTACACATCCCTGGAGAAAATTTTAAAATTCACCTCTCTTCTCTTGGAAATGAGAAATTTTTTCGGAAAAAATGGAATCCGGATTCTAAGGTACCTCATCACAAAATTTTTTAAAAATCCATCCAGTAGTTTTTACGTGATGCGAACGCAAAAGAAAAGCAGACAGACAGATAGACGAAAATTAGTTACTCTTTTATTATATGTATAGATACAGATATATAGATTATTATATCGGTTGTTTTTTTTAGTTGCATCGGAACTTGAAATGACAATACAATAATGGAATAAATTTTTTTATTATAATCTGGTAGATACTTTCTTGGCATTTATTTATTAAATACGGTTCCCGGCATATGTTCACTGCGGCTTTGAGTTGCAAGGTCCAAGATATATGTTTTATAGTTTTGGTCAAGTAGTGTCGGGATGTACATATAGTTGTCCTGCTGTAAGTTGTAAATTTTTGTAAAATGTTTGGCTTTGAGAAGCTCTTAGGAGGCATTCGTTATGATACTTCGTTTCCAGAATAGTTAACAAATAGCTTCGATTTTCGCGCCATTGATTTGATGCTACACTTGTCTGCCAATGCATGTTAAAGCCACTTCCTATTTCGTTAATTGTCTTTGCCCAAAATGTGTTTTTTCCAGAACTTTTACGCTTAATTTATGTGGAAGACGCGACGAATTTATTTTTAAAAAGTGTATGATATAAATAGTTTATGCTCAATTTAAATGTATACAATTGGCAGTCTTGTAAACCAGTTTCTAACATTAAGACATAGTTTGGGGTGAAATTTGGTAGTTTTAGTATACGCTTAATAAAATATCTTTGCAGTTTATCCACCTCTTCAAAGTGCATATATCCCCAAATTTGGGCCCCATATGATTGTATGGAATCAGTTACAGCTTCAAATAACCGATACTTCGTTTTAGAAGAAATATTGTTTTTGTTCAGCAATGAGTTCCACGTAACATTTATGCTATTTTTTGCTACAGTATTTCTATTTAGTATGTGCTTTGTGAATATCATTTTTGGTGTTAGTATCATTCCTAAATAGTTATATTATAGTTATATTCGTTGACTATTTCCACAGTTTCACAAATAGCCAATTTTCACGGTAAGATAATCAACCTCCATTCCTGAATACCATTATTTTTGATTTTGTTAGGTTTACTTCGAGGTTCCATAAGTCACAATATTCTTCTAATCTTCTGATCATTTTCTGCAACTCATCTACTTCCTCTGCCAATATCACAATATCATCTGCATATAAAAGGAGCTTAATATTCAGTTCATCAATTGCGACGTCTCCGCCTAAATATTCATCTAAATCATTTATATACAGGGAAAATAATAGGGGGGATAGCAAACAACCCTGCTTAACGCCTGAATAAGTTTCAAACGATTGTGAAAGTTCAGTTCCATTCCAAACTGTTGAGTACGTTTTTGAGTAAACGCTATACTATACAAAATTTACCAATTTTGTAGATACACCAAGACAGTTTAACTTGAACATAAGAGATTGGAATTGGGTTTTGTTGAAAGCGGCTTTAAAATCTATGAAAAATGCATACACTTTTTCTTTTCCTTCATTTTCAAGTTTACAATGGATGCCAAATTATAAATATTATCCATTGTGGAGTAACCTTTTCGGAACCCCGCTTGATATTCATTGATGATGTTATTTTGCTCGGCCCATTGTATAGACGATTATTTAAAACACCCATCATAATTTTTGTAACACAATTCATAAACGAAACACCCCTATAATTACACGCCAGGCTCTCGTTACCTTTTTCAAATATAGGAAAAATTACACTTCAGATGAATGTTTCGTCGACCTTCATTGAGTTGTATAGATTGTTGTAGCATGTAGCCAATTCTTCCAAAAGTTCAATTGTAGCATTCTTAAAATATTCGTAAGCTACTCTATATTCCCCTGGCGCCTTATTTATTTTGCCCTTATTTAGTTCTACAGTAATTTCATACCTTGTTATTTCTGAGTCTAGAAAGGGATCTTCTATCAGCAAGCACGCATAACTGATTTGATGGGGTATTTGTGCTGGATTCAATAAATCTCTAAAGAATGATCTAAATTCCGATGTTGAGACATTTATACTTGATGCGTGTGGTTGGTTGCGTATTTCTCTTACTAATTTCCACCAGGTTTTGCTTTCTTTGACCGCATTTAATTTAAATTCGAATTCATTATAATATTTTAATTGACTTTCTTTACAGATTTCTTTGTACTTTATATTTGCTGATAAATAATTTTGCTTATTAACGCATGGGCTTTTAGGTGCTAATAATGCCCTTTTTAAACGACTTCAAAAAAAGAAGGAGGTTATCAATTCGTCTGAATGTTGCTTTTTTTATGTTTGTGCCCGCAGAACTCAGTCATTTCCGAACCGATTTTTAAAATTTTTTCTTTATTAAAAAGGAAATGCTTACAGATTGGTCCCATTTTAAAAGAAGTTCAGAATTTTGAAAATTAAAGGGTGTCCCCATAGAACATACGTTTTTTTTACGTGTATTATGAACCGTAAAGGGCACCCTTTTAAAATTTTAAAAAACTGCTTATTACTATAGCTGCCAATAACAGAAATTAATAAAAAAATAAATTTAAAAATTAAAGGGTGTCCCCATATGTGACGTCAATTTAAATATACCATTTTAGACAATCAGTTGAAAATTGGACAGAATGTCCAATATTTATAATCAGAAATTAAATATTTATAATTAGAAGTTAAAGGGTGTCCCAATAGTTGATGTAATTTGATCTATATTGCAAAACTTTTGAACCGTAACAGAGAGACGGTTGAAATATTCAAAGAACCTGTATATCTAAGTCCTTTATAACATCAAGTATATAATTTAAATTTTGAAACTAAAGGGTATCCCCATAATTGATATAATTTTACCTATCTAGCCCTATCTTTTGAACCGAAATTAGACAGAATCTCCACTACTATGTCCCGTATAATAACATTAATAAATATTTAAAATTTTAAAGGGTGTCCCAACAGTTAATGTAAATTGATGCATATGACCAAACTTTTGAGCCGTTTTAGAAAGACATTAGAAATTTACAAAGAATCTGTATTTTAAAATAAGTGTTTAATTTAAAATTGCACATTAAAGGGTGTCCCCTAGGTGATATTGTTTAAGCTATATGGCCATATCTTTAGAATTTGTCGTATATGGCTTTATCTGCTTAACCGTTACGGATAGATATTTGAATATACAGAGCGTATATTACTATGTCCGTTAGAGTATAAAAGTATTTGATTTGAGTACTATTTCTTACACATTACTTTCTTTTAAATTTTTAGTTCAGAATTGATGCACATATATTTGTTTTGTAGTCGGCTTTTTTTTTGAAAGAATTATGTTATTACATTTTTGTACAGAATTTTTAATTATATTTATTAAAACAGATAGATTTATGTCGGAATTATTTTCGTTGATTTGAGTTATATGTGTGTTTACCTTTTCAATATATTTGCCTTTTTCTTTTTCATTCCACCTAAGCTTCGGTAACAGTATTTACGATGTAGTTGCTGATTTTTTGACATTTACATTAAGTATAAAATTTACTGGCAGATGATCTGACCAGCTTTCATGATCTATAGAAAATTCTCTGACATGTGATAGAATATCCAATGATGTAGCACACATATCATTAACGGAATCTCCTACCCTGCTTCTATACATATGTAAAATGTCCATTTTCATAACCTTTAATGACTCCGTTTAGTACTACTAAACCATAGTCATAACATAACTCCATAAACTTCTTTCCCTTGTCATTAATGATCTTATCTTGTGATTTTCTTCTTCCTAAATATTCAGGACACCAACTGTGAACCTCCTCTTCTACCATCTGTTGCATTTCGCCAATTCTTAGATTAAGGTCTCCAACTACTAAAGCATTTTCAGCACCATTCTCAACAAGAAAGTTTTCTACTACTCCAAAAGAAGACTTCCCAGTTTGCACCACGTAAAATAATTATAATTGCCTAATTACAATTCCTTGTAATTTGTAGCTGAAAATTTCCAATTACAATTCCATGCACATAATGTGTAATTGAAAATGTGCAATTACAAATTACAAGTAGTTTTAATTGACTCCCTGATTTAAATTACAATTACTTGTAATGTGTAATTGAGAATATGTTTAATTGTAATTGAATCTCGCCATGTCTTCTATCAATGCATCAAGAATCCCTGGTTTTTCGGCATAAACCAATGACTTAAAATAGTCCCATAAAAAGTAATCGATCGATAAGGGAACCAAATTATGTTGATTTTTAGCTGAATAAGTTTTGAAAATAAAAATTCAGTCCGCATGGCTCAATAACGATCGCCATTCACCACCGTAACGGCAGCTTCTTGCTCATTTAGTAAGAAATAAGAACCGATGATGTCGCCAGCATGTAAACCGCACCAAACAGACAATTATAGTTGATGTAATGGTGATTCGTTGACTGTTTGAGGGTTGTCTTCGCTCCAAATACTGCAATTTTCCTTATTGACGTAACTATTTAACCAGAAATGAATTAAATCCCAAAACACAATTCTTTGATAAAAATTCCCATCTTCGACGAGTTTCAAAAATACGATGCAAACAGTGATCGTTTGGCTTCAATTCCTGTACGAGTTGCATTTTACAACCAAAAACCTTCGAGATCTGATCAGTGTCAAAGATCTAGAAATACGGCAACCGGTAGCCCGCCCTACTGTGACCTATTCTTGATATGGCCCTTCGCGGAGTAACGTGGTGGCTGTGATTTTGACCTAAATTTCAGGAAAAGCCATTTATTCCGATGCGCTGTTGCACTCCAACAGAACCCACCAATAGTGAGGTGGGAGTTTAGATAGTCTAAACTCCTAAACATGGGGTATGAGCATAAGGCTGCTAGCCACATTCTAAAATTGCTACTTGTTGTGTATAGTATTCTCCCAGTGGTAAGACCAGCATCTAATTAAGTCAACAAGCTAAGTACTGACGTAAATCTGTATCAGACATGGAAAGATTTAATTACATTTCAATTACAATTAAAATTACAGGTAATGTGTTATTGCATATTCTCAATTACACATTATAAGTAATTGTAATTTAAATAAGGGACTAAAATCAATTGCAATTACTTTTAATTTGTAATTAAAAATTATCAATTTCATGTAATTGTAATTGGAAGTTACAATTAAATGTAACTACATTTAATTATAAGTAATTACATGTTATTATAAGTAATGCACATGTAATTATAAGTAATTACAAGTAATTACAATTTATTGTAATTAGGCAATAATTATTACTTTCAATTACAATTAAATGTAATTACATTTAATTATAAGTAATTACATGTTATTATAAGTAATGCAGATGTAATTATAAGTAATTACAAGTAATTACAATTTATTGTAATTAGGCAATAATTATTACTTTCAATTACAATTAAATGTAATTACATTTAATTATAAGTAATTACATGTTATTATAAGTAATGCAGATGTAATTATAAGTAATTACATGTAATTACAAGTAATTGTAATTAGGCAATGATCATTACTTTCAATTACAATTAAATGTAATTACATTTAATTATAAGTAATCACATGTTATTATAAGTAATGCACATGTAATTATAAGTAATTACAGGTAATTGTAATTAGGCATTACTTTCAATTAAAAAAATACTGTTATATTCTTTAAAATTTGTAATTGATTTTTTTTCAGTTACATGTAATTTGTAATTGAAACTTTCCAATTACAAAATACAAGTAATTGTAATTATTTAATTACAAATTGAATTTCGTAATTGCAACTTTCCAATTACAAAATACAATAAATGTAATTATTCAATTACAAATTACATGTAGCTGTGACACATATGTATGTATGTATGTATGTATTTTTAATTTTTCAATTACTCTTTACATTCAACTTTTTGTCATTGTAAAGGAGATGTTTCAATTACACATTACAAGTAATTTGTAATTGAAACTTTCCAATTACAAATAACAAAAAATTGTAATTGTAAAAATTTTAATTAAAATTACAAGTAATTGCAATTATCCAATTACAAATGACATGTAATGTGCAATTGAAAAATCTCAATTACAATTACAAATAGTTGAATGTAAAAAGTAATTGAAAAGTTGCAATTACATATAATTGCGTAACTGCATGTGTAATTAATTAGAAACTGTGATTGACATTCCCCAAGTCTGATCTGTATCACATTCATCGGATGGTTAGATAGGTTTAGAGGAACGCTAGATCAGGTGTAACCTGGTAAAAGCAAATGTTGTAGCAAAATAGAAGGGACAACCTGAAAGGTTTTGTTCTAGATTTCTGTAAAAACTAATTGACTTCTTCCCGCACAATATTTCAATTCATGAAGTATGAACCAAAAATGTTTCGTAAAATTTATCAAACAATAAGCGTTTTTTGCATGTTTTTAGAAAGAACAAAAAAAAAAGTTTACACAAACCCACTCAAGAAAAGAACAACAAGCATGAAGTAGAAATTGCATTATGGAAAGAGCAACCACCACCCACTGTTTTTCAACTGCATGTTTTATCACGCAAATACTCAAGTGCACACATCCTGTGACATCTGCCCAAAAGGCAACAAAGCAGGCAAAATGTGTGTCCATAATTGAAGAAGCATTTGCAAGAGAAAAAAAATTATGAAAATTAAATAGAAATTAAATGAATAACAAATGAAACACAGAACAGAAACAAACACCTTCCATTCTAACAATGAATAAAAGAACAATTCTTTGCAATTCAGAAAGAAAGAAAGCCGTTTAATGAAAAGGCGCATATTGCTTACGAATAAAACGCAATCGTTCTTTCATTAAGAAGCCTGCTGGTCGTAGACGAAGAACAATGGAAAAGAGATTTAAGAAAATAAGAACAGAATAAAAATAGAAAATATCACGTATGTACTCGTACTCGTATCTAATCTACAATATGCTACAAGGCCTGATGATTGTTAGACAATAGAAGGCACTTGAAAGAAACACTTGAAAAGTTGCCAAATCCTCTGTAAGCAGGCGCAAAAGATAAATACCACAAACTGTGAGTTGATCCTTTCTAACTAACAATTACTGCGAGGATATGCTTGCTATTTGAATCCTTAACCATTAAGAAACGAGTATTTCCATTGAAAATTTTGTTAAATGTTTTCACACTATTTCATTCAAATTGTTGTGCAGGTCACTTAAATCAATTTTCCTTCCTTTTCTTCAAAAAAAAAAAAAAATAAGAATTAAACAGACTTGTTTCTTTTGTAAGCATAATTACATATATTTTTTATTTTTTTCTTTAAAGGCGTCATGTCCTTAAAATTCATTGTTTAAATCTTATTCTGACATTTGTCTTCTCCTCTTAACTGTAACTGTAACTGTAAAGTGATTATACTAATCTATTTATTTATTTCTATTCTATTCTTTATTTCTTCTTTAAGGTTATTGATATTGATCCATTTTGGGTTCCTACAACGGAAGAGGAATTTATGCATTTCGGTGAAAAAGCCGATTCGGCTAATCGGGCCAAACTCTATATGGACAGTGTTAGACGCCGTAAGGGTCTGTATGTTGACGATAAGGTGGTCGAGCATGCTGAGAAACAACGTACTTTAAGCAAAAAGAAGTAGTCATGCTACATGATCTATCCTACACAATCATATACAAGTTTGAAAAGTTTGTGTAAAAATTATTTGTACTAAAATAAAAAAATGAAACTTAAAGAAAGTTATTAAATAAAGAGTATTTTAATTGATTAATCCAAAGGTGGAGGCTACTTAAAATCTGTTGAACCCCGACTGAAGACTTTCTTTAATACCAGAAAGTAGTAATAAATTAAGACAAACTTCAAAATCTTAGAATCATTTTTAAGCTGATTTACAGTGAACCACATTCAGAATAATTTAAAGTTTTTTAGTTTTTTGTTAAAAATATAAATTTTATAAAACTTTAATTGTATATTATAAATAATAGCTGTGGCAGACTTGGGGGATGTGAATTACAGTTTGTAATTAATTACACTAAGCCGAAAATCGTGGTTCAGTTCCGAAATTTTGAGTTTAATAAAAGAACACTTAATGTTGGCTCAATGTGCATATCAATAAGCCAAATCCATCAAAGTACAGCCATATCCACAAAAAGTAACATTTTCGCCGCTTTCAATTTTAAGGAAATAAAATCTAATGATTCCAGCAACTCATAAAGGCCAGGATTCACTATCGTACACAATCGTACGATTTAATCACAAAAAAAGAGCTGACCGAATTCTGTCCTACTCAAAAAATCGTTTCAAAATGGCGATGTAGATGCCACACTATTATACAAAATAAGATCTTGCAACTCTGATTGCATGGAAAAAATACTATTTTATGAATTTTTTCTAAAGATTATAAAATCGTACAGGCTGTCAAAAAGTCTGTCACACACATACACTTTTAATCGGAACCGAAATATTACCGAAATCGTAAAGATTTTTATATGAAAGGGTTGACACGACTGCGCAACGATATGTATTTACGAAATCGTTACGATATATAGTTATGACTTCGCAACGATATGTAGTTACGAAATCGTTACGAAATGTAGGTACGACATCGCATCGACATATAGGTACAAAGTCGCAACATGTTTTCTGTCGGTACCTCCACATAAGCTGGAACTTCGTTCTTTGAAAGTTAAGTGTATATAATGATTAGTTAATGATTTGGTATTCAAGGCAATACTTTACAATTCAATTTCAATTGTCTATCCTACATGTATTTATTAAAATTTTCATATTTACTATAATTCTTTTCTGTATAATACAATTTTGGTTTTTATTTTCTTTTATATATGTATATGTCGTTGTTTTTTTATTTTAATTTGAAAATTTATTTGTTTGAATTATTTTGAAAATTTAAACGAGGCAATCTCGATCTCGCACCACTACTTCCTTCTATTCAATGTTCTTTGCTTTTCTTCAAATTATTCAGTAGTGCCAGTCGATTTCACCCAAGCTTTGACAGCAAAATGTCATGGCTTGCCGTTTTATTTTGAAATACATACAGTGAGTACTACGTACTACGACATATATATTATTTTTTTTATTTGTTTAGACAAACAACCGAAATGTCTTAACAAATTCGTTATTTTTCAGTTTTCAAACAAGCTACCGAAATGTCTTACTGAGTTCGTAACGACAAGTCTGACATGCAATTTTTGACAAATCGTGCGACTGAGTATGATAGTGAATCATTAAAGCGCAATAATATCGTGAATAAGAAGTGAAATTTTTGTTCCCATTAAAAGTTCATACCCCTCAAAGTGAAAATTGCAATGCAGAGAAGTTTGCGTGGAATTTTTGTTTCCTTTATTAAACAGCTGTTCAAAAAAAATGTAAACTATACATTCACATTAAATATAAATAAAAGATCAATAAGCTGATGAAAAATTATTGAAATTAAAATTAAATATAAAAAATATAATGTAATGTTTAGCATTGGAGCAATAATTTTGCTACAGGTAGAAGAAACGTCGAATTTTTAGTCGACGTTTGCGGGACGGACTTAATTCTTTGGAGTTAAATATACTTATATGTTAAACGACTTAATAATTGTATTTATAGAAAATGTTTATTTAATTTTATGCAATATTGCAGGCTGAATAAAGCTGCGTTTAGATGTATTCTGGAAGTGCTTTACATTTAATTAACCGGTCTTGTCCTCATATAATTTATTACAAACTTTAATATTCTAATTGGAAGAAATAAATACTACAAATTACTTAAATACATGATGAATAAAGTTCCCCAGCAAAAATTAAGTGGACCAAACAAAGGAAAAAGTGAAACAAATTCGAGGGAAAAACCATTCACTATAAAGGGATTTTTTTGTTGACGTGATGAAATTATTCACGATTGGAACATCAGTGACAAGGAATGCGCTTCAAGATAAAAAAAATTTCATGACAGGGGTGAATATATAGGATGTTTATAATGAACATGATGTTTACTGAAAATATGTGTTTCTAACGGGACGGCGGTACAAAAGGAAATATTTTAAGAACGCGTTATACATATGTATGCATCTTGAAACGTTCCAGAGAATTGATCACCGGGATCGTGCAGCTTAACACCTTTTATTATTCACTGTGGGGTTAGGTGAAGTCATTTGCAACAGAGTTGTATTTTATTGCAATTTTTCTGCACAAATTAGTTGTTGCTTTCAGCTGCACTTGTGAATTGTTTATGTGATTTCCTCTTAAACTATTTCTCACCCAACAAATCATGTGCGTAAACTTCTTCAACAAGCAGATTTTGATTGATAGTCTTCTTAAAATTGTTTGCCTTTCAGCTTTTCATCATTCTGTTCTTAGGCGGCTCCACAGCTACGCAATGTTGGTAGGCGCTGTAATCTGTTTATACGATTTATGCTTAAATTTTCTTTTCTGTCAATTGAAAACAAAATAAAAAGTTTAAAAATTTGATTTTGTTTAAAAGTTCAATTAGCGTATGATGTAAAACTATTGTATGAACCATAGATAACACATAGATGGTCAACTCTCAATTCTGACAAATGTCAAAAACGTGGTTATAAATGTCTTCACACATACGGGTACGGTGTGAATTCAACACGCATAGGGGAGTAAAATTTCTACTTATATTAACACACTATTACGCAATATATTTTTGCACTATCCAATTATGTAATTAATTTTCAATTTTTGCAATAAGAACTTATTCACAGTTTAATATATTTTAGATTTTTTAACAAAAAATATATTTCATTTTGTTGACATTTGTTAGGTGAAATTTATTTCTTCACAATATTGTATTTTTTTGTCTTTTAGGGGATGAAAATTTTCAATACAAAATAATAATTATTTTAAATTACTATTCAATATAACGTTTTTCGCACATATAAATATATTAGCAAAAATTCAAATATATATATATATTTTTTTAAACATAAGTTTATGTAATTTTAGCATATAAAATTGAATGTAAAAAAATATTTTTTTTTTACAAAACATTTTATACAACTATGAGCAGTTTAGGTGCTGTGGGGAAATTTTTGTAATAACCAACACTTATACAATTTTGCCTACCAATACATTCTTAAACTTAGGTTTTTTGACAAGAGACTTAGGTTTTTGACGTTTGAGTTGACTATCTATGTGTTATCTATGGTATGAACTTTTTAATATCTGCCTGTTTTGGTCAGGGTTCCCAGATATTTTTTGGGTTCCATCCCCAATTTTAAAGTTTTCATGCCCGAAATTCCCCAAATTTAAATTACCGCATAAATACATTAAGCTGTATATTTTCATTGTAATAAAATTATACAAGTTGATTGAATTTTTACCTCAGAATTTCTGGAGACTGATTGGTAGAGCGCCCTATATATCTGCTTGGGGGTTGAAGTTTCGATTCCCACCAATGACTCTGGGTTTTTCCTGCAGACAAGCGAAAAGCTTCGCAGGTAGTGTTGTCTTTCAAAAAAAAAAAAAAAAAAAAATATGTTTAATATGTATGTATGTGTATTATTTTTCAACGAAATTAGTTGCCCGAAATTTTGCAATTTATTTAATATTTTATTAGTTTCTTTGTCGAAATAAGACAAGCTTTGTAGTTGGTGTGCAAATTGAGGTCTAAAAACAAGGCAAGTATTTGAATTAATGACAGTGGAGCATCTGCACATTTCAGTTATTTCTTAAAATCGTAAGTAAGTTCCATTTTATCCAGGGTAAATTCAAAGAATTAACTTTTGTTGCTTAAATAATTTTCGTTACGACTTTTTCATCTTCATTTATCAGTCTTTACTTTTACTTTAAATTTTAAATAACAAATAATTAAAATAATTACATTAGTCCAAAATGTATATAATATAATAGAATCCCCAAAAAAATCCTCAAAATATTGAAATTATCCTCAACGAATTCCCCAAAAAAAATGTTAATCCCCATTTGCCAATAAAAATCCCCGATTTGGGGATAAATCCCCTAATCTGATAACACTGGTTTTGGTAAAAAATATTGTATTGCATTTAATCTATAACAGAACAAAAACATCTTATTCTTTTTTAACTGTACTCCAGTTATGTAAATATTAGATAATTTCAACATAAAAGAACCCGAATGCAAATATTAAAAACATGCTCAGTGCTACTATGGTCCAATTTATATATTTTAACTGGTATACAAACTGATATACTGTTAAGAGGTACATGAACTTAGATTATTATGGTTCTGGGCGTAGCTAACAGTTTGGTATTTTAAAGCAGTTACAGTAGTGGACTTTTCTATGCAAGATTTATAACAGTTAATATCTGTGAACAAAACTATGTAGGAAAAAACCAAAATTAATTTAAGTGTAGCGAATAATATCTAATATCAATTTTTTTCTCTTTTTCAAACATACCAAATCCACTTTTTATAGTAAAATCCTCAAAAGGTTTATGTATTAACTAACGAATGGCTCTTCAACAGTTTATTACAGTTTGAGATTCGTTAAACAAATAATTGTTAAGCAAATAGCTTTTTGTCCGAAAATAATCACACACTGGGACACAGTGAGGAAAATTGAAAAAAAAGAAAAAAATATGTTTTTCCTAAAAGGGGTGTCTATCTATTTTTTTGTCAGGCCCTATAATGTTGATATCGCCAGATGTCCTTGTAATGGGTGATTTTTTTGAGGTTAGGATTTTCATGCATTAGTATTTGACAGATCACGTGAGATTTCAGACATGGTGCCAAAGAGAAAGATGCTCAGTATGCTTTGACATTTCATCATGAATAGACTTACTAACGAGCAACGCTTGCAAATCATTGAATTTTATTACCAAAATCAGTGTTCGGTTCGAAATGTGTTTTATCGACAAATTTTGTTCAGCGATGAGGCTCATTTCTGGTTGAATGGCTACGTAAATAAGCAAAATTGCCGCATTTGGAGTGAAGAGCAACCAGAAGCCGTTCAAGAACTGCCCATGCATCCCGAAAAATGCACTGTTTGGTGTGGTTTGTACGCTGGTGGAATCATTGGACCGTATTTTTTCAAAGATGCTGTTGGACGCAACGTTACGGTGAATGGCGATCGCTATCGTTCGATGCTAACAAACTTTTTGTTGCCAAAAATGGAACAACTGAACTTGGTTGACATGTGGTTTCAACAAGATGGCGCTACATGCCACACAGCTCGCGATTCTATGGCCATTTTGAGGGAAAACTTCGGAGAACAATTCATCTCAAGAAATGGACCGGTAAGTTGGCCACCAAGATCATGCGATTTGACGCCTTTAGACTATTTTTTGTGGGGCTACGTCAAGTCTAAAGTCTACAGAAATAAGCCAGCAACTATTCCAGCTTTGGAAGACAACATTTCCGAAGAAATTCGGGCTATTCCGGCCGAAATGCTCGAAAAAGTTCCCCAAAATTGGACTTTCCGAATGGACCACCTAAGACGCAGCCGCGGTCAACATTTAAATGAAATTATCTTCAAAAAGTAAATGTCATGGACCAATCTAACGTTTCAAATAAAGAACCGATGAGATTTTGCAAATTTTATGCGTTTTTTTTTTAAAAAAAGTTCTCAAGCTCTTAAAAAATCACTCGTTATATATCGGGTGTGAAATTTGAATAGATACAAATTTATTATTTGCGTTGATTTTAAAAACTTCAATTAATATCGATTTTTTAAGTTAAGATCTTTTACAATTTAGAAAATATTTGAGTTTTAAATATAATTTTTTTCTTTCGTTTTGACCTAAAATGTGATCAGTACTTATAAAGGCCATGATGCATGATTGACTATCATACTCAGTCGTATGATCTGCCAAAAATAGCATATGAGCTATACAAATGTATGATAGTGTGGATTATAAATTTATTTGTTTGATAGACTTTTTAACAGATCTGTACGATTTGATAATCTTTAAAAAAATATATATATAAAATATTTTTTTTCCATGCGATCAGAGTTGCAAAATATTTTTTTATGCTAGTGTGGCACCTACAAAATCATCACATTTAAAAAGATTTTTTAAATAGGACCGAATTCTGTCAGACTTTTTGTGATTGAATCCTACGATCGTACGAACGATAGGCTAGTGAATTTAGAACTACCCGATCTTTTAAACTTATAGTTGTATGTATTTAAAAGACAAAAATAAAACAAAATCGTTTCTGATTTTGAAATGTTGTACGGAAATAAATTTTAAAATAAAACAGGTAACAGTGGTATATTTGTGACTTGGTGAATCTCTACATATTGTTACGAATGAAGAATGAAAAAAAACAACATTTATGGGCTTAAATCTAGTTTAGTGAAGCTTGACCAATTAAAATATATATAAAGAAATATACAGGGTGATAGAGAATTAAAAAATAATAAAAAAAAATGTAATAAAAAAATTGGCGGTCGCCCTTATTTTCCGAGTTATGGGCCTCTGAACTTTTCATATGAAACTGTGATTGTGTACTAACAAATTAGATCAATATGAGTATCAATTTAAAACTTTTGGAAATATCTATCAGGTGGTGCTAAAATTTAAAAAAAAATTAACCCATTAAGAACCAATGACATTTTTTGACGAAAATTTGTGCATAGTACGTAGGAAAATTTTAGTAAGCGAAGCCGGTGTTGGTCACACCATATAGGAGAAGATCCTTACGTCCAGGAAAACTTTAGTAAGCAAAGCCAGTGTTGGTTATACCAAAGAGGAGAAAACCTTTGCGCCCGGCCGAAGGCCGGCTATGCAGGAAACCTTTAGTAAGCGAAGCCGGTGTTGGTCATACCATAGAGGAGAAAATCCTTGCGCCCGGCCGAAGGCCGGCTATGCACAAAAATATCATAAAGCGAAGTCGGTGTTGGTGTTCGATTTGAGAATTTTATTTGTTGTTTTATTTTTGTTTATTCATTAATTTAATCGCTTCTTATCACATTTATTACGTATTATTGTACTTAATAGCGTAAACATTTTAAAAATTTAAAAAAATGCTTTAGATCTTATTGGGTTAATTTTTTTTTACAAAATTTTAGCATGATACCCATACTGACTTAATTTGTTCAAAAATGTAGTGTAAAATCATAGTTTTATATGAAAAGTTCAGAGGCCCATAACTCGGAAAATAAGGGCGACCGCCAAATTTTTTATTTAACATTTTTTTATTATGTTGTAATTCTCTATCACCCTGTATAATTTTTTTTTAATTGGTCAAGCTTCACTAAACTAGATTTGTTCCCATTTATGAATTAAAGAAACAAACAGCAAAGAACATCGCTAAGCATGTATTAATTATACATAATTGCAGAAAACAGCAGAGATATACACACATATGTACATAAATATACAAATAAAAAGGAACCTGCCAGATCTTTCTGGTATGGAACATTCTAGACGTTTTTGCTCGCCTTTAAATAGAATTCATGGTTTCGATATTTATGACAGTATTATTTGAAACTTCTAAGAGCAGATAGTAATCGCAAAGGAATACAAAACAGCAGTTTTTAGAATTTTTGTCTGTCCGTCCGTCTGTCTGTGCTCGGATCACGTAAAAACTGCTAAATGAATTTTAATAAAATTTTGTGAGGTACCTTAGTGTCTTATTTCATTTCCGAGTGAAAAAGATAGTGAATGTACAAAATTTTACCGATTTGACAGCACGTTTAATTTCTGTCAGCGGAATATTTTATACACTATTTACAGAACTATAACATAAATTTAGAATTTTATATAAATTTTAGAATTTTACCCAGGGATAGGTACCTCTATATAAAGAAAATACATAAACCATAGCTCAAGCACCATAAAAGTAAGAGTCTTAAAATTTGTTGTAGATTACCCTCAACGCAAAATCGAACAAAATATTGTCAGGACTCCCAGCTAGCTCTCAAATTTTTTTTTTCGATTTTCCTTTAAAAGTAATCCCCACCAAATTTTAGGATTCTTACGTATTTACTTTATATAAAGCTACCCATCCCTGGATAAAATTCTAAAATTTATATAAAAAGCTCTGTAAAAGACAGATAATCATTATCTTAAAACAGCGCCATCTGTTGCGGAACATTGCTAAAATATTCCGCTTTCAAAAATAAAAGATGCCTTAAAGTATGCAGTACCTTTAAAGCAGTAAAAAAAATTGGCGTGCTCTCACTGCTTTTTCTCTACTTTCTCTTGGAAATAAGATACTTTTGTGTAAGTATCCTATATTAGAATCAGGATACTAAGGTACCTACTCACAAAATTTTGTTACAATTCAGTTCCATTCAGTAGATTTTAAGTGATGCGAACACAAAATAGAAAGACAGACAGGAAATGAGTTACTATTCTATTATATGTATTTTATGTGTAGATAAGAGATTTTCCTCGTACACTTAAGTTTTTCTATTTGATTTGTAAAATTATAATATAAAAATAAACGCAATATAAACTCACAGGGTAGAAACCCTGTAAAAATATTGTTCAATTTTTACTTTACCATTCGTAGTGTCGGTAAAAAAAAAATCGTTGTCGGGATTTCAACGTTTTCCTGAATCCATTTTTACTATTTTCGTGATGATGTCTGTAGTGTATGCCACTATTTTTGAAAACGCTTTACAGGTAGTTTACTTGACACCCCAAACCGAAAATAATTATTTTTTCGATTCGAATATAACCTGAACGTTTATTCTTTATGGAATACAGCCATAGTCAAATGTTATTACACATTACTAAAATTTTTTATGTTTTGCTAAGACTGTTTCGACAGTTGTTGTTTTCAATAAAGAAAATTTGTTGTTGTTGGATGAAATGGAGTATGTAGAAGTAACGAACAAAAATTCATAGAAAATAACGGCATATTTCTCACAAAAACAACACATTTGTTTGATGCATATTGGCGTCAAAAGTTATTACACACATTTTATTCGTGTCAAAGATAATTACACAATGTCATATTTTATGGTTTATAGGTATTAAGAATTATTAATTTTTATTTTTTTTAATTTTAATGAGTCACTCCTCCTTTGGCATCAATTACTGATTCCAACCTGGCCGGGATAGACTCAATCAAGGTGTGGATAAAAGAAAGAGGTAGTTAACCCAAATATTTTTAATTTATTCAATAATGTCATTGAGTTTTCGATTTTTATCAATTGTTTGTTGTTGTTTCATGAAACCCCAAACATTTTCAATGATGTTAAGGTCCGGGCTTTGAGGGGGCCAGCTTGATCTACCTCATTTAAAAACTTCGTTACCAACCATCCTTTATGGCAAGGAACATTATCCTGTTGCAGAAACCAGTCGCTACTTGGAAATAGGGTATTTGGTAAAGGAAATGCATGATTATTCAACACATCGATATACCCAGATTGATTCAAAGTTTCTTCAATTGGTACGAGCTCTCCCAATCCATAGAATGATATGCAACCCCAAAACATTACAGATCCTCCACCGAATCTGTTTAGAGGCTGCCGTGCTTTCATTTTGAGAGTTGACGGGTTCTTCCAAAAGATCGCTGGAACTGAAAAGAAGACTCGTCAGTCCACAGAACGTTGTGCTAGAACTCTATGGGCTTATTAATATGATCTTGAGCATAGGCAAGGCGTTTGGCTGCGTTGTTCAGAGTTATATCGATCACTTTGCGGACTACATAGGTGTTGATTTCCATGCTCTTCATCTTGCCACGTAAAGTAGCTTCACTAACTTTCTTCCCAATTACTTCCTCCGAATTTTCTGCATTGCGAACAGGGCTTTTTGTTGGATTTGCCATAAGGACTCTGATTAATCTTGTTTTTTCCCTTTGGCCTATAAAAGGTTTTCGTCCACTTTTCTTTTTATCTTCTAAGTTCCCACAAGTGTCCTTCTTTTTTACTAAATTATACACAGTTTTCCGCGAAATTCCATAAATTTTCACAAGATCTGAAGCCGAAGTTCCCATTTTAAATTTGGTCACAATCTCGGATCGTGTTTCAATATTAAAATGTAGACTTGGGTAGTTCACGAACGAACTAGTTCTATTGAACTATTCTATCAATTGAACTAAATGAACTAGTTCAAATTTTTATGTCTACCCAGTTCAATTTTTGAACTATGGCTTTGTATTTGAACTATTAAACAATTGTTTCCTTTTTTTGACAACAATGAAGAACTGCCATACAATTTAATAACCATTTTATGAATTTATTATTTTTGATAATTATTAGTAATAAAATTATAATAAGATTAATAAAAAGTAGTTCAGAGCACAAATCATAGTTCAAAAGAAAAAAGAGCGTTTGAACTAACAGATTGAATTACTAAGTAGTTCAGAATACAAATCATGGTTCAAAAGAAAAAAGAGCGAGTGAACTAAAAGATTGGACTAATGGGTGATTTTTTTGAGGTTAGGATTTTCATGCATTAGTATTTGACAGATCACGTGAGATTTCAGACATGGTGCCAAAGAGAAAGATGCTCAGTATGCTTTGACATTTCATCATGAATAGACTTACTAACGAGCAACGCTTGCAAATCATTGAATTTTATTACCAAAATCAGTGTTCGGTTCGAAATGTTCGAAATCGACAAATTTTGTTCAGCGATGAGGCTCATTTCTGGTTGAATGGCTAGGTAAATAAGCAAAATTGCCGCATTTGGAGTGAAGAGCAACCAGAAGCCGTTCAAGAACTGCCCATGCATCCCGAAAAATGCACTGTTTGGTGTGGTTTGTACGCTGGTGGAATCATTGGACCGTATTTTTTCAAAGATGCTGTTGAATGCAACGTTACGGTGAATGGCGATCGCTATCGTTCGATGCTAACAAACTTTTTGTTGCCAAAAATGGAACAACTGAACTTGGTTGACATGTGGTTTCAACAAGATGGCGCTACATGCCACACAGCTCGCGATTCTATGGCCATTTTGAGGGAAAACTTCGGAGAACAATTCATCTCAAGAAATGGACCGGTAAGTTGGCCACCAAGATCATGCGATTTGACGCCTTTAGACTATTTTTTGTGGGGCTACGTCAAGTCTAAAGTCTACAGAAATAAGCCAGCAACTATTCCAGCTTTGGAAGACAACATTTCCGAAGAAATTCGGGCTATTCCGGCCGAAATGCTCGAAAAAGTTGCCCAAAATTGGACTTTCCGAATGGACCACCTAAGACGCAGCCGCGGTCAACATTTAAATGAAATTATCTTCAAAAAGTAAATGTCATGGACCAATCTAACGTTTCAAATAAAGAACCGATGAGATTTTGCAAATTTTATGCGTTTTTTTTTAAAAAAAAGTTCTCAAGCTCTTAAAAAATCACTCGTTAGTTCACTTTTTTACTTTGAACTAAAATGAGCGATCTCTAAAATGAACTAAAATGCACAAGTCTATTAAACTGCTCCCTTTTGACCATTTTCGTAAATTAAATTAACAATATTGTTACGAAAGAAGAATTTATTCATTATAAGCTCCGAACAACAATACTCTCGAACAACAACAACATTAATGGTTTATTTTCTTACAATGATGGAAGAAAGAAACGCCTCATACAAACATTCGCATTTACGCATAAACACACACAGATTAAATAAACACTCTTCTGTTAAATACACAGCCACATACATAAATACAAGCAAAAACAAATAAACAGTCACACGTCCAGGTATAAAGAAATAAATAGCCACACATACAAGTATAAAGAAATAAACAACCACACAAACAGAAAACAAGAGCAATAACAATCGAACCTGCCAGGCCTGTCTGGAATAGAACATTCTCATGCTTTTAAATCACCTATATAAGTGAATCGTGCCGGCGAGTAGTATGGCAGTATTAATTTAAAAGTCAAAGAGTTAAGTTGTCGAATTTTAAGAGTGTTTATCAGTTTGCTGTATTTTTGAACAGTGGTGTTAAATAAATAAAGTGACTTACAGTAAAAGTAATAACAGAGTGTATTTATTTTGCAATTAAAAGAACCCAACGTAAAGTAAAAACGTAACAATATTATATTTTGACAATCCTCTCCAAGAATCATGTAAAATGAGCCTACTTATCACACAAGATAGCTAAAAACTAATGATATTTTCATGAACAATGTGTGTGTAATAACTTTTGACGCCAATATGCATCAAACAAATGTGTTGTTTTTGTGAGAAATATTCCGTTATTTTCTTTGAATTTTTGTTCGTTTCTTCTACACACTCCATTTCATCCAATAACAGAAAATTCGCTTTATATTGAAAACAACCACAACCAGCAACCACAATCGAAGCGGTCTTACCAAAACCCAAAAAATTTTAATAATGTGTAATAACATTTAACTATGGCTGTATGTATATCCATAAAAATATCTGTTTCCATTAGGTAGGTCACTCCCGATTTTCTATAAGATAATTTTTTAACGACAATCCAATTTTGCATGTATGAATAACTATTTTGCTTTAACATGAAATCTTACATATAATCATCATTATTTAAGATAGCTGAAAAAATCTATTCACAAAAATTATTTAATTGTTATATAATAGATCTCCCTTCACCTGCGATAAAGAGGAATAATAAAAAAAGATTAGTTCACTCATAAACTTCTTTAGATACATCTTATGAAAAATAATAAGAAAGATAAATAATTCTCTCACAATCATTATCTTTTATTTTAATTAACCCATTGTCTACCACTAAGCGAACCCGTTAAAATTTCTTACAAAAAAATATGCCTTGCAGATTATGGAGGTTACTGTTTCGCACTTTAATACATATGTACATACATGGTCCTACGGACCGCATACGTCTCCTGAGCCAATGTTAGCGGCCCGAATTGTAGTAATAAAAAAACATTTTGAAAATATTTTTAAAAATTAATAAAAAGTTGAATAAATAAACTTAGATAAGTTGCAATAAACTTATAATGGAGCCTCAACATACATAATTTGACAGTCAAATCTATTATCAACAATTAAAACTATATTATTTAAACCTCCAACTCCCACTGGAGCATAGGGCGCCAAAAATATTTGTTTGAATGTCCAAGCAGCTTGCTACTTCCGGTCCTAGACCAAGTATATCCCGGGCAATGGCTTTTCAGATTCCTCTGAAAGCTAGCTAGAGTGAGAAGGCGCCTGAATGGTTACAGTACACTTTAACGTCGCAGGCAAGTAGGTAAACTACATGAATGTTTGCTGAAGCATGACTGCAACGTGGGATTGGACACAAAGATAGCAGTCCTATCACCAATCTAAGACAGGAGGGCCAGCAAGCCAACTTTTTGAAATACAATTTGCTAACGAATCGCTTAAAACTATATATATTTTCCTTATTATTATGTAACTTAGAAACTGTTATAGGTAAGATTTAGAAGAATTATATAACTACTAACCCCCGTAACTATATATGTGACCCGGTCTATGAAAAGGTGGCTTATGACTCAAAAACAAAATTTCAAAAAATTAGCTGTTAAAGATAAACAATGCATTTCATCAGTTTCTTAGTAGTTTGTCTTTTGCATTATGAACAGTCATGCCCAAAAGGCAACCAAAAAAAATGCAAAAGAGCATAAATGAGATAAGTTCGTGTGTGTATATAAAGAGCGATGTTTTTTTTTTCAATGCAAATCGTTTTTGCAGCGTTCAGTCCTGTTTTTAAATTTTTCAATTCCATTTATTATCTTCATTCTGGATTTTCATTAAAATTCTGTTTTTCTTTCATTTGTGATCTTCTTTCTCTACATTTTTAGTACACTTCTAAGCAAGTTAGGACTTTATAGTTTTCACCACGTGAAAGAGCGTCTCAAAAACTATCGAAACCAAAAAAAAAAGTGGAAAATTTTTTTTAAATCATAAGCCACCTTTTCATAGGCCGGGTATTGTAACGGAATTTATACTTTTCGTCAGCTAAAAATATAATTCTAACCCATGTGAAAGTACTTTTAAGTTTTAGCTACTATTGACGGCTCCAGAGGGCGCAAAATTCAAATAATTATGTAATTTAATTATTAAAAAAAAACTTAGTTTTGACTCTTTCTTTTTGGAAGCGGAAGATCGAAATGTGGTTTTTTTGATAGCATTATCTACATTATCTATACATATAACAAAATAACGTTTGGTGAATGAAATCAGAACAAACTTAAAAGTAACAAATACATATATGTGTAATATAACTTATTTTAATTAAAGATTTATTTTTTGGATATAGTGGCTAAGAGCTGGCACACATTTTTCATTATAAACTTAGGCATTCACAGCTAAACCAACTGTAAAAAACTGCTTCTGTGATGCCACGTTCGCTTACGCCAAACCACAACAAAACTTTTCCTGGAACCTTTTTCTTTCGGATAAACTTAGTTTCTTCCTGTGCTTTGTATCTGGAAGACTTAAAGTAATATTTTGGCTGCTATGCATTACCTCCGACGGTGAAATATGACTCGTCATCCATCGCGCATTTGTACTCTGGTGAGCAGGAAAAGTAATTTTCGGAGAGTTTGTGTAACCTGATTTTCATAGTTTTCTGTTGTGTTTCGGTGGTGAATGCTGCTGTTTTTTCTTCCTTTTTCGAATTCCCATGGATTCTAAATATTTCTGTAATGTGTTTTTGTTACAGTCATATTTTTTAACCAATTGACGATACGATTCGGCACTGCAACCTACTGTTTCAGTCTTTAGTTAAGCTCGAACTTAGGCTTCTTGTAAACTCCATTTCCTACCACATCCTAACTTTCTTTAATTTTATTTATTTTTTATTAACATGTATATTGCACTATAAAGAAACGTTTTTTTAAAACCCATGTTCGGAAAATGTTTAAAATTTTACATTTCTTTTTATTTAAATTTTCTTCACATAATTTAGAAATTAATTTGCGACGATTCAACTCGTTTAGTGAAATTTTCAAAACTGATGTTAACTGACCAGCGCATTCTAAGTTTTTTTTCTATAAGTAGATAGAGCACTTCAACCTCAGGTATATATTTTTGTTGTGAGCATCATGGTTACATCATTTTATTCTCCATACGTTAGTAACTCATTTCCGTCTGTCTGTCTGTCTGTCTGTGTGCTTTTTTTTTGCGTTCGCTTCACGCAAAAACTACTGGATGGATTTTAAATTTTCAAAAATTTTGTGAGAAGATACCTAAGTATTCTGATCCCAATATAGGCTTACTTTTTCCGCAAAAATATCTTCTTTCCAAGAGAAAGTGGAGAAAAAGCAGTTGAACTAACCGGATATGTATACTTTATTTTTTATAAAATAAAAAAAAAATCCATAAACTGATATGTAGCATAGCTTAAGGCGGTTCTAAAAACGTAAGAGTCTTTGGTGAGGATTGCTTTCAAAGCAAAATCGAACAAAATATTGCAAGGACGCTGACGAAGTGGCGGACACAGCTAGTTAGCAATAATAAGTTATTATAAGTTTTTGCTAATATTTTGTTAAAGTGACTTCTTATTGCACCTAAAAAGTCATATTATTCAAATTATAATTGAAATAACTTTTAAGTTCGATGGAATATTAAATAAAAAAAGAAAAATATGGGATTCTGATTTTTTCCTGTTTTTGCTAATTTATTGTGTTTTCTAACAGGATGGTCAACAAAAATTATGAACATTTTGCCGCAACTTTAAAAAAAATTAAATTTGATGAAATTTATAATCAAGCTTAAGTTCATTTTTATTCAAAATATTCAACAAGAGGTAAGCTTAAGGTAGTGGTGGACTCGTTCTCACCAATTGACGATTGATAATTGAATACAAGTTTTCTCGTATTCCTTTATCTGGGTTTGGTTGGTTAAATAGATGATGCTTACAACTAAACACTACCCTAAGTAGATTAGATACAAGAGGGTTGATGACGGACGTGTCTAAAAAATGTGCATTCCGCTCCTGCTGGTGTCTAAAAATTAAAATTTCCCAATTTTTCTTTAACATTATCATCTAATTTGTAATTTAATTAATTCTTTCTTAGAGAGAATAAAAATGAACTTAAGCTTGATTATAATATTCATTGTATTTAATACATAAACAGTTCGTCTAATAATAATTAAATTTTCAAAATTAAAATTAAATTTGTTTAAAGTCCATTTTTTTTATTATGTCTCGAATTTCTCTACTTTTTAAAGTTTTTTAATGACAAAAACTACAAACGTCGCAAAATATAAGTTGAATTTTACTGCTTTCCATAAAATCTACAATCGGAAAAATGCTGAAGGAAAAAAATACTGAAATTGTCTCCTTTTTTTGCTGCAAGAGGGCGCTGAGGTCATAAATTAAGTAGTTTGTTATTGTTTATTGCATCCAATTCTTAGCGCGAAAGGATGTATTCCGAACCATCAATTCGGCTTCAGAAAACAACATAGTACAATTCAACAAACACACAGATTAGTAAATGTAATTAAAAAGACCTTTGATAAGGTTTGGAACGAAGGCCTAATATTTAAGTTAAAGCTGAACTTGCCCGAAAACTTTTATAAGCTCTTAAAAGATTATTTAACGAATCGCAAGTTTTTACTAAAAGAAGGAGATTTTTTAAGCTCGCCACAGCTCATTGAAGCCGGAGTTCCCCAAGGTAGTATTTTGGGACCAATTTTGTATTTACTGTACACATCAGATATGCCAATTAACAACCTAGTCCACACATCAACATTTGCAGATGACACAGGTTTTTTTAAGTATTCACGAAAGCGCTCAAGTAACATCACAACTTTTACAAGACCATATACTCAATTTGGAAAAATGGTTAAAAATTGACATTAAAAGTGAATGAACAAAAATGTACTCACATAACTTTAACACTGCGTAGGGACTCATGCCCTCCTATTTACATAAATAACCAAATGATACCACAGCTTTCAGACGTTAAATACCTGGGTATACATCTTGACCGTCGCCTGACTTGGAAAAGACACATAGATTACAAGTTAACACAAATGAATAATTTTTATTAAAATATATCATGTATTTATTAATAAGAAAATTTGGGTTACTTTTTAAAAAACATTGTATATACAATTGTAATAATTATTTGGCCAATGAAGGCTTTTATATTACATAATTTTTAAATAAAGAAAGAAAGAAAAAAAGAAAGAAATAAAGAAATTAAAAGCAGTACTGACGTAATTTATAACCATAAACTCCTGCTGGAAAAGCTTCACTGTATAGGTTTTTCCCAAAACTGCTTAAATTGGATAAAATCATATCTAACTGATAGAATATAAAATGTGCTTTACAAAAATGTGACATCGAAATCAATTGCAGTTACATCGGGTGTTCCACAGGGAAGTCATCTAGGGTCACATCTTTTTTCATTGTTTATAAATGATTTACCGAAAAGAATAAAACATTATTATATTCTAATGTATGCGGATGATGTTAAAATATTCTACAGTCATAACAATTATGCAGATCAGTCAATCCTACAAAAAGACTTGGATTCTCTTCTTTCCAACATATTACCTTAACTGTAAATAAAGCACGAGGCCTTCTTGGATTCATCAAACGTTGGGCGAAGGAATTTGAGGATCCATACATTACAAAACAATTATACAGTTCACTTGTTCGCCCAGTTCTGGAAAATGGATCAAAATATGGGATCCAATGTACAAAATACTGTCAATATGTATTGAATCTGTAAAAAAAACAATTTCTTCTATTTTGCCTCCGTGGGTTACTTACGGTGGAATCCGTCAAATCTTCCGTCTTATACAGCTAGACTTGGGCTTATTAAACTGCCATCGCTAAAAAGTCGCAGAGTAATGCTAAACGTGATGTTTGTGCCATGTCCGCTCCGATTTCTTTATTAAAAACATTTACTTTAAAGTTCCACATCGTCCAACACGTCGCTATCATCCCCTCTCAATTAAAGTCTTTAGAACAATCTATGCAAATTTTGATCCGTTCCTAAGATGCTGCACTGATTTCAATAGTATTTATTATTGTATTGATTTTTCTGTCAGTAATAATGTAATTAAGCGAAATATAATGTTTGCCTTAAATAATTAAAATATATGTCCTATGTTTGTAAATTTGTAGATTATATTAATTGTTTGTAAGGATTGTAATCCATAAACTTAACTAATAATAAATAAATAAATAAATAAATAAATAAATAAAACTAAATTGGCTTATTGGCAGAAACTCCACCCTGAGCTTACGTTGTAAACTTCTACTGTACAAGTCGATCCTCAAACCAATTTGGTGTTATGGGATTCAGTTATGGGGCACTGCCTCAGCTACAATGTAGAAAAAATGCAAAGGCGCCAAAATAAGATTTTACGTATTATTACATCTGCTCCCTGGTAAATAAAAAATTCGAACATCCACAAAGACCTAAACATGCCATCAGTCAAAGCAGAAATAGCGAAACATGAAGTCACATATCTAAAGAGGCTTGAATGTCATCCAAACCCTTTGGCCCGTAACATGCTGAATGAACCTGGATACAATCGACTAAAAAGAAGAGATACTGCTTTACATTAGAGGGATGACCCGCAAATGATTGCAAAATCCGTGAAACAAACATTATTTACGTCTAGCACTGGCTGGACTTAAAACGTATATTTTTATTTTATACTTAATATATGATTAATTATTGTTAGTTCCAAAATATTGAAGATACAATAAATAACTTATAAAAAAAAATGTTTCAAAAAAATAATCCCTAAAAATTAATTTTTTTTAACAAGAACTAAAAATTGAGTTTGTACAATATTTCCTATAAAATATTAATAAATTCTAATATATAAAGTTCGTTTATAATTTTTTTAATTGTTATAAAGATCGCATTTATTTTAAGTGAAGCCTAAAAATTCCTAAATTTTTATTGAATATTACAAAAAAAAAAGGAAAAATATGTCTTCTGTTGATCGGCAATAAAAAATTTGGAAATTTGGAACTTGGAAAAAAATCAAATAAAAAAGTATATTTTTCCTTTTCTTTCGTGATTGTATTCAATACTATTTTTTGTCAATTATAAAAATAATTTTCTGTATATAAATACTTAAATAAAACAGAATGAATAATGCCCCTGTTCATAAAAAAAATAAAGTTTACTTAAAGTAATTTTTATAAAAAATTTGACATAAAGTAAACTTTAAGTAAGCTGTAATTTTTATGAATATGGGCAAAATACTGCACTCTGAGTTTTGAGTACAAGTTAGTGTCTGTGGTCTAGTAAATCTAACGAACATAATATTTTAATATTTTAATTTGCCAATAATAATAATTAAATAAAAAAAGAAGAAGCAAATCACAAAAATGTGAGAAAAGTACGGTTGTCGCATACTTAGAAAAACGTCTCGAATAGACACGCATGAGGATTTGATGACTCATTTGTTAATATCCACAATTCCACTTATGTTTTCAAGAGGGTATATTAAGATTGAAAATAATATAGCTTTGAAGATATTTATAAATACATACATATATGCAAAAAGTGTCGTTAATGATGAAGAGAGCGTTTCAAGTAGTGGCAATGAGCTTTGAAAGGATTTCTTCTAAAATTAATTGCGCGTAATTGTGCGTGAGTAAATTTTTTCTCATCGTGAGTATGAGTGACCGTGAGTCAAAATGCAGTCATTTGCACTTTTGTATTCATAGGTTTTATGAAATTCGTATAATTTTTGTAAGATGTATTGAACTTTTTCTATAAAGGACATTTGACAGGATCAAGAGTCCTTTTTCAAGAGCGATTATGATGGGTTCGACAAACCTATGATTTCACATTTTTTTTTTTTTGTTTTGTTGAATAACATAGCAAATATAAGAATATTTGATTTTTGAAAAATGGGCGGTAGGCGTGTCGTTGTTTTGATTTTTTCAAAAATTATTATTTTTCTTAACTAGGCTATATTTAGCCTGTCCTGCAAAGTTTCAAAAGTCGGTGTCAACTCCTTCTATTTTTATCCCTTCTTTATATGGGAACAAAGCACTATGCGTCGGAAGCCAAAAAATGTCTATTCGATTGATCCAAAATGGACTTTCTCGGTATTTTGCTAATATTAAAAAAATTTTAATTTTTAAATAACTAATTGATTTTTTTGAGGTTAGGATTTTCATGCATTAGTATTTGACAGATCACGTGAGATTTCAGACATGGTGCCAAAGAGAAAGATGCTCAGTATGCTTTGACATTTCATCATGAATAGACTTACTAACGAGCAACGCTTGCAAATCATTGAATTTTATTACGAAAATCAGTGTTCGGTTCGAAATGTTCAAATGTGACAAATTTTGTTCAGCAATGAGGCTCATTTCTGGTTGAATGGCTACGTAAATAAGCAAAATTGCCGCATTTGGAGTGAAGAGCAACCAGAAGCCGTTCAAGAACTGCCCATGCATCCCGAAAAATGCACTGTTTGGTGTGGTTTGTACGCTGGTGGAATCATTGGACCGTATTTTTTCAAAGATGCTGTTGGACGCAACGTTACGGTGAATGGCGATCGCTATCGTTCGATGCTAACAAACTTTTTGTTGCCAAAAATGGAACAACTGAACTTGGTTGACATGTGGTTTCAACAAGATGGCGCTACATGCCACACAGCTCGCGATTCTATGGCCATTTTGAGGGAAAACTTCGGAGAACAATTCATCTCAAGAAATGGACCGGTAAGTTGGCCACCAAGATCATGCGATTTGACGCCTTTAGACTATTTTTTGTGGGGCTACGTCAAGTCTAAAGTCTACAGAAATAAGCCAGCAACTATTCCAGCTTTGGAAGACAACATTTCCGAAGAAATTCGGGCTATTCCGGCCGAAATGCTCGAAAAAGTTGCCCAAAATTGGACTTTCCGAATGGACCACCTAAGACGCAGCCGCGGTCAACATTTAAATGAAATTATCTTCAAAAAGTAAATGTCATGGACCAATCTAACGTTTCAAATAAAGAACCGATGAGATTTTGCAAATTTTATGCGTTTTTTTTTAAAAAAAAAGTTCTCAAGCTCTTAAAAAATCACTCGTTATTAACTAACTTTTCTTTTAAAGATTTTGATGCCAAGCAAAGTTTTTTATATTTATATCTGATATGCTATTAGTGCTGAAAATAAAGTCTTTGTGTATTTCAGAAATTATTAATTGTTTAATTTTTTATATTGCTCTAAAATCTCTTACTTAATACAGCATAACTACTTGCCGTCAAACCACGTCAAAAAAATCTTGCACCATTTTGTATTATAGTCAGAAAACTACTACAAACTCCTTTTCTTTTTTTTTTTTTTTCTTCAAATGCTTCAGTGGTAAAACAATGGGTTAAAGGCAGTGCTAAAACTCATAAAGATATAAGGCTGCTATAAAAAGTCTAAAAAAGAAGTTGTTTGAATAAAACTTAATAATTTTCACGCAGTCATATATATATTTATATGTATGTGTAGGGAATGATTCGCTCATCATCTGCCTGCACGTGTGGGGATCAGTAAAAATAAAATTATAGTTTAGCGAAACTACAAAATACACTTTAATTATTAAAAGAATTAAAAATTAAAAAGTAATTTTGAAGTACAAACAAAATTGTTCAACAGCTATAGAGAACAGAATCTTCAAGGGATTTTTTGAAATTTTAAATTTATGTTTATAAACTTGAAATGCGTTGAAATAGCCTTTTCAAAGTTGAAAGCTATATGTGTATGCGTATATACTAGAGTATCCACTCGAGCAATTATCCCTCGATTAATCGTAGAATTTTTAGTCAATTACTTGTTCGAGTAAGAAAAATTGCAAATTTCGATTAAAAAACAACTCGAACAAATTATATCGGTTAATCGACTAAAATTAATTTTATATTAAAATCTAATTTTTTACTGATTTTTTACTTCTAGTTTGTGGGTTTAAGAATAATTTCGAACTAGACTTTTTTCCCAAACTTTTTTCATTCAGTTTATGAACATTGTAATAAAAAATATGAACTTACTTAACGTGTTTTTTTTTTTATTATTTATATGCTACATAATTCCAATCTCATTTGTAGTATATATATAAAGCACAAAATGTGTTTGTTTGTATGTTTGTTTGTTTGTCGGAAAGCTATAGCTGCCTACACCAGTGAATCGGTCTTTCTGAAATTTTCACAGTTTGTTGTTAGGTATACGGTTAGTAAAATATGGTACTTATTTTTTGATATTCGTCGTGGGCGTGGCACAAAGTAGTTATTTATCATCGTGTAGTTCTGCAACAGGAATAGGTAGCGCCTTGAAATTTTGCACCCGTACCCACTATATTAACATACATAGTTAAGAGAAAGATAGACTGGATTGTGAAAGTGAAAAAATTATTACCGTTTTCCTGGCAAACTACAAAAGATAGATCCTTGCAGCTTTGCACAAGTAACTTCTATGCTAATGTACATAGTATACCAAAATATAGAACTAATTAGGACAGAGGGCGTGGAACCTCCCATACTAAGTGAAAATTAATTATACTGTATCTAGAGAACTAGAATTTCGCACCAGTATCCATCATATTAACGTACATAGTTTAGCTAAACACAGACTGAATTGGAATAGTGGGCGTGGTACCTCCCATACAAAGTGAAAAATTATTATCGTTTACATAGAGTACTAAAATATGTATGGTCTCGCAAGTCGGTAAAAGTAACCCTATAAGAATACTCTAGGAAGTTACAGGCTGGATTGGGACAGTGAGCGTGGTACCCCCCATACAAAAAATATTATTATCGTGTATCAAAAGAACTGAATTAGGTAGCACCTTGGAATTTCGCACCAATAACCCCATATTACTCTTCATAGTCAAGCTAAACACAGGTTGAATTGGAATAATGAGCGTGGTACCTCCTATACAAAGTGAAAAATTATTATCGTGCACCTGAAGAACTACAATAAGTAGAGTCTTGAAACTTTGCACAAGTAACCTTTAGAGTAATGTGCATAATCCAGTAAAATACAGTAGATTTGGATAGTGGCAGTGGCAGCATAGTCTAGCAAAACACAGATTGGATGGTAACGGTGGGGGTCGTACCTTGCAATTAAACTGAAACAGTTTTGACGTGAAAATAGCGTGCGTTTTTGAGTTGAAAGTTGGCCATACTTTTCTCCCAAGCGTTTATTACTTTTGTTGTGGATAGGTGTAGCGAAGCGCACCAGGGATAGCTAGTAGTTTATAAATAATAGATAAACTGTAAACTGAACTGTGTCTAAGTATCAGTTAAAGCATGTATCAAAGTTCCTCTTACTACGAGGATTCCTTAAATGTTCTCATATGTATCTAACATATGTTTCAAGTGCGTGCAAAAGTAAACAATTAGTATTTACACTTCATGAAAATTTTATGTTTAAAACGTGTTCCTCACTTACCTATTCCGCATAATGACAAAATCATACTACTGATGAAAAAATACATATTTTTGTTTTAATGTCACAAAACAACTACAAATTAAATTCTAACCTTCACGCGTTGTAGTAAAAGACTTTTTGGGTATCGAACCCACAAACCCAAAACTCAGACTAACACACTACACAGTAGCCTACTTGGGCACATAATTCATATTTTATATTACCGAAAAGCTTTGAAATCAGTTCATATTATATATGCCCAAATTTTTTTCTATGTATTGGAGGAAGAAATGAAAATATCAAATGAAAATTATTTTTTTAACTGAAAAAAACAAATCAATAAAACAAAAGTTGTCAGTAATAATATATATTATTCATCAACTTTGTATGGTTGTATTTTCTCACTGGATACACAATTTTTTTAATATTCGAGTAATTTTAAAACCTTAGTCGATTAATCGACGAAAATTTAAATTGCAAAATCGATTTATTATTTGTTGAAATAAAATCAAAACCCGATTAAATGGATACTCTAGTATACATATACTAATGTGATTCAACAAGAAATTGCAAAATAATTTCAAACGGAAAAAAAATATTATTATTATTTATATGTTGCTACCCTGCCTTTGTTTATCCTGTGATATCTTAATTACTTTATGCTTGCAAAAGTTTAGCATTTATTTTTATAAAGTTCTTTGCACTTTAATGAATTTTTCAATAGATAATATTTTTTTGCTTCAAAACATGGATGGGTGTTCTTTAATGCAAAATAGTCAAATATCAAAATTTTTAAGATCTGTACAATACATACCTACATATAATAAAACTGTAACTGTAAATTTTGTAACTGATGCAGATAGTAATCGAAATGGAATGAATTTTTTCTGTCTGTCTGTGTTCGCATCACCTTAAAACTATTTGATGAATTTTCATAAAATTTTGTGAGAAGGTACCTTAGTATTTCGTGTTAATTATAGGATAGTTTTTTTCCCTTAAAAATATCTCATGTCCAAGAGAAAATATAGATAAAGTAGTGAAAATAATCAATTTTACCGATTCAATAGCACTGCAAACTTGGCAGCACCTTTTATTTTTGTCAAATTTTCAAAAATATTTACTGAACTCTACAATAATTTTAGAATTGAATATTAATTTTAGAATTATATTTATATCAATTTTAGAATTTTATATTATGTGTTCCTGAGTAATTATCCAGGCGTTAGAGCTGGCAAACTATCGATAGTCACCATATTCTATGTTTTTGATAGTTAGTTGAAAAACGGTCGATAGTATCGAATTCTTTAATGAATTATTAAGTTAAATTTTTTAATAATAGAAAAATTATATATAACCAACTTAATTTGGTTTCATATTTTTTATTAAAAAATAGAAATCTAATAATGAGATCTATTTTTAATAAAATATGTACACATAAATACTATATCGAAATTATTGGTCGTAGAAGTCTCTCCAATAATTTTATTCATAAAAATTGTTACCCAATAGTACACATAAATACTATATCAAAATTATTGGTCTTAGTAGTCTCTCCAATAATTTTATTCATAAAAATAATTACCCAATAGTTTTATAATAAGGTCCAACTTATCGGGTGCCCTGGTGGGATAGTAGGTGTGTTAGGATATCAGTCTAGAGGTTTTGAGTTTTATTGAACAAGATACACATTCTCTCTATTTGAATGTCTCTGAACATCCTGATGATCTGTGCAATCGTATTTGTATGCGAGGCGAACAACGTTTATGTTTCATTTTACTCTAGAATACTATCAAGCCATGGGAGTGTAAGTAATATTTGGTTTTCTTTTTTTTCTGTGACTTATTGGTGAAAGCAATTTGCTAAAACCAAAACTTAAAATTCTGTTTAAACATTTAGAAACTAATTTGTTTCACATAATTCATTCAGAGCATGTGGCAATTGTGCAAAAGGTGTTCAAGAGGATTGCAATCATCCACAGTGCATTATAGGTGATGGTGTGGAAAAGGGTGTCATGAGAATAAACCGTCAAGTACCTGGATCTGCTATTCAAGTATGCGAAGATGATTTTGTCATAGTAGATGTTACCAATCATGCTCATGGCACAACAGCATCCTTGCACTGGCATGGTTTGCATATGGTAAAAACGCCTTACAAGTGACTGTAACAGCAAATTACATAATTTAAAGCAAAACGCTAATCTATACATATAATAAAACAGTAAATCATTACCTGTCTGCCTGTCTGACTGCCTTTTTCGTTGTGTTCGCGTCACGTGAAAACTACTGGATGGATTTTAATAAAATTTTGTGAGAAGGTACAGGTACTAGGTAGTATCCTGATTCCTGATTCATTTCCTGACTGTCTTTAACATAGCTTTACAATAATTTTTAGAATTTTCGAATTTAATATAAATTATTAGAATTTCATCCAGGGATGGCTACCTTTATATAAAGTAAGTGCGTAAGAGTCTTAAAAATCGAACAAAATCTTATCAGGACGCACACAACGTGTGTAGGCACAGCTAGTATTTATATAAAGACATTAGTAGAAAATAACTCTCTGGTTCATCCCTTCAGGTATGCGAATAGATTTTCATGATTAATTTCATTAGCAACAACTCTTTACGCATATCTTAAAATTTATTTAGAAAAATAAATAAAAACTAATCATTGAAATGACTCTAATTAAGTCATAAAAAAATAAATTTGAAGACACAATCTTCAGCTTTTCAGTTTAAGCTAAAAGAGCAAAGAACCTAATTAAAATTATTTAGTCAAATTATCTATACTAGGAAGTAAAGAGGTTTTTAATCATCTAACCGCAACACCACCACTTAACAGCAGCAGCAAGTAAAAACAGAAAGAAAAAACAAAATGTTTTATTCTTTAAATCACAAATTATGTCGAAATTTGATTGCGTTGATTGGCATTAACATTATAGTCGGTGTACAAGGTTTCCTAGATGATCTAACATCATTGGAAGGCAACGATAATATGGACTTACATGATGAAATTATTTCAAAATACTCGAATTTATTGCCAAATGAACTGTTCAAGTTTAAAACTGGTGTTCTAAACGCCAAAGAGATCCGCTCAAAAATGGAGGAACTGCCTAATCAGGATATACGTTCTCGCTATTTGAATGTCTCTGAACATCCTGGTGAACTGTGCAATCGTATTTGCGTGCGAGGCGAACAACGTGTATGTTACTTTCATTTCACTCTAGAATACTATCAAGCCATGGGAGTGTAAGTAATATTTAGTTTGGGAAAAGCAAATTTGCTAAAACCAAAAATCTTGTTTAAACTTTTAAAAACGTTCTAATTTGTTTCGCATAATTCATTTAGAGCATGTGGCGATTGTGCTAAAGGTGTTCAAGAGGATTGCAATCATCCACAGTGCATTATAGGTGATGGTGTGGAAAAGGGTGTCATGAGCATAAACCGTCAAGTACCTGGACCTCCTATTCAAGTATGCGAAGATGATTTTGTCATAGTAGATGTTACCAATCATGCTCATGGCACAACAGCATCCTTGCACTGGCATGGTTTGCATATGGTAGAAACGCCTTACATGGATGGAGTGCCTTTTCTGACTCAGTGTCCCATATCATTTAGCAATACATTCCGCTATCAATTCTACGCCACTGAGGCTGGAACACACTTTTATCACTCGCATTCGGGTGAGTCTTTTCACTCTTCTTACTATGTGTTATTTAGTGCTTTTAATCGCAATAATTCCAGGTCATCACAAGGCTAACGGTCAATATGGTGCTTTGATTGTTAGACGGCAGGAAGAGCCTTTAAATGCTTTATATGACTATGATTTGCCAGAACATTATATCATTATATCAGACTGGATGCACAAGTTCGCTGAACAGCACTCTCCTGGTCTTCCCAGTTATCTTATAAGACCTGACTCGGTGTTAATTAATGGTCGAGGAATCTACACTAATGTTAGTTTTTTCATTAAGTTTTTTTTTAAATTCATTTACTCATAAATCGGTACTTTTAGGCTGAAACAAATGAACAAAATAAAGTGCCACCAACTATATATTACGTGACTCCAGGCAGTCGTTATCGTTTCCGTTTTATCAATTCCATAAATCATGCTTGTCCTTTTCAAATGCAGGTGGGTAACAACGTAAGGAACTTCACAAAAAAATATTTTCTAATATCCATTGCTTCTCTTAGATTGAAAAGCACCGTTTTCAAATAATTGCTTCCGATTCATATAATGTGCTAGCGGAAACATTTGATACGTTGGTCTCAAACCCTGGCGAACGCTATGATTTTATTTTAGATGCAAATCACGAAAGAGGTGATTTTTTGATACGTGTCACAGGCTTAGGAATATGCTCCACGAATCCTATAGAATCATTTGCTGTGCTTAGATATAAAACAAATGAAATTATCAACAACGAAGACGATCTACAGATTCCACCATTTCCTAGTTATAAAGAACTTTATCCTCCTGGCACTGTAAGTATCCCCCTATGAAGTTTTACACAAGTTTATTTTTCTCCTCTTAATCTTTTATTTTCTAAATCAGTTTTTAAATCATCCAAATGCTTCTTGCTGGCGTGGGAATGACAACAATTGTGTAACCGAATTGAGAGCTTATGAAGAGGATGATGAGTTGCTTCATGCTACACCAGATCATAAATTCTTTTTGTCCTTTGATAATTGCCCTGTACAACATGAGGACATTTTTAAGCCCGGTCAATATAAGCATTTCTATAGTAAGTGTGAAAAAAGTTAGCATTAGTCCTTATTGCATACTTAACTATTTTCATTTGTTGCTCGCAGATCCATTATCAAATATGACTTTAATGGGTGCTATTAATAATATCAGTTTGTTATTTCCTTCTTATCCACCCTTGACCCAACCCGGGCGTATTGATGAGTTACAATTCTGCGATAATCGTAATAGACCAGCAAGTTGTGCCGGCCAACAGGTGTGTTCCTGTACACATCGTCTAAAGGTTAAACGCAACAGCGTTGTGGAATTGATTTTAGTGGATGAAAGTAAAAGTAAATTTCATTTAAACGTAATGATTATTTTGTTGTGTTTTGGTTTTAACTAATTTTTGTATATTAATTCTGATTATGCTGTCTGCAGCTATAGGCATTATCAATCATCCTTTTCATTTGCATGGCTATCGATTTATGATTACTGGTTTGGGACAAGATCCACATGGCGTACCTATGAATATAAATCGAGCTAGACGAATGGAAAACCACGACTTGTTGCAAAGATATCCCAATAGACGTCCTCCATTTAAAGACACAGTATCAATACCCAGTCGTGGTTATGCCGTTGTACGCTTTCGAGCAACTAATCCAGGTACGTTGAAACTACATTTTTAAAGCAGCTTTTCATTAATTTGTCTTCATTTATATTTTTCATAGGTTTCTGGTTACTGCACTGCCATTATGAATGGCATCTAGCCGTTGGCATGGGTCTCTTTTTGCAAGTTGGCGAAATATCAGAAATGGTTAAGGCACCCAACGATTTTCCTAAATGTAACAATTATGTGCCACCTGTCAGAAGTCGTTCTTCGAAGTTTTCTCATGTCAAATTATCAGATTGGCATCGTTTTGCAAAGAATTCTTTGTAATATAGTTGTAATTTATATATTAGATGTATTTATTTAAATAATTTTGTAATAAAACTAAAAATACAAATAGAGTGTTTTTTGTTGGTAACACTGGACATTAATTATACCCTTCACCACAATAATTTCTACACCATAATTTCTACAATATTCATTTCCGACCCCATAAAGTATATATATTCTGGATCCTTATATATAGAGAAGTTGATTAAGCGATGTCCGTCTGTCCGTCTATCCGTCTGTCCGTCTATCCGTCTGTCCGTGTTAGTGTTGTAATGATTCTGTTTTGCCTTTTTTTGTCAAATAAATATTAGACTGCGGCAGGTAGATCGCAAGGAGTGCATACAGATCTCGGGGGATCAATAACCCCCTGCGAGGGGCGATTTTTGTTTGTTTTTAGATTGGTAGGGTTTTTCTGCTTTGATTTGTATTAGACCTTAATAGAAAGCAATACGCACAGAGGTAGCCAATGGACTCACAGGGTACCCACTGACAAATAGGAGCAGTTAAAAGGACCCCCCATGTGTCAATATGATGAATTTTTTTTTGTAAGGATTTCTTTTTGCTTTAGTCTGACCATTCTAACTCAATATAGATTGGAGAAAGGTCCAAAATTTAACAAAAAAATTTCAATCAAATTTAAAAAAAAAAAATTTTCAAAAATTTTTAAAAAAAAAATTTTAAAATTTTTTTTCAAAAATATTTACAAAAAAATTTACAAAGCATTTTCAAAAAGATATTTTACAGAAAAATATTCGAAAAAAAATTTTTTTAAAAAATTTTCCAAAAAATTTTCGAATAAAATTTTACAAAAAATTTTCGAATAAAATTTTACAAAAAATTTTTAAAAAAATATTTTTACAAAAAATTTTTACACACAATTTTCGTAAAATTAAAACAAAAATTTCAATATTTCTTTGAAAATGAAAATCATGACTGTAACATAACATATATTTAATATTAAGAATATACATATGTATGTATGTGTGTATATAGAGTAACATATTTTTTTAAATGCGTTTGGTATTTAAATAGATGATATCTCTGGTTTAAAACCTAGGTGCATTAAACACATAGACATCATCAGAATACCGACTACAAACTGTCAAAAATGAAACGTTGTGGCTGTCGTCACAGCCACACACTTCACTCTGTGAAGGGTATAGAAGATTCGGCACGGCCGAATATAGCACTTTTACTTGTTTTAAATGCGTTTGATTTTTTTAAATGCGCTTGATTTTTAAATAGATGATATCTCTGTTTTAAAACCTAGGTGCATTATATACATAGACATCATCAGGATACCGACTACAAACTGTCAAAAATAAAATACACACGTTTGTAGGTAAACGATTATTTTGAAGCCAGCAATGCTACATGGCTACACCACCACAGTTGTGGCTGTCGTCAACTTAGACTAATTTCTATTTTATTCAACTGAAGAAAATGTCACAAAATTGTAAATTACAAATTCATACACAAACAAAAAGTTTTGGAGGAAATATTTATAATTTTTTGAAAAAGTTATTTAATTTTATAAAAGCACTTTTACTTGTTTTAAATGTTTCTGATAGTCGAAACAAGGTTTAAGGATAAACAGAATTGTAAAACCCGCCAGCAAAACCAAAGAATTTGCAATGAAAAAAATATTTTATCGGCCAAGTGCGGGTTAGACTCACACATGTAGGGTTCCGTATTGATAAAGGAGTATTAAAAGTACTTTATTTACAGTGACTTCTACAACTAACTATCTCCTCACAAATTTTTTTAAAATTCATTCCCTAGATTTTACGTGATGCGAACACAAAAAAGCGGACAGGCACACAAAAATTCCAAAAATGGCTGTTTTGTTTTTCATTTCGACTACTATCTGCATATATATTTCATGTAAAGAAATGCTTCTGTTACAGTTTTATTATATGTATAGATATAGATGTTTTGCTGGGTTTTGTAAGTTCGAAAGTGCCTGTTACTATGCTCGATAATTTAAGTTAGAATATAATTTGTAATTGTATTGTATTATAAAATAAATAAATAATAATCGGCTAGACATAATCGTATTAGCAATATATGGCGGCTCAGAGACAAACTTTGCTATAGTTTTGATGATTTTCACACCCTTTATGTTGTTTGCGTCGCTGAATAGGAATTGGAAGTTTTCTGGTAAAAACTTTCCCCAGAACATTGTTTTTTATCTAGGTTGCCTATTATAAGCAACTTTCGATATTCGACTGTAGTCGAAAGAGCTGATCGAACGAATTTTCATTTGGTATTATGGCGCACATTCGATAAAAAAAATAGCGCTATTGTGAATTTGACTCAATTCGATTATGCACAATAGTACATATTTATCAGCTGGCACTATAAATAAATATTGTATTACTAATGTCTTAACTCTGGGTCTTGAACACGTGCGTGCGTCATTGTCATTATTAGGCCATCCTTGTTGCTCGGCCTTCGAGTTTTTTGCGTCTCGTTCTCACACCTCGGTACTGTTATTGGTGGTTGCTTAATCAGCCACGTGTAATCGTTTGGTTATCGTATATAACCTAGAAATTTTAATTTCAATAAGTCGTACATTGGTGGAGCACCTTTTTAAAAACTCAACTTTAACTGGAGGAGCACCATTAAACTCAAGTTTTAACTGGAGAAAAACCAAGAAACTCAAGTTTTTTCACTGGAGAAGCACCATTAAACTCTTTATTAATTTTACCTAGCTGAATTTGGAGTCTTCTCACTTCCTATACAAAGGTATAGGTCGCTTGCAGATTTTGGTGGAAAACTGGCGCTTTGGTTTCGTACCTTTGCCATTTACCAATTTTTTGGTCAGAATCCAAAAAAAAAAAATTGGATTACTAATTTATAAAGAAAAAAATTGAATTAGTTATTAATTAATATGACCACTTTGCTGTTGTTCTAAGTGGTGGCCCGTAGCTCCTGCGTAGGTTCTTCCCATTTGTTTTAAAATTTTACTTTAAAATTTGACAGAAAAATCTCGATCAAAATAATGACATCATAAGGGCAGAGAAATATATTGATATTTTCGAGTATTCCTATCCACCTAGACTGAAATTTTGGCCCTGTTTATGCAGGACAACGGTACAAACACGCAAGGAGACAAAATTATAAGGCGGCTAGAAAATACCAATATAAAATGTTTGGCTTAGCCGTCACAATCGATGGATCTTTTAGCAAGTCTGCATCTATGGAAAAAAACGAACCCGATTAAAGATTTCCAGCGAACTCTATTTGGGGCAGTTGCCTCGTTCTAACTGAAACCTTCACTATTATACAATGACATGTATTCTTTGGCCGACCCCTGCATCGGTAACTTTGGCTTTATTTTAGCGTTTAATATTGTATTTAGCGAGAAAGGTCGCACAATTCGTCATAGGCACCTGATCGTGAAAGTTTGCAGCTTGTTGACAGATATTTGCCTAGGTCTCCACCTCGCACATACGTAAGACAGGACAGGTTAATGTAGGTATTAAAAAACTCCATGCTTCGCGAAAGTTCATTTGATCTCTGTGAGTGTGTGCATTAAATATCTGGCTTTGGTGATTTTGTATGTCCTCACCTGATCCATTAGCGTTGGATGTAATATATCCTTCGTAACAAAAACTATAGCAAGAAGACATAGATCATCGGCATAGTCCATATCGATAAGTTTGGTGAATGGCATCCATTGTATGCCATTCGGTACTTCGATGTTGTTGGCGGTCATAACTTCATCGACGACATGGACAGAGATTAAGGGCTAGAGAACGCAGGAATAGTTCGGATACTCAGCCCTTTGTTAAAAGAGATCACGAAAATCCATTTTAAGAAATCTATATTGCAGTATGTAAAAAGCCTACATCTCGGAATAAAAGCCATAGCTGTTCACATTAATTTAGAGGACCAAAAACTACAAAGTCTTTCAACGGTTACACGAGTGTCAACGAAAAACTTTTTAAATTTTTAAACATTTCTAAAAGAAAAGTATTTTTTTTAACTTTTTCCTAACGAATTTAGTGTAATTTACCTCTTTTTTAAGTTTTATAGAATAAAAAGTTTATGTTGGTATTTCGAAATGTTATCGCAAAAATAATTTAATAAAATATTTTTATGAGCAGTTGTGGAAGTGACTGTGACAGCAAATTACATAATTTAAAGCAAAACGCTAATCTATACATATAATAAAACAGTAAATCATTTCCTGCCTGACTGTCTTTTTCGTTGTGTTCGCGTCACGTGAAAACTACTGGATGGATTTTAATAAAATATTGTGAGAAGGTACACGTACTAGGTAGTATCCTGATTCCAATATAGAACAATTTTTACCCGCAATAATAAAGCAGTGAAAGTAATACGCCGATTTTTCTTACCGATTTTAATTTACTGCATACTTTAAGTCATATTTTCATCATTTTGAAAGCAGTATATTTAAAGCAATAGATGGCGCTGTTTTAAAATAATGAGTAACTCATTTCCTGACTGTCTTTTACATAGATTTACAATAATTTTTAGAATTTTCGAATTTAATATAAATTATTAGAATTTTATCCAGGGATGGGTACCTTTATATAAAGTAAATGCGTAAGAGTCTTAAAAATCTTGTCAGGACGCACACAACGTGTTTAGGCACAGCTAGTATTTATATAAAGACATTAGTAGAAAATAACTCTCTGGTTCATCCCTTCAGGTATGCGAATAGATTTTCATGATTAATTTCATTAGCAACAACTTTTTTCTGTACGCATATCTTAAAATTTATTTAAAAAAATAAATAAAAACTAATCATTGAAATGACTCTAATTAAGTCATAAAGAAATAAATTTGAAGACACAATCTTCAGCTCTTCAGTTTAAGCTAAAAGAGCAAGAACCTAATTAAAATTATTTAGTCAAAAAATCTTCACTAGGAAGTAAAGAGGTTTTTAATCATCTAACCGCAACACCACCACTTAACAGCAGCAGCAAGTAAAAACAGAAAGAAAAAACAAAATGTTTTATTCCTTAAATCACAAATTATGTCGAAATTTGATTGCGTTTAACATTATATGCGTGATTGGCATTAATATTATAGTTGGTGTACAAGGTTTCCTAGATGATCTAACATCATTGGAAGGCAACGATAATATGGACTTACATGATGAAATTATTTCAAAATACTCGAATTTATTGCCAAATGAACTGTTCAAGTTTAAAACTGGTGTTCTAAATGCCAAAGAGATACGCTCAAAAATGGAGGAACTGCTTAATCAGGATATACGTTCTCGCTATTTGAATGTCTCTGAACATCCTGGTGAACTGTGCAATCGTATTTGCGTGCGAGGCGAACAACGTGTATGTTACTTTCATTTCACTCTAGAATACTATCAAGCCATGGGAGTGTAAGTAATATTTAGTTTGGGAAAAGCAAATTTGCTAAAACCAAAAATCTTGTTTAAACTTTTAAAAACGTTCTAATTTGTTTCGCATAATTCATTTAGAGCATGTGGCGATTGTGCTAAAGGTGTTCAAGAGGATTGCAATCATCCACAGTGTATTATAGGTGATGGTGTGGAAAAGGGTGTCATGAGCATAAACCGTCAAGTACCTGGACCTGCTATTCAAGTATGCGAAGATGATTTTGTCATAGTAGATGTTACCAATCATGCTCATGGCACAACAGCATCCTTGCACTGGCATGGTTTGCATATGGTAGAAACGCCTTACATGGATGGAGTGCCTTTTCTGACTCAGTGTCCTATATCTTTTAGCAGTACATTTCGCTACCAGTTTTACGCCACTGAGGCTGGAACACACTTTTATCACTCGCATTCGGGTGAGTCCTTTCACTCTTCTTACTATGTATGTGTTAGTTAGTGCTTTTAATCGCAATAATTCCAGGTCATCACAAGGCTAACGGTCAATATGGTGCTTTGATTGTTAGACGGCAGGAAGAGCCTTCAAATGCTTTATATGACTATGATTTGCCAGAACATTATATCATTATATCAGACTGGATGCACAAGTTCGCTGAACAGCACTCTCCTGGTCTTCCCAGTTCTCGTACAAGACCTGACTCGGTGTTAATTAATGGTCGAGGAATCTATACTAATGTTAGTTTTTGCTTTCAATGTTTTTATGTAATTCATTTATTTATAAATCAATACTTTTAGGCTGAAACTACTGAACAAACTAAAGTGCCACCAACTATTTATCACGTGACACCAGGCAGTCGTTATCGTTTCCGTTTTATCAATTCCATAAATCATGCTTGTCCTTTTCAAATGCAGGTTGGTAACAACGTAAGGAACTTCACGATAAAATATTTTCTAATATCTTTTGCTTCTCTTAGATTGAAAAGCACCGTTTTCAAATAATTGCTTCCGATTCATATGATGTGGTAGCGGAAACATTTGATACGTTGGTCTCAAACCCTGGCGAACGCTATGATTTTATTTTAGATGCAAATCTCGAAAGAGGTGATTTTTTGATACGTGTCACAGGCTTAGGAATATGCTCCACGAATCCTATAGAATCATTTGCTGTGCTTAGATATAAAACAAATGAAATTATCAACAACGAAGACGATGTACAGATTCCATCATTTCCGAGTTATAAAGAACTTTATCCTCCTGGCACTGTAAGTATCCCCCTATGAGGTTTTACACAAGTTTTTTTTTTCTCCTCTTAATCTTTTATTTTCTAAATCAGTTTTTAAATCATCCAAATGCTTCTTGCTGGCGTGGGAATGACAACAATTGTGTAACCGAATTGAGAGCTTATGAAGAGGATGAGGAGTTGCTTCATGCTACACCAGATCATAAATTCTTTTTGTCCTTTTATAATTGCCCTGTACAACATGAGGACATTTTTAAGCCCGGTCATTATGAGCATTTCTTTAGTAAGTTTAAAAAAAGTTAGCTGTAGCCCTAATTACGTACTTAACTATTTTCATTTGTTTCTGGCAGACCCATCATTAAATGTGACTTTAATGGGTGTTATTAATAACATCAGTTTGGTATTTCCCTCTTATCCACCCTTGACCCAACCCGGGCTTATTGATGAATCACAATTTTGCGATAATCGTAATAGACCAGCAAGTTGTGCCGGCCAACAGGTGTGTTCCTGTACACATCGTCTAAAGGTTAAACGCAACAGCGTTGTGGAATTGATTTTAGTGGATGAAAGTAAAAGTAAATTTCATTTAAACGTAATGATTATTTTGTTGTGTTTTGGTTTTAACTACTTTTTGTATATTAATTCTGATTATGCTGTCTGCAGCTATAGGCATTATCAATCATCCTTTTCATTTGCATGGCTATCGATTTATGGTTACTGGTTTGGGACAAGATCCACATGGCGTACCTATGAATATAAATCGAGCTAGACGAATGGAAAATCACGGCTTGTTACGAAGATATCCTAATAAACGTCCTCCATTTAAAGACACAGTATCAATACCCAGTCGTGGTTATGCAGTCGTACGCTTTAGAGCAACGAACCCAGGTACGTTGAAACTACATTTTTAAAGCAGCTTTTCATTAATTTGTCTTCATTTATATTTTTGATAGGTTTCTGGTTACTGCACTGCCATTATGAATGGCATCTAGCCGTTGGCATGGGTCTCTTTTTGCAAGTTGGCGAAATATCAGAAATGGTTAAGGCACCCAACGATTTTCCTAAATGTAACAATTATGTGCCACCTGTCAGAAGTCGTTCTTCGAAGTTTTCTCATGTCAAATTATCAGATTGGCATCGTTTTGCAAAGAATTCTTTGTAATATAGTTGTAATTTATATATTAGATGTATTTATTTAAATAATTTTGTAATAAAACTAAAAATACAAATAGTGTGTTGTTTGTTGGTAACACTGGACATTAATTTTAAATGTTCCTGATAGTCGAAAAAAGGTTTAAGGATAAACAAAATTGTAAAAGCCGCCAGCAAAACCAAAGAATTTGCAATGAAAAAAATAGTGCGGGTTAGACTCACACATGTAGGATTCATACTATAACGTTTACAAGATTACGAGTTCTAGAGAGCACCCTTTTATTTTTATTAACTAAAATATAAATAAAAAATATAATTAAAATATACTCTTTGTAAATTTAAAGCGTCTGCCTATTATGGTTGAAAAAAGCCAAATACTTGAAATCACCTCGCTACCGGAACACCCTTTAACTTATAATAACTGTTATTATAACGGCATTAATACTCAATTTTCTGTGAAAAGTCACTATCGGGACACCATTTAATTTTTAAATATATTTTAAACATAAATATATTTTGATATAGCAAATATAGTTTTAAATACTCTGTGTAAATTTCAATTCTCTGCATATTAATGTTCAAAAACTCACTCACTAACGGTGCACCTTTATTTTTTATTTCAAAAGTCAATGGGGACACCCTTTCAAGTTTAGTATTTTTTGTTACAGCGACTATAAAAATTTAAGAGTCTACCTATTACGGTTCTAGAGACAAAAGGCAATAGGGTAATGTTTATACTCTTTGATTACGGAACCCTAAAATTGGTTTTATGTATGATTAATGTATGAACTAAAGAAAACAACTCGCGCACCTAAAGAACTTAATGTGCTGGGAACTTCGAACTTTGTGTGAATAATTTTGCTATCAATTATCAAAAGCAAATTATAAAATAAGCGAGATAGTCACGGTGAGCAAAACATAAGAGGCCCATCCGTCAACAACGTGGAACTAGTTCAATGGGTCGTAAATCGAAACTAGATGGGATATAGCTAGGACATAGTTAAGTGGACAAGCTATATTTTTGATAAATCACAGGAAGACAAAAAGATTAAAAATTCAGTACTTATGATGGATAACACATTGCCTTGTTTATGGTAGAGAGGCCTTCAGCTCAAAAATTACATACATATTTCGCCCAAGCAGCTCCGATATCTAGCAAATGCTTATTATCCTCCTCGGTTAGCGCAGCATAAGCTTTAAAGTATTTAAGATTATTAACCAATCGTACCCCAATATAACACAAGCCACCATCATCAATTAATTTTAATTCCAATACTCGGAACGTAGAGAATAAACTCCAGTCATCTTGAAGCAACCATTAAGACGTTAGTGCAGTCGGTAAACAATGACCTAGTGATCAACAACAAATATCTCGGAGGTATTTCAAAAGAAATGATGGGCATTTCAATTAAGATTAGAGAGTACACGATTAGGAAATGTCTCATTTAAAGATTGAATGGTTTCACAGGTTGTATGTAATGTGATCCGTCTTGCTGAAAACACATGTCGATGTCTGCATTAATTTTATCGTCGTTATAATTTTGCAATATCGATGATCAGTGACAGTAACTATTTGAACAGACTTATATTTCAATAAGTATGATCCAATAATGAAAGAGTGGCACGTTGTGGTTGCATTTGTTTTCTACTTTTGTCGATTAACAAGGCCATCAAGATGAAAATGATCCTGTTATAAATGTTATAATATAAAATTTCGTTTTAATACTATCACATTTAAAATAAAATGGAAAATACAGAGCACAGGAACATGTTGAGACGAGACATTAAAAAGCGGCGGTTAAGCATTTTCATGTAGGCGGCAGAGGTGCCGGATCTTGAGTATGTTTGGTACATTCGTAGGCGATAAGACTACAGGCAATTTTGAGCAGGTGCAGGACAAAGAAAAAATATCAGTGATGGCGGCGAACTATCGGTTGCGACTCAGTCAGCATGGTTCTTTGCTTTAAAAAAACAACCCGGATAAAATGAAAAAGGTTAGCGTTTCGAAAAACTTCTAAAAATGATTTTATATTATAGAATGTCAAATTTCTTTCCGTATTATTTTATATTTTCACTAGCTGTGGCCAAACACGTTGCGCGCGTCCTGACAATATTTTGTTCGATTTTGCTTTGAAAGAAATTCACACCAAATTTTAAGACTTACATACATATGTATGTATGTACATTTATACTGCTGCATACAGAGTTTCATTTTTTTACATTGTATAAAGGTACCTAACCCTGGGTAATTACTCAGGATGTTGCAACATAGGTTTTATATAAAATAATAAAATTTATATAAAATTTTAACAGAATTAAAAGATGCTGTCGAGTTTTCGGTACCATTTAATCAGTAAAATTACGTACTTTCACTATTTTACCTCCATTTTCTCTTGGAAATTATTTTAAAAGAAAAAAGTATTCTATATTCAAAACGAGTTAATAAGGTACCTTCTATAGATTATATATTGTATATTTTATATTATTTGTTATATCTTTAATTAACCTAAAACAACAATAAGTGTTTTTATCTTAAGTCCAGTGCTAGATAAAAAATTTATTCCTCAAAGTTGGTTCTCTACCGACTTAAGAAGCCGTCTTCACTAGTCATCAAATTGACGAAAACATAAACATGACGCCGGCAGAGCAACGGAATTAGTTTGTGCATGTTGTTATAGGTGACGAATGCGTGTTTATATCATTTCCTGTTTCAGCATAATTTTTTGTTTTTCAACCAGGTTGGTTGACTGCTTATTGCACAGCAGATAGTGAAGTGCCATTGCGCAACAGATGGATGTTCGGTGTCAACCTAAAATACAACAACAACATCATTGTCATCTTATAAAAAAGTTTTAACAATCATGTTAAAACTTGGAAAAAGAAAAATTAACATGGGCGTCTACATTTAATAATAACATGATGTTAGTGTTAATGTTTATCATTTAATATCTAATGTAGACTAGATTTTTAAAATCTACAACTTTTCACAACTTCTTATTTTAATTTCAGTGTCCATATTTTTTATAACGTATTTTGGTGCTAAACGAGAAGAATATTATTTACAAATTTGTAAAGATAATCGACGTTATATAAAATTAGTTTTATCTGCTGAAACTTACCTCAGTTAAATGCATTGCCCGTTGTATTCTCACCAATTACTATAATGGTTTATATTAAAAACTGGTTAAAGTTAAAAATATTGTTTATAATTTATAAGCAATTAATTTTCCATATAATTGCCAATAATAAAAAAAACAAAAAATTATTATGTACACGATTTTGTTGTATCTTAGTACATATTTTAAGAAAAAAATGATCTTAAACCAATTATTACGTGGATCAACAATTAATTTGAAAGCGAATTTTTTTATTTAATATAAAACACACAGTTTCGTTTAACATGCCTGCCTTCCATTACGAATTACGATCTATGGGGTTTTTGTACTGAATGAAAAATATCGTAAATTCCAGCAGTTTTAGGGTTTCGTACCCTGAAACTGCTTTATTGCTACATAAAATTTGTGTAAAATTATAATATTGTAGAGTTATGTAAACAGTGTCTAAATTTTTCACATTTACAAATTTAAAAGGTGCTGCCAAGTTTTCAGTTTCTCCATTTTATCTGTATTTTCATTTCATTCATTATACCTATTTTACTAAAATGCATAGTAGTGTTTACGTGATGCGAACACAGCAGACCCAAATCGTAATAATTAGTGTTCTGTATTCTAAATCGATCACTGGACCAGTAACAAAATGTTCAATAATCGGGTATGTTCTGTAATCCGAAGCCGAGTGAAATAGACATTAAAATACCAATTAACTTACGAAACTGCAATCAATAAAAATGAGGACTTTACATAATAATCTAACTTTACAAATAACGAAACATTTTGTACTCAAATAACGGTACATTTACAAAACTATAGCGATCATAAGCCGGTTGCAATTGTACATACTTGCCAATCTGTTATAGAGACGAAGTGTATATCAATGGTTACAGCAATTCTTATAGCAAATACTGTTGCTTTTTGTTTTAAAGTTTTGAAATTGAAATGGGGATAAAAATTGCATTATTTAAAAAATTATACACATACATACATTAATACATTTATATTTTATTATTATTTTCCTAATTTGTATACATATGTATGTTCATCTTATCTTATAGTACATATAATAAAACAGTAATTTATTTCCTGTCTGTCTGTCTGTCTGTCTGTCTGTCTTGCTGTATGTCTTACTGTCTGTGTTCGCATCACGTAAAAACTACTGGATGGATTTTAACAAAATTTTGTGATGAGGTACCTTAGGATACTTTTTTCCGCAAAAATATCTTATTGCCACGAGAAAGTGGAGAAAAAGCAGTGAAAGTACGCCGATTTTTCAAGTGAAAACTTCTTTAGGCACGTTGAGCACTGTTTTATTGAAGAAAAAATACTAATTTCAAAAACCGTCGTCACCAAAAACCGCCGTCACCAAAAACCGTTGTCACCATTATTGATTATTATTGAAGTGAAAACTTCTGCAGGTACGTTGATCACTTTTTGGTTGAAGAAAAAATATTGAACTCAAAAACCGTCGTCACCATTATGCACGATTTGGTTGAAGATAGATCTGCTGGATTCTATAGATAGATAGACTCAGTGACTGTGTGATTGATTGTCTGACTGACTGACTAACGGTCTGACTGTTTGTTTGACGGTCTGACTGTTTGACAAACTGACGGTCTGACGATCTGAGAGACGATCGGACTATTTGACGGTCTGACTGTTTTACGGTCAGACTGTTTGTTGGTCTGACTCACTGTCTAACGGTCTGACTGATTGTTTGACGGTCTGACTGTTTGACAAACTGACGGTCTGACTTACTGTAAGACGGTCTGACGATCTGAGTGTATGACTGACTGACTGTTTGACGATCTGACGGTCTGACAAACTGACGGTCTCACAAACTGACGGTCTGACAGCCTGACTATCTGATGGTCTGACTATTTGACGGTCTGACTGATTGTTTGGCTGACAGACTGTCTGAAGGACTGTGTGAAGATCTGACGGTCTGACAAACTGTCTGATGGTCTCACTGACTGTCTGCTGGTTTGTCTGACTGACGGTCTGACTATCAGATGGTCCGTCTGACTGTATGTCTCACTGTTCTGTCCATCGGTGTTCCTGCCATTCAGTTTGCCTTCATGCAAACAAATGAAAGCTGTAATTTCATTCATTCTATTTTGGCACAATGATAATTTTAACACACAACCGTTAGCAACATTGCAATGTTTTAGTTTGAAAAACAACTAACGTAACATGTTTTGATTCTCTCTGATACAGATTTTGTGCGGATTCACTCAACATGTTTATATTGCTCACTGTAACACATCTTTTTACAAAGGAGTTTATGCGTGTTAGTGTAATGATTTAATATGATTAAAAAACAAATGAACTAATGCAGATCTCTATATACTTTACTACTCGTTTACTGCGTCACCAACGCATATATATACATATATATACATATATATATATCGTCCCCTTAATAAAACAATAGTGTATAATTTTCTCTACATTTCGAGATAATGGAGTTTGAAGTTATTGTTTTATTAGACATCGGGGAAAACAGTAATATTTCAGAAAATAGTCGATGGTATTAAGTTGTGGTCATTTAAATATGTGGTGGAATAATCAGTCTACTAGTAGATGATATTTCATTAATTTACAAGTGCTTTAATTGCAAATAAATGAGATTCAAAGTACCATGATGTCACTTAGACTATTTTATTTGTTTTACAATATGTATGAAAATCATTATACACTATCTTATTTTCCATGTTATAGACTATTTCATTTGAATTGACACCAAATAATATATTGTTAAAAAATAGTGTATATCAATATACGATTTTATTTTGTTATAAATTAATAAATTAAGGTACTTCATACTTTAAGGCATCTTTTATTTTTGAAAGCGGGATATTTTAAACACGGTTGCGCAACAGATGGCGCTGTTTTATAATAACGGCAAAATATGAATATAAAGCGATATATTTTAAACACGGTTACGTAACAGATGGCGCCAAATAGCCAACTGAAAAAAAAAATTTGTATTTGATTTGTATTTGTACTTTGTGCAATTACATTGTTATTAAAATATTTGAAACACCTTTTACAGAGCTTTACGATCATTTTTAGAATTTTAGAATTTTATATAAATTTTTGAATCTTATAAAGAAAACACACATATTTAAAATTTATGTTCATATTATGTATATAAAAATAACATGAAAAAAGTTTAAAAAGAGTCCTACTTAATTCATTTTATTTAAAAAAAATCATTAGATATTAGTATTTGTTGCTGTGTATGAGTAGTTTTATAATATTTTTCATTTCATTAATAGTTCTATCTTATTGTTTCAAACGACAAAAGATAGTTTTGCAAATAATTATACCTACGATTTATTAAAATAATACTTTCTTCTGATAACTAAGTAAAATTCTGAAAAGCACACAACCTACATACATATATTCAGATGTAGGTTCGTTCATATGTATGTGTTTAAAAAGTTTTTAATTTATTTGAAATATCTATTAATCTCACTTTATTTGCACCGTGCTACAAAATAAATAAAATATAAAAACTTTCTTAAATGGTTCAAATTGAGTTATTCTGAAATTGTGAAATGTCAAATAAAATGCAGAAAAACTTTGACGTTTAGGTGTTGTTTACATTCAACATCGCCCCTTAAAATATAACCACCCGATGTTATGGTTCAAAATATAGACCATACACATGCAAATCACGTCACTATAGGAACACCCTTTAATTTTTGGATTTATTTTTTTATACTTGTTTATATAGCAAACTAAGGTTTAATAACTGTTTGTAAATTTTAAGTGTATGCCTCCTACTGTTCAAGAAATAAGCACATATACGCGAATAACTTCACTTTCGCAACACCCTATAAGTTTTAGTATTTTTAGCTATAGCGGCCAAGCTATACACCTTCTGTGAACATGTCAAGTGTATACCTATTATGGTTCAAAACTTGTGCCCTACACTTGAAAATCACGTCACTATCGGAACACCCTTTAATTTTTAGGTTTATTTTTTATACTTGTTTCTATATCGTTCAAAGTTTTAATTATTGTTTGTAAATTATAAGTGTCTGCCTCATACAGTTCAAAAAATAAGCACAATATACGCGTGTTATTCGTCCCTTTCAGAACACCTTATAAGTTTTAATATTTCAAGAGTCTGCCTATTACGGTGCCAGAGATAAAAGGCGCTGACGAAAGGACAGACATTGTAGAGAAAACAACAGGGTTACGTTTTTACCCTTTGGGTACGGAACTCTTAAAACGAAAAGTACTGCAAGAGGCATGCAACCTTCACTTAGCTTCTTGGCGAATGTTTTCCACTGTAGCACATTGTAATTAATAGATAATAAATTACAGCTTAGGGGGAAATCTCCGATACCGGTTGTCTGAGTCGTGAGAGTTTTGTTATTTGTAATTGTGTTTTAGTGCCGCTACTAAAATAATATTATGTCATTAAGTATTTTGCATTAAAGGTTGCATAAAAGCAAATGAAATATATATAATTAAAATACAAGATTTTAATGAACAGATTTTTTATTGCAGTCATTAAAATTTGTGTAAATATAAAGATGTGGAAATCACTTAAAACTTAAAAGTAATTTTGATTTACAAAAGTTAAGAATGTTAAAATTTCTGTTTAAGTGAGCGAAAAGGAACAAAGCATTTATTGTTAATTTTCTTCTTCTTTAACTGCAGTCTTGCAAGGCAGATATATTCAGACTGATGTTTTTCATTTTTAGCTCTTACAGTTGCGAGATAATAAATTGTTATATGATCCTTAAATGAATCCAATTTGCCTTATCTTTTTTTTGCTTCTTGCAGTGTTTAAAAAGCTACTGTCATTTTAGCAAAAGCACTAAAATATTGTCGTTTCGATAGCTAAACTAAATGTTTATGTGGGTACTGGTACGGGAGATCACATTCTAGGGACGTAAACGCAGGTCGTACGTTCCCCAGGATAAGTGTAGTTAGTGTGTTCTAGACAGAGTTACTGGCGGTCCTGAAGGCCACAGAATCGGTGTCTGAGCATGTGTTAGAAGGTTAAGGGGTCCATGTTCGTCGCCAATCGCTTTGAAAGGAGACGGCATCAAATCAAAGCTGAGTAGCGGTGTCTTGATTTGCTTATAAACATGTATGTTGTTACATTGTGTTGGGCTTCATGTCATTGCAATGTTACGAGCAAAGAAATTGCAATACTGGGATTGAAAACAGAAAGTGTAGAAATTATTTATTTTTTGGCATAAAATGTTAATATCATTTATTTAACGAATGCTCAGCTAAATTATTGCCAAACAAAGTAAAGCGGTATCACGTCGTATGAATGAGATATTAGACAAAAAATGGACACCTTTTTTCAAAGGCCCACTGATTTTCAGAATATTTGGAGGCTCAAAAATTTCGCCAAACCGACTACAGGGTTTTACTACCTTTATGTATTAGAATCGAACTTATATTGTATTGTATGTGTATTTTTCAAAAAGTTTTGATATGTTGCACTGTATAGTCCTTGGTGGTAAGGGAAGAAAGGGCAGATTGCAAGGTATCACGGGCCATTTGAGACTTAGAAAAACTAAATTGGTTTTGGGTTTTAACAGGCTAGTTCAGAGTTGTTGTAGTTGTGGTCACTGACCATTAGAACCAGTAGATGGATTAATGGTACATCAGATTCTTATAGAATGTGCGTGAACGAAGAGGAATTAGAACCATTCGAATTTAATATGTGGCATTGCCCTGTATTGCAAAGCTGTAGGCTAAGATGGTTAGGCGAAAAAATTCACGATGGACAATCAGAAAATGTCGTCTGCTTCGTTATTAAGGTGGGTAATTGATAGGTTCTAGGGGCCAAGTGTTTTTACTGTCATGGGGATGGTGTTATGCTAGTAAATTGCTGCTACCTGTCATATTCACGTGAAGTTTACAATTAAATGTGTCCAATTATACAATTTAATGTGTCCGTCCATGGGTGTTTTCGTTATTTCGAGTGTTTTATTTCATCGAGAGATGTACAATTTTTAGCCAGTTCGTTAAAAATGTATTCGTTCAAAGTTTGTCTTTTGTAGGTTTCAATCTTTTTAAGAATGTCATCTTTTTCTTGAATGTTGTAATGTCAAACAGTCATCTATTTTCCTGGTCAAGTGCTACACAGGGGCACTGTGTAGAGAAAATTTGGAAATCCAGATTTTCTTATGAGAGTGGTCACAATCAGTATGTCTCCGTCAACGCAAAGTACGAAAGTTGGGCAACTTTGTACTCATTGTATCAGTCTCATTGTACTCATTGTATCAGTCTCTTCCATAGTTACTTTGATCTAAGTTGAATACGTCAAAGTAATTAAAGTATGTCGGATTCTATGTGCCCCGGCCTTTGTTAATTCGAAAATACAATTTTGATAAAGGGCTCGGTAGTGAAGTTGGATGCAACCAAACTGATACTGTTTTTTTTTTTTGTGCAAGAGTAATGACATTTAAGCTATTTTCTGCTTAATCTAGCGATTTTATCCCTGTTTTTCGTTTAAATTTACTAGATTTTATTAAACAAAATAAGTTAACATTACTGTTCATTACAGAGCGTTGCGCTCTTATTTGGGTTCGTTCAAAGCTAGGCGCTAGACAGCTTGACTTATTTAGGTTATTATTATTTCTTATAGGTTTATTATTGTATACTTAGGTTATAAGAAAAATGGCAGAGGCAACAAAAAATATATGATCTTTGACGTGTTAAGTTATTAGTGCTCAGAACAGTATATAAAAAAAATTCATTGCATACGACATAGAATTCAAATAAACCTTTCCAAAAATGCAAACTATATTCACGTACGCATATTTCGTCAAATTGTTGTCCATTTTAAACGTACCGTCCACACTTTTATAATTATACTTTTTTTCGCAAAATTCGCTTTAAATTTACTATTTTAGAAAAATTTCGAATGTTTGCATTCATGCATAAAACTTTTTTTTCCGAAATTCTTAACAATTTGTATCAATACGACATACAAATATATACAATCAATTACTAATTTGTTTATTGTTTACGCCTGAAGGTCTAGTTTTTTGCTTCAGGTTGCCATCGAATGGAATTAAATGGAATAAACAATATAATTAACTACATATTTAAATAATTGGTTAACATAAATTTTTTGATGAAAAAAAATCCTACACGGAAATAAACATGACAGAGACAAAACGTTAATCTACCTCTAAATTACCTAAATTGTACGTACGGGGAAAATATATTTACATAATCATTTAAATAAAATAATGAGTGAACAAAAACTAAACGCCAACAAGTGAGAGAGAATTATAATTAATTTTCACTGGAAATTGTATTTTTATGTGGAACAAAAAACCCTGTGAATAAAATTAACACGTTATGTGGAATTTAAATACTATTTCCATACTTTATTTACATTATTTTTTTTTAGTTTTCTTTTTGCCAACATAGTAATAGTAAAGATCGTTTCACACTATAACACACTGTGTAATTTTTTAATTCATGGCAAAATAACCATATACGGACACCACTACGTCATAAAAGACCAAAAAAAAAAGACCCCTGTCTCCCAGTTTTGCCCAAAAGTCCTCCAGGATATTTTTTATGGACCCTCAAAGATCTTAGGTTCATTTTTGTAGTTGATTGTTTCCTTGAATTTTGAACGGTTTGCTACCTATGGACCTGAACAGGGGAAAAAAGGTAAAAAAAATTAATTTTTTAAAGTTTTTTGCGATTTTGACCTTGAAGATGAAGTTTTTTTTATTTTATATGTTAACATAATTTTTGTTCTTTATGACAAGAGCTACAACTTTGCCTCAGAGAGTATATCAAAATTCCAAACGGTTTGCAAAATATGAGCTTGAGTAAATGATCATTTTTTTGCAAAAATGACACCGAGGCCCCACATCTTTGAGGGCCCATAAAAAATAACCTGGAGGACTTTGGGCAAAACTGGGAGACAGGGGTCTTTTTTGGTCTTTTATCACGTAGTGGTGTCCGTATATGGTTATTTTTTTCCGTGTTGCACTGTGTAATACAAGTATCAATACTTTTGAGAAAAATGCAACTCTGACATGCTGAGTTGTTATTATTTTTGAAAAATGCCAAACAGCGATTAGATCAGGGTTGCATTTTATTCAAAAGTATTAATATTTCTGGTAAAGTGTGAAACGCCCTTTAATAAGTACATTTCGTCATACATTCTCGTTTTTTTCTCCTCTACTAAGAGGAATATTGTAAGTAGTGTTTGTGGACAAAAATCCTGTATCGGAAACAAGTTTCCTAATTCCGATAAATCACATACCATTACACAGTGAAGTAGAATCAAAATTTTTGGAAATAACTCAACCATTTGTAAAGGGCTATCCCGATTGATCCAAAATTTGACAAAATCATTGCAGAGGGTTATCTGCTATGCTCATGTCATGTTTACAAATAGCTGAGTTATTTCAAAAACATGTTGATTCTGCCCCACTATGCATTGTTATAACGATAAGACAGCGAATCACAACCATGGCTGACCACGTCCTTTACGTGGTCGACTTTACCCCGATTGTATATTATGGTCTTGCTGCCTTTTAAAACCTTGCAGCAAAGCTTCCAGGGTATATGGGTGCACCTGTCTGACCAGTGTCCAAACTACTGGTGCTACGGCAACCCGTAGCCCCAAAGGCATTCCCCCAAATCTCTGTGACAGGTTATTGTTGAGGATTTTTCGCTGTGGTTTGGACCTACATAAATAGCAGGAAAAGCCAATTAGCCAGAGTCACCAATTGCCTGCCAGGAATTTAGGTAGTCTCCAACTCTCAAACATGGGGTATGAGCACGGACGTGCTAGCCATATTAAATTGGTAGACGCAATGTGTTTTTTCAGTCGTAAGACCATCGTCAAATTAAGTCAACATGCCAAGCACTGACATAAATATGTATTTTATTTCTACGCGGACAAGTAGGTCCAAAATATTTCATTTTAGGTCGGATATATGTACAGGGTAGAAATTGTAAGAAGATTGAAGGGAGTGGTGTAGCTTTTACGCCGTTAAAAAAATCCGAGGCACTAGGAAGCTTCTTTAGAGAATTGATTTCCGATTCCCTAATACCTATATATAAGAGGTGTGTAAATTAATTAATGAGACTGATTTTCTAGTGTTACAGTTGGCAACAATGTAGACGCGGTACGTAGAGGGCCAACCAAATAAACATCTGATACGCGTCTAATACAAGTTTGAACACTCTCGAGTTGTAGCGCTGTCCGTAGTTTTTTCAGTGCGATTAAAGAATGAGTGATATCAATTTCGAACAACGTTGTGCTATCGAGTTCTGCTTTAGACTTGGATACAGTGAAACAGAAACATTTGAAAAACTGCGTTAGGGTATGGAGACAGTGTTTTTTCGAGATGCCATGTTTTTAGGTGGTTTAAGAAGGCCTTCATTTTCAAGAAACGATGAAAATGTTGGCAGAATCCGCGATCTTGTGCATTCAGGTAGTCGTTTGACAGTCCAAAAACTGGGTGAAGAGTTGAATCTTACACACAACAGTTCATAAAATTTTGTCCAATGAATTGGAGATGAGAAAAAATTGTGCAAAAATGGTTCCGATAAATCAAGAGCGAATGGACACGAGTTCTTGGCCAGTAAGAACATTACTGTGGCTCCTCAGCCTCCTTATACGCCCTACTTGAGGCCATGTGATTTTTTTCTATTTACATAATTGAAAATTTATCTGACAGTGAAAAATATTCAAATAGCCATAACCAACCAACTTACTTTTTTATTTAAATTTAATTCAACAAAATCCTATAAATCAGTTCCCAGGGTATATTAATTTCTGTCGTTTAATTGTTATTTAAAAATCTTAAATTTTTTAAGGCCCAAAATTTAACATATTAGACCTTTAATAACCAGCCTCTAATCTTGACTTAAGTTGGCCTTCTTTCTCATCACGCAGTCTCTAGTAATTGCTAGCATTTGTTCAAGGCTCAGGTCCCCAATGGCATCCACATTTAACAGGCTTCTACCAGTGGTCCTAAGTCTTATGCTAGCCAGTGCTGGACATTCACACACAATGTGTGCTGCCGTCTCAGCCTCTTTCCTTTCCCGTCTCCTCTTGTGCATCTGCCTCACACTTTTAGGCATGAGCTGTAGAGACTCCAACTCGACGTTGAAGGAACGTTCCGAAAAGGTATTATATAAGACCACAGGCCAGGTGCGTCCAATTCATCCACATTTACCTCCATAGCTGCAGGAGTATCTGCATAGACTGGCCAGTTCACCCCTATCGAGGTTTCTTTGCCATTCTCTTTCGATATCCTCCCTTGGCAGGAATTAACCTCTCCACCTCTAACGGTGACCGGTTTGAAACAGGAAAAAATATCTAAAGAATTTCAAATATTTTAATGTATAAATTTAGTAACGAGAATACGACACAACTGACCTTTATTCGTAATTTCTGAGAACTTGTAGTCAAAAGTTTATTGATTCATCTAACGTTAAAAGCACCGTAATATAGACCCAGACAGACAACAACGTACAAAGCATGAGAAACTGTTACTTTTTATTAAATTTTTCTAATTTGAGAATCGAATAAAAAAATTAAGGTATGATGAGGTGACCAGAAGAAAGTATTTTTATTAGACAGAATTAGTAAAGGTGTACAACTTTGTATTAAAATATTAATCTGAGGTTGCATATTTCAAGAAAAACAAGTAAGAGTGCTATAATCGGCCATGCCTTATCTTCTATACCCTTCACCGCGGTGAATTTATTTATACCGAATTAGATACAAAATTGGTTTAATTAAAGAGACGAAGTCATTAAAAAAAGAATTGCGCTTTTTTGTTCCACTAATCAGCAAAATCTCGTATACGGTATATGTATGTATATCGTCACCTGAAATTCCTGATCATGTAAAAATTGTATAAAAAAATTTTCTTGTAAATATTTTAGAGTATTTTTTTTTTTTGTAAAAATTTTATAGAAAACTTTGTAGAATATTTTTTTAAATTTTATGGATTTTTTTTTTGTAAACAATTTTCTTAATTTTATAGAAAATTTTTTTAAGTGTTTTATTGAAAATTTTCTGTAAAAAGTTTATTAAAATTTTTTTGTAAATTTTTTTTTAAAATTTTTTTTTTTTTTTATTTTTTTTAAATTTTTTAAAAAATTTTGTTTCAAATTTTTTGTAAAAACTAGGATCTTTCCGCAATCTATACTTAAAATGGTGAGGCTGAAACAAAAAAAATCTTTTAAATTTAAAATTTTATGAAAATTTTTTTTGTAAAAATTTTCTAGAAAATTTTTTTTTAATTTTATAGAAAATTTTTTGTAAGTATATTATTGAAAATTTTTTGTAAAAATTTTATTAAAAATTTTTTGTAAAAATTTTATTAAAAATTTTTTGTAAAAATTTTATTAAAAATTTTTTGTAAAAATTTTATTAAAAATTTTTTGTAAATTATTTTTTTAATTTTTTAAAATTTTTTAAAAAATTTTGTTTCAAATTTTTTGTAAAAACTAGGATCTTCCCGCAATCTATACTTAAAATGGTGAGGCTGAAACAAAAAAAATCTATTAAATTTAAAATTTTATGAAAATTTTTTTTGTAAAAATTTTCTAGAAAATTTTTTTTTAATATTATAGAAAATTTTTTGTAAGTATTTTATTGAAAATTTTTTATAAAAATTTTTTTGGAAAATTTTTGGAATTTTTTAGAAAAATTTTTTTGATGATTTTTTTTGAAAATTTTGTTTTTAATTATTTGTAAAAATTAGGATCTTCCTGCAATCTATATTGCTTTAGAATGGTGAGAATGAAAAAAAAAATCCCCATCATTTAGGAAGTTTAGTTTTTAATACATTTTTCAAGCATTTGTATCCAATTTGTCCAAAGTTGATGATTTGTTCGCTTAGATCAATCCCCAGAGATAATAATCCAAATGCGTTAATCATACGAACATGACGGAATATTGAATGAGCCATTTTAAGAAATAAGGTGTTCCTAAATTGTTTTCTTAAGTAAGTCGATTGTTAAGAGCTGTATGCTGGGCTAGAGAGTAGTGTGCTAGTCTATCAGTCCGGAGTTGTGGGTTCGATTCTCACCAAAGACTGGAATTTTTCACTACGAGTTGGCATGAAGACAAAGATATAATCTGGGTTCCTACAAATAGTTAACTGCGTTAGTGATAGGTCACAGACTGGCAAGTATTATCGAGGTAAGGCGATACTTGCAGACTGAGCCTGGAAATAGGCTAACATAAAAAGGCTTTGGACCACGCAGACACATATTAAAGGAAGATACTGTGGAGACCTTAGCCTTAAGGAAATTATAGCAATTACCATAGACTCTGTCATGAGGAAGAATGTCGACATGTATCAGTCACCAGATTGAAATCACTACAGTCTAGTGACAGCACGACACTCAGTGAAAGTAAGGTATTCGTAAATTTCCAGTCGTATACCAAAAACATTGAAGAACAAAGGGGATGGAAAAGGGTCCCATGAAATTATTGGTCTGCTTCGTTGTCCCCCTCTACAAAATAATATATTAATATCCCATCCAATTGGGGTCCCAACAAAATTGGTCATCATAGTTATCAAAGTCCTCGCTGGCATCATTTTGCAGTAAGAATCAATGATTTTACAGGGCGGTAAAGCGCAACAAACAGTGTTTTTTTTTTTTTTTTTTTTTTGTAGAGTTAAAATTTACTACAAAAGCTTTAGCAATTTTTCATTGTTTGACAAGCTTATTAAATATGTAGCCCCTCCTTTTGAACGCAATATTAGGATAAAAAATTCCCGAATTATGATTTTGGGGTTAGACTATTCGCGGCAAACCAAAGTGAATTGCCAGATTTGACAACCATATGCTTTTTCTAACAGTAGGGGAATTCAGTGTTTGATGTAAATGGTCGTGCGAAAGTGCAAATGCGTTATATCATTCAAATTTAACAAAAACAATAGGTATTTAGTTATTGGTTTTCACAAAAAATATTTGATATTATGCACTTGCACTTTTGCAAACCATTTGCATCTCCGTTAATATGTATTTGTGTGACATATTTAAGTAAAAGTGTATGGTTTTTAAATTTCTTATAATATCAACAGGTCAGCTTAAAATTCTACTCGTATGTTTAGTATATTTTTGCATCTTAATTGAATGATTACTTTGGTTTGAATTGGTCCATATGAATGTCTGTTAAGTCGAATTATATCTAATATTTTATAACTACAGCTGAGAAATGAACTCACCTTATTATATTTTTAAGATGATGATTGCGATTATGATTGTGATATAATTTTCGCACAGCACTCACTTGTGGTTTTAGTTCATATAAAGAGAATATTTTTTTTCTTTCTGCAAAAAATAAAGAAAATTTTTGTACGCATAATTTTTTTTATAATTTTAAAATTATTTATTCTGTGTATAAATTTGGCATTGTGTTCAATTGAGGATAATTTTATTTTATTAAATAATTTTTGTGGGTGTAAATGTCATTTAATGTGACATAAATTGAAATAAATTTAAATAGTGTACGTGTTATTTTTTACAAATAAATAAGGAAAATAAATTTCGAATAATTTGTGTTTTTTATTCCTGTAAATAAATTTAAATTCGTTAAAAATTTATTTGATGCTAAAAATAAAATTATCTATATTTACTATTTTTTAAATAAATTTTTTTTTGAATATTTTTTTACCAGTTTTATTTTTAAATGTATTTCGACTTTGTTTTGACTTAGACGATTTTAAAAAGTAGCAATGTCCTTGGCAATATTTTTTTCGAATTTGCCTTTTTCTTTGAAAGTAATCCTCACCAATTTGTAGGAATCTTACTTTTATAAGGCTGCAGCTATGGTTTATTTATTTAATACGTATCTTATTACTCATGATATTAAAACGTTCGTTTTATATAAAATTCCATTATATATAGTGTTTAAAATTTCCCATTTATAAAAATAAAAGGTGCTGCCAAGTCACTTAAATCGGTGTATATATTTTGGTTCTTATTCTTATTTTCTCTGGGAAATGAGTTATTTTTATAGGAAATAGTCTCCTATATTTTAAGATACTTGGGTACCTCCTTACAAAATTTTATTATAATTCTACTGGAAGGGTCTCTCTGATAATAATTTTAGAAACGCGCCAAAGCTTACTTACTATTCGTAGGCTTGTGAGAATTTGGATAACGTGTAGTGACTGATTTGCTTTTGTATTAAATAAATGTGCGATTATTGCAGATACTGATCAGCTTGTTTTTCGGAGCAGTGCTGTCTGTCTCCGTACAATATGAGAATACTTTGTTTTTTAAACAAAAATCTTATAAATATTGATTTTTAATTAGTGTTTCCATAGACTGATAGCACAGCACAATACCCTTTGACGGATTGCGCTTCCCGCCAAAAGACTCTAGCTATTTTCTGCAGACAAGCTTTGCAACTAGTGGTGTCTTTTAAATATTGTAATACTAATAATCTTTCAGACTTTAATTTAGTATTCTATCTATATATAGTATTTCACCTACCGTATCGTCAAAAAAGCATATCGATACATACTTCTCTTATTATGACTACCTTTTAATCGTGTAAAGGGAACACAATATATGTCTATATATGTCTTCTATATTGTATAAACGTATTGTTGCAACACAAATTTATTTTATTAACTATATGCTATTCATTCGAATAAAAATTAATCGATTAATTGAAGTAAACTAAAATTATTCGAAAAACCAGATGTTCGTCTAATCTTTTTAGTTAAATTTTCAATAAATATAGAGTTTTTTTCAAGAAATTTTAAGTTAAAACAGGTGTTAGTAGAATGTGTAGAAAGAATGTGTAGTGCAGCATGGCACATACATACATGACGTTACACACGACGTATCTTAGAATAGTTTTAAAATTAAACAAAGAAAGACATCATTAGCAAACAAAAGTAACACATTAAACAAGATAAATGCTTATCTCTAACAATCTAGCAATTTTCAGATGTATAACTCTTTACACATTTCAAATGATATATAGATAAGATTAAGTGTTTCTAATCTTAAGTTAATTTTTGCTTGTTGTCATATGTGTTATGTAGTAACTTACGAGTACAATAACCATTCACCAATATATATATATAAGTCTAATATATTTAATTTTTCTTAACTAACTTTTTATTTCTTATTACATACATTTTACTTTATTTTCTCTTAATAGCAATTAAAATGATTTATCGGACATATTTATGATATTGAAATAAAGTTTCAAGGATTAGTGTTTTGTACATACATATGTGTATGACTTCCTTGACTTAATTCTTATTCGGTTAAAAAATGTTTGTATATAAATTAAAGTTGTGTCTGGTATTGTTCACGCGCAAATCTAACAATAATGCGAACGAAACATAGATCCATTACAACATAGCAGCCACCAAAGAACAAATAAAACAGCTAGACATTGTCAGAGTTTTTTCTTTTTAACATTCACGGTGTCATTCACAAAAAATCCAAGAGTTGTTCTATTATCTGTTACCCTTTCTAGCATTATCCCCAACTTTAGCCGCTTGAAACTATTTTGTTTTACCAATTTTATAAAAGAAATGGCTGGGCGGTAAGAGATTTCGTCAAACAAAGGCATATTTAAATTGGAACTGAAGAAATCTTATTACATACTAGCTGTGCCCGCCACGTCGTGGGCATCCTGACAAAATTTTGCTCGATTTTGCTTTGAAAGTATTTCACACCAATTGCAAGACTCTTAGTTTTATAGTGCTTCAGTTATGGTTTATGTACAATTTACTTTATATAAAGGTACCCATCCCTGGATAAAATTCTAAAATTAACAAAAAAATTCTAAAAATTATTGTAAATCTCTCTAAAAGGTGTTAAAAATAATGTTGTAATTACACAAAGTATAAATACAAATCATACAAATTTTATTCAATTGGCGCCTAATGTCACGCAATAATGTTTAAAATATCCCAGCTTTAAACCGAATATTTCAGTACCCTTAAACCGGAAATTTAGTTTTTTCACAGCTTTTTCTCCTCTTTCTCTAGGAAATGTGATATTTTTGCGGAAAACAGTATCCTATATTGGAATCAGGATGCCAGGGTACCTCCTCACAAAATTTGGTTAAAATCCATTCAGTAGTTTTAACTGATGCGAACACAAATGAAAAGCAGGCAGACAGACAGACAGACAGACGAAAATGAGTTGTATAGGTTTGCACGAAATAATAATCTAGAACAAAGGCCCCCGATCAAAAGTGGTTGAAATGAAAATATTTAGCAACGTGACACAAACCTACCTTGTTGAAAGTTGTTATGCTACTGGTTTAAAATATTTACATGTTTTGTTCTCTTTGTGAGATTCTCGTTGAGATTGTGTATGAGTTCACAAACCCTTAGGGGTTTGCTCTAGAAGCACGCTAGACTAAAAGCGTATATCCATTCCGATTAACAATATTAACATAAAACATAAAACAATACTATGTGTTATGTTTTATGTTCACGACATCCATGGGGGTAAAGTGCGCAACTACACTTATAACCAGAGTACGAAAATAAACAAAACGAAAAGTTTGCTTTCATTTTATTTTGTTCTTTGCAGTGAGTTAAATAAAAACAAAACTTAAACAATTTAGTTTTTTTTAGTGTTTTTAGTCGTACCCACAAACTGTAAATAAATTTAAACCTAATCAAGTAGAAAAAAAACAATAGCGGAATTCACTGTTTGCTTTGTATACCTTTTAAATCTTGTAGGTTTGGTAAATATTGATAAACAACAACAAAATACATAGGTAATTTTAAATTTACCAAAGCTACAAGATGTAAAAGGTCTACAATAGCAAACAGTGAATTCCACTAATGAGAACAACACAAAAACGCTTTGAGAAAAAACCTTTTGCAAACGTTTGCTAAAAGTTTTTCTCATTATGGTGGAGAATGTATCAAAGCGCTATACATATAACTTTTGAAAGATTTTCTTGTAAGCAAATCATAAACAAACTCCGCATTCGAAAGTCGAACAAAAATCATGTAGAAAAAACCGTTACTGCTTTTGTTTTGTTAGCAATTATACGATTGTAATGGCAAGCAAATGAGTAAAAAGTCAATTGTATTGTTTGCGACCTTTGTCATTCAAAAACTATTTGCTTTGGTTTTGCTCATGTACAAAACGATAAAAAATGGTAAAGTTTGTATATTTTCATGAAAGGTTTGCGAAAAGTTTTATTTGTTTTCATAATCTCGTATTACAAACATTTATAATTAATTCCTTTAATTAATTCCTTAAGCCTGGTACTCTGTTCAGTTTTTCATGCGGAATGCTGTCAAATTACATACATAAAAAATTTCTATGAAAAAGTCATGAAAAAATGTTGCAGAAGTAGTACTCTGTTTTTGCTGTGGAATAAAGGCCCAACTATAATATGCATAAGCTGGATTAAGCTAATGTCAAAAAATGAACGAAAAGTCTGCCAAATGCTTAAGAAACTTACTGAAAACTTTTAGGAGGCTACAATGTACTTACATGAATCTAAAAACTATCATGACACAGTTGCACATTTGTTTTATTCGTAGTTTTGAAAAATAATTATTTTTTTCTGAATATATTAAATTTGTTAAAATAAAAAGGTGTTAAATAAACATATTTTAATACCTAATACCATTCATATACAAATTAATAATTATTTTTAATAGTTTAAAGAAAATTTCGAAATAAAAATTTTACATTTTTGGCTGTTTGTGTAATTTTGGCCAAAAGTACTAAAAAATACAGCGGTGTGCATTACTCAACTCATAAACAATAAAATGCTCTTTGTTTTTAATTTTGATTATTATACAACGCCTTCCTTTTTTCTTATAGAAACTTCTTTTTTTAAACATTTTATATTAAATTTATATATAATTTGTTCACTTTCATTCTCCATTGCAATTTTTTACGAATATATATTCATATGTAAAACACAAAGCACAAACAGCTGTTTCCGTACGGAATGTGCGATCGGTTTCGGACTTTGCTTAAGCAAATGACATTTGACGAAACTCAACGAAAAGTGTTGTTAAGTACATTATAGTTTGCCACATATGATTTATATGTAATTGCACAGTTGCTTAAGTTGGCTTAAGCTAGCTTATGCATATTATAGTTGAGCCTTAACATTGAAATGTTTCTGGCAACATTTTATCAAAGCTGTGAAATAAAGCAAAGGGGCATTATTTCATGTTGAATTTTTCAAACAACAGCTGATCGCTTGGCTTTTGTTAGTCGCAATTTACATTAGACAGAAAAATGGGCAGACAGACGAGATTTGTAGGCAAGGGGTTGAAGAGGTAGAGTGTGTATTTCATGACTAGTGTACTGGACATTTTTTCGTTTCTCTTTTCTGCTTTTCGCTTTTTTCTTTGTTGCTTCACTTTATATTTCTCAAGTCGGCCTCATTTTAATGAGTTTATATTAAACACACAGATTTTGAAACACACAAACATGTAAAGAATATAACACAGAAAATAAAATGTGCAAAAATCTGTCTGTCTTGTTTATGTCCAATGTAAATTGTTTAAGCAAGAGCAAAAGAGAATTCAAAAAATGTCTGCCCTGTTTCTGTCCTATGTAAATTGCGACTATGTAAATTGCGACTTAGCATTTCTAAAACAATGTGGTATACTTAAAAACAATAAAATCGTAAAATTTATTCAAATCGCGAGATAGACACCACATTTTAAATGTAAAATTTTCCCTGTGAAATAATAAATGTTGCTCAACATTTTTCACAAATTCGAACAGAGTACTAGGCTATAGAGAGTATAAAACAGGCACTTTAAGCAACTGAAGAATTAGCGAAGAGGTCTAAAAGTTGGTAAAAGGAGCTGAGAAATGTCAAGCAAATATATTTTGAATAGAGTTCTACTAAGTTCTGAGGCATTAATATGGATCATAAAAAATCAATTACGAGGATCAACATTTAGGTAATTTTGATGGTAATGTGATAAAGACAATAATAGCTTTTATATAAGTATATTATGTTAATTAAAAAACTATATGTACATATGTTATCTTTAAAATAAACAAAAAAAAATTCCATAAAAAAGTTTAAAATTTTACAGTTAATCATAAAATTGTTATCTCATCAATTGCACCCTTCAAATGTGCGTAAGCAGAAAATGAATTGTGGTTGCTAGCTGCGAAATTGGTTGCTTTCACTAATACCAAAGCCTTTTTTATTAAATTGATAATAGAAATGGTAAAACTTAAAAGGCCTTCTCATTTAAGCCCTTATATAAGACATGCTTAAACATTCTCTTTATACGACACTTATCTTTCCGTTCTTATCAAAAAAGTCCGTTTTGACCTTCCCTTCTAAAGGATCTACTTCACATTCCTACATTCCTTCTCTTTGAAGGAAAGCGTGATATTCTATATTTTTATCTTTAATTTTCCTCATTTGTAAAAAACAAAAGTTCATTTAATTGTCCTTTATTTAATTGAGTGCTGATTGCCATTTAAATGCCTCGATAGACTGATTGGTAGTACGCTTGTCTATCAGTTTAGGGGTTGCGGCTTCGTTTACAAACATACATAGCATAATTTTAAGCATAAATTTAAAAAAAGTTTTTGCTACGAAAAGCCTTCTAAAAGGTATTAAATTTAAGGTCTTCTTACAGCCAATTTTCGGAAAAACTTCCGAAACGCTTACCGGGAGAAATGAGAGTGGAACCTACTCCACAATGAAAACCTGTGTAAAAAAGATATGCGACTGGAAGGTCTTGTGCCTACTAATAAAGAAGAAGTAAAGAAGCCTTCTAGAAGGGTCTTCATACTACTTCTTTCTATCGCTGGGTAATTCTTTCACATTCTATCACGTACTTACATACATACATACATACATACATACATACATACATACATACATACATACATACATACATAAATATTGTACATACTGTATGTTGCTCTTCGTTTAAGGTGTGTTTACATTGAGTGTACAAGTCATATGTACTGTCAAAATTGCTATCCATATGGAATTTCATGCGTATGTCAAAATCAGTGTTTTAAACATGGTTTATAATTTTTGTGTTTAAAAGTACACATGTTACGTACATATGACATAACCTCCTGTTATTAAAAACAAAAATCAAATATTAAAAACAGCTGGTCTTCAAAGTGTGATTTAGATGGATTATTTTTTTCAATTATTAGTCTATGTATATAATAAAACTAATAATATTAGCTTTATTGGGACTTGCTGTAATAAGTTATTAGCCAATATGCCATATTTTTGCCGCCATTTCATTTTATTAGAAACCCGCTAGTGATGTCAACTATGCAAAGAACTACCATTTTGTGTTATCATTTGGGAGCTTCTACAACAGTACAGAATTCAATTTGTAAGAGAGAAATTATATAAAAACAAAAAATAATTATAATAAATAATATTATTTATTTCTCATAACGCATAATTCCTTTTTTTAAATTTATTATTATATAGTAATCCAAACAGATTACTATTGGAAAGCATATCCATATAGCATATAGCTATTTCACTGGTGCTTACCCAGATCGTCAGTGGAATTTTTTAAATTTTCCGAATAAAAACCCAGATTCTTAAGCTCAAAATTTAATAAACCAAATGAGAAGTTTAAAATTGAAAGAAAAAAAGTAAAGTTTTTTAATTTTTTAAAGTTAAAATGGTTACTATGTTTTTTGTTTAGAAATTTTAGATTTTTTCTTGATTTCTAGATTTAATAAACTTCTCATTTGGTTTATTAAATTAAAAAAAAAGGAATTATGCGTTATTAGAAATATATAATATTATTTAAAAAATTCCAAATATAATTTTTAAATTATAATAAATAATACAAAAAGTATTAATTAATATCATTTGAACTATATCAGCAACAATTAAATGAATAATTTTGTTGCTGTTAATGTAAAAATATTTTCGATCTTTTTTATTAGGAATAAAATATTTTTTATCCTAATTTTTATGACAATAGAAAAGAATTAAATTTCTTTAAAAAGCCGTTGCTTTTGAAAATGAAAGAAAGTGGAAAAATAAAGAAAGAAATTACAATACTTATATTTCCTAGGTTACATAGCGTAGATTTTTCACCATAGTGTCAGTATGATTGCTAAATTTTGATAACGCTTCTTAATATATTGCAATATAAAAAATAGTACTATTCAACATGGATTAAAAACATAAAATTTTGTTAATTTGTAATAAGATTTAGGTTTTATTCATTTTATTTTTTTCTTTTTTTGTTCGCAAAATTGAATTCTCTCATTTTTAAAAGCAACGACTCAATTAAGTGATTTGCAGCAGTTTCGATACCCACAATACCTCAATAGCATTTTTTTGTCCTACAGTCCAAAGTTGTTAATTAGGTAATATTGCAGTTTACACAGTTACCGTCTTAAAAAAGATTTGAAAAATAATGCGCTATAGTAAAGTAAAATTTTAATTTAATTCAGACTTTCTTAGTACCGGTAATATAGATAAGCACACCTTGCCTTTCATCACTATACATTTATGAAATTGTGTTCTTAACTTCTATTAAAATTGAGTCATTCGTATAAAAATGTCCCTTATACCCTCCTGGCCCTAGTTTTGAAAACAGACATATACCAATGGACCCACAAAAAATAAAGATCTGTCTATATTTTAAATATCATTAAATTCGATTTGGCCGTGATTGACGTACAACTTGAAAATAGATATATAATATATGTATCTATATTATATTACATAACCTTATTATTAATATCACCTATGAGGTATCGATATAAATCTTCGAACATTAAGTTACTAACAAAAGTTAGAATAAAGATATTGGTTAATTTTAAACTCCTTAACTTCATGATAAAATGTATGAGCGGAGTTTTTGAAAGTAAAAGTGAACATCACTGAAAACAGCTGTTGTCATACAGTTTTACACATCAAATAGACCGTGCTTTAAATAAAAAACTAATACATGTTATTGCACATAGGTAAATAACATATGTTATGTTTCAAGAAGTTTACACTATATGTATAGTTTTACATATGGAAAATTTGAAATTTCATATGACTTGGACACTCAATCTAAACACACCTTTACTCGTTATTTTTTTAACAGTCCAAAATTCTGTGACAATAAGGAATAAGTGCTTAAGTCGACTTAAGCACTGGCGCCTTTGTAATCTCCGTACTTCAAAATACCTATGTGAAAAGTTTAAATTATGCTGTACCATTTTTCAGAAAGTTATAGCGAAATGACCTTCTGCTTATCTTTGACACGTAGATATATCATTTTTTTAAGATAAAATATTTAAAAAAAAAACACAAGGCTATAGAGGTTAAAAGGGGAAAAGTACAACTTACACAACCACCAACTTTATTCTAATCTCCGATCGGAAATTTAGGACTATCATGCCTTAATTGAGTCTTACGCTGTAATTAGCCTTTATTATCTGCTGATTTCGGTTTATCGACTGGCAACTGTGCTCCGTTACAGAATCTAGTAATTGCTAACATTTGTGTAAAACTAAAATTCTCCGTAGCATTAACATTTAACACGTGTTTGCCTGTTCTCCTGAGCCCAACGCTAGCCAGTGCTAGATATTTAAACACACTATTCGCTACCGTTTCAGTCTCTTCTAGATACAGTAAGCAAGTGTTGAGTTCCATAACCCGTCAGATCTTCCTGCCTAGTTGCTTTTGTCTCAGCCGGATAAGAGTAACTTTTTTATAAGCAACAGCAGAAATATAAGCCTATTTCCCTTTGCCACCACGAAGAGGTGCAAGATCATCTTTATCCGGTACACTCACAGAAAAAATTTTTTGCTCCTATTAACTGTTTTAATTAGTTGCAGATACAAATTTAATTAATTTTTTAATTGACTCAATTATATAATTAATTAAGAACGAATTAAATAATATTTCAATTAAGTAAATAATTGAATTAATTAAAAATTAAATTAAAGTTGTATCTGAAACCAATCAAAACCTTTAATTGGTGCAAACATTTTTTTCTGTGCTCAATCATGGCGAGCCACACACTTATGCTTGCCAACCTATGACCAATTTTAAGGCATCTTTATTTTCAAAACTCAGACCGAAAGGCGTGAAAAGGGGGAGAACGGGCAATTTGCGTGGGATCAGGGTCAAACGAACGCAAGACGATGAGTGGCAAAACTTATTGAAAATGCAACTCTGTTGCATACTGACTGTAGACAACGAGTAAAGCGAGTAAAATTAAAACACGCAATAGAACAAGGGTCAGTTTATTGTAGAACACCGATGAAGTAATATGTTAATCTTAAACACAATCATTTCAATTCAAATAAACATTAATAATTAATCAAAATTAAAATCTTACATTTATTATACTGAAACGAGCACGTTTAAATTTTGTATGAGAGAAAAAAATGTATAATGAGTTTGTCGCTCTTCTCTCTTTCACAAAAATTAAGACTTGCACAACTAAACTGGTCTTACTTAGATTTGTACTTAGAAGGTTCAATAGACTGCCAAAAAGGTAATAAGAGGTCAAAAGGTGTTAATGTGTTCGTTCATCTTCAATTTTGAAAGGGCTTAACTGACTTTAATAAAAGTTTGTATATCTTTGTATACTCTTGATCACAGACCTGATAAATTGGACTCGATAGGTGGCACCTTTGTTGATATTACAAAAATATTATTTCTGTATTGAGTTACATTTTTCATAGTATTTTAATGTAAAATTGTATTTTACATGGTGGAGTGGAGCCTTCATGTGAAAGTCTGACTCGCAATTGGCCGATTTATTTATTGATTGCAATATTGAATTAAGATTTAAAAAGTATTAAAGTTAGAACTAATTCTTGAGAAACGAGTTAAATTTCAATAAGAACATGAATATTTTTTACTTTCTATAATTCTTATAATTTTATTTGAAAATCATTTTGAGCTGTGATTGTGATTATCACCTCAACAATGCTGTTCTATTAATTCATTTTATTTTCAGTTTCGACCATTTCTTTGAAATAAAAAAATAATTAATACTCAAGAAATCATTTCGATATCGTGCTTAATATGTTTCAAAACATATTACTCATAAAACTAATGAATAACTCGTTTTATTAACACAAATTAATTAAATATTAAGAAAAACTCAAGTATTTAGTATTCATTCGAAATAATCTAGCGGTCGTCATAATCGTCAATTACTGCTGGATAATTGTATCATAAAAATGTTATTTCTTATATTTAGAGGCAATACTTGTTGAATTTAAATAAAGTGGAGTTGATTTATTTATTTTGTGTGGTTTGTTTGCTTTTATGCACTGCTACCCAGTGAACATTTTATGTCAGAACTAATTGGAAACTTTTTCAAGAATAATTTTAATTTTTATTTGTGCTTAGTCGTTTTGTCTCATGTTTTGTGTCAAGGCAATTTCTGCCCAGTGTCTGAAGAAAACAATAGTACACAGCTTGACAGAATTCCGCATTGTATAGTGAGTTTTCAAGGCTTTTACTTGAGATTAGTCGTTTTGCCTTTTTACGATTTTGAGAGGTTTGCAATATATTTTGTTTGTCCAAAAGAATAAAGATTGTATTTATATATTTTTTTTCTGATAAATTTTTTTTTTTTTTTGTGATAAAAAATTTCGTTCGAAATTAACAAAAAAAATGATTTTTTTGTTCATTTTTTGTGAAAGAAAGTGAAAAGGTTTTTGAGAGTGAGGGCGCGGTTCAAAAAATATTCACTATAAAATTTGCGATCTCTACTTTTAGAAAAAAAACGTTGTGCATTTTTGCCATATTTTTGCAATTTTTTTTTTTCAAAAGTGAAATTTATTGTTACTAGTGTAACTAATTTATTATCTATACATATCGATACCTTCCCGTAAGAATGTATTAAGCGACAGTTTTTTCGAAAATGACTTTTTGATGTGGAACTATACTAGAAGTTAAGCGCCACATTTTGGCCTGTGTTTCGCTACCCTATCATGGATGCAAAGGAAACTAGAGAGAAAATAAAATTGTATCAACCGCCAAGTTTTCTCACTGGAATAATGTGGCTCCCTGAAATTTTTATTATGTCAAGTTTTGTATAAAAACTTATGTCAAGTTGACATATGTTTTTATACAAATTTCAAAGCGATTTTCAGAATACATATTCTGTTTATTTCAATAAAATACACAAATAAATAACTAAATGAGACGTTTTTTTCGTTTCCTGAACAATTTTAGAAATGTCGCTTAATACATTCTTATGGGAAGGTATCGATATAATAAAACTGTGATTTTCTGACTGTCTGCCTGTTTGTGTTCGCATCTCGTAAAAAATACTGGATGAATTATAATAAAATTTTTTTGGAGAGGTACCTTGGTATCGTGGTTCAAATATAGGATATTTTTTGCCCGTACATATATATCTCAGTACCAAGAAAGAAAGAGAAAACAAGTAGTGAAAGTACGCAGTTTTACCGATTCAATGGCAGCAACTTTATTTTTGGCAGCGGGTAATTTAAAACACTATTCACACTACTGTACAAATTTTAGAATTTTATATAAAGCCTATGTTTCTGAGTAATTACCCCGGGAAAGGTACCTTTATATAAAGTAATTATATAAAGCACATTTGAAGCACTATAAAAGTAGGAGTCTTAAAGAGGGTTACTTTCAAAGCAAAATAAGGAGATACTGACGTAGGACGCGGGAACAGTTAGAAAAATTACCTTCATTAATATTCGTCTCTTCGGCATAAATGCTTTAAAATTAATATTTTTTGGAAATTAGCAAAAAAAAATTTTTTTAATTCATATGGATGTTTCGGGGGTGGGATTGAAGGGATACCTCCCCCTGCCCATAAAAACTTTAAAATGTTATTTTTGTGGTATTAAGGCGTATGTAATCCATTTCTTTTAATACCTACATTATTTTTGTAAATAATATTTTATGTCACCGCCCACAAAAGGGGGCGGGGAGAAAAATTGAATTTCAGAATCTTCAAAGTCCAGGTTTAGGTTTTTGAACATTCTTTGATTATAAAAGTTGCCTTTGCTAAGCAAAAATATGGAAAAACTAGAAGCACTCAATAAATATTTAGAATGTCAAAATACCCCTATGTATACGATACGATAGTTGTTATCGGTAGCCATTTGCTTTGTTTCGTTTGCTGTAAAAGAGTTGTTGAAAGCATTCCTCCACAATTTTTTCGCGATATAAATAATTGTTGATACTAAGGCCCATTAGTATAACTTGTCAATAGCTAAAGTTAAATTTTATCGGAGAGTCAACAACGAGGGTAAAGGTAGAACGTAACACATGAAAATTGTTGTTTGACTTTCCTTGCTCCTCTCCTTTTCTTTTTTTTAAAGTGTTTTGAGATGTACGTAAAAAAGTAGATAAGTCTATTTGAAATAGGTTTACTACTCTTTTACGTTTTCTTGATAACTAAAGCGAACAGATAGCAAGAGCGATTCAAACAACAACATGTGTTATATTCTTTTAAAGTACGTTTAAACGAATTCTACCTTACGACTCGTTACTATAATTTTCCTTGAAAGTAGGTCATAAACGTTATTTTTAGCTTACTTATAATAACGAAAAACTACTTATCGCTCCAATAAAATTCAAAATTTAGCTATTGGGTAGTTATAATAATGGATCTTAGAGTGTTAGGATACAAAATCTATATACTATTTTACATCGTAGACTTTATAATTTTCATGTGAAGGGTATACTTATGTCGAAATTTGAACAAAACACTTTCCTCAAAATTTCAACAAAAATTCAGAAAAAAAAAACTAAAAGGTCAAAGACCAAAACTGCATCAAAAAAATCGCAGATTTTAACCAAAATTTAAAAAAATAATTCTTGCAAAAAAAACCGACTTCAAAACAGATAGATGGGCACAAATTCTAAACTAAAAATGTAAGAAGTAATCTGTAAGAATTAGATTTGAATCAAATAAAAGATGCGCCAAACTTAGAGGGAAAAATGAAGACTATTTGAATGTCAAGCCTCTCCTCTTTTCATCAGCATCCGTCTTTTATAGGGGCACCATTCAAGCCTCTTTCTACGGTTTCACAGAAAGGGGCACACAGATCAAATAACATCACATATTCGGACACCCTTTAATTTACAATGTTAAATTAAAGACCTGTTGTTATACGGGACTTGGCCAGAAAGATTCTTTGTAAATTTCAACTATCTGTCTATAACGGTTAAAAAGTTTAGCCATATATATCAAACTACATGAACTATTGGGACACCCTTTACATTATAATTCCAATTATTTATACTTGTTATCATACCAGAGATAGTAGTGGACATTCTGCCTAATTTTCAAGTGTTTGTGTTTAACGGTTCAAAAGATACGGCCATATAGATCAAATTAAATAATTTATGGGGACACCCTTTAATTTCTAAATTCATATTGTATACTTGCTATAGTGGACTTTGCAATACAGGTTCATTGTAAATTTCAGCTGTCTGACTCTAACAGTTCAAAAGTTTGGTCACTCACATAGAATTACATTAACTATTGGGACACCCTTTTAGTTCCAAATTCAAATTTTATACTTTTTGTTATAGCTTACTTAGCACTACAGGTTCTTTGTAAATTTCAGCGGTCTGTGTACAACTGTTCAAAAGTATGGCCATATACATCAAATTAAATGAACTATTGGAGCACCCTTTAATTTAAACTTTTGAATATTTATACATTTTATTATAGCGGTCATAGTAATCGACATTCTGTCAAATTTTCAAGGTTTTGTCTATAACGGTTCAAAAGATAGACCCAAATAGGTCAAATTATGTCACCTATGGGGAGACCCTTTAAATTTTAAATTTATTTTTTTATTCATTTCTGCTGTTGATAGCTATAGCGACACGCAATTTTTTAAAATTTTAATTTGGTGTCCTTTGCGGTTCTTAATACACGTAAAAAACATGTATGTTGTATGGGGACACCCTTTAATTTTTAATATAATGAACTGTTCTTAAAATGTAGCCAATTTAAAGGTATTGCAAACTTGAAAGCACCCTTTATTTTTGAAAGCGTGATATTTTGAACTCTACTTACAGAACTCTATACTAATTTTAGAATTTATATAAATTTTAGAATTTTATACAGGGATGGGGTACCTCTATATAACGAAATAAATAAACCACAACTACAACACTATAAAAGTAAGAGTCTTAAAATTTGGTGTGGATTACTTTTAAAGCAAAATCGAACCCAATATTGTCATGACGCCTACCACGAGGCGTGAACAGCTAGTTACTAAAAACAAAAAAAATATTTTTTTTTTATTACTATGGTAATAATAATGTTAAATTTTATTAATATTTTTTAATTTTATAATTATAAAATTTATAAAATTTCACAAAAATTCCATTTTTAACGCATTGCAAATATTTATTTCCTCTGTCTAAAGTTTTCCTTATCCACCCCACGTACAGATTTTCTTCACACAAAAAGTACATGGCCCAACCGACAGCTTGTGCAAGCCAATCAATGTGTCTACGAATTATGACTATATTCAACATAAAATGTTGACTGGGACAGCTACAGTATTGTTAATTTTCTTATTTTATTATATTAACACTTGTTTATTTTTGTTTTCGAATTCTTTTCACATTGTATTGAGGTGGTTTTTTTCGCACGGAAAAAAGTCATACTAATTCTATTATTACTAAATTGTTTGTAGAAATGACGTCAAAACAACGTACAAATTTTTAAATTAAACAAAATATTTGGGTATTTACTTAACAAAAAATTACTAAAGTAAATAAACAACATGTTACTATTGCCATTTTGACTATTATTTGTGTTAAAACATTTCCTCAAAGTATAGGAAACAAATCGTCGCAATTTGGAAAAAATTTTAATATTTTTTTTGCTTTACTAGTGTGTATGATTATCTTGTTAACATACATATAATAATTTATTTAAATATAATAAAATTATCTTTGAAACTTCAGCTCTGAAGCTTTTCGAACTTTCTAACGAAATTTTTATCATAAAAATGTAAAATAAAATTTTTCTAAATTTTTTTAATAAAGGTATCTGTTAGTATAGCCTTTCTTAGAAACAAAATAAATATAACAACTTTATTGCTAACCTCTCAAACCCGTAAAACATCAATAAAAACGTGTGCAATTTACTCAACTTTCCTGCTTTTAACAGTGTACCAAAACGACAGATTTTAAGCAGAAGCCTCGAAAATTCATTATACTATAAAAAATTGTGTAGTCTGACGAACTGCGTACTTAAATTTTTACATTCCTTAAATTTAATTTTAGGTCTAATGTCCGGCTAGATTGGCAAAATACCCCTCTGTGCACCGACGGGTTAAGACGGCGAGCTAGGCACAGATGTAAAACTGTATCACATTCCATTGACTCGTTGCATAATCGATGCAATGTAAGATGTATTTCGATGTTTTATCACCTAAAATAATATCTAACAAAATCAGAGAACTTGTTCTTGATAACCTCACTTTTTTACTATAACATATTCTTTATTAAGAGCCCATCTATTTGTGGTTTCATATTAAGAGTTATAAAAAATGAATTTACTATTTATATTGAGGCATCTTTATTTGCTGGGCGTAAATTTCCCCTTACCCTCTTTTTAACAAAATTGAAACACGTGTGGTCCAAATTTCACTTCAGAACTTTAAAAAGTGTTGACCGTTAATGGGTTAAATCTTAATGAGCTTCTTATTACGAATTAAACAATTTACGGTTACAACGAATTTTAAGTTCTCATTTAAAAGAAAGTTTACGTTTAATTTTAAGTATTTCCTTTCGATAAAAAATTTCGAACTAAAAAAAACGTGATTTTTTCAACAAAAAACTGAATTGAATTAAGTACGACCGACTGACTGCAACCATATAATTTGGCATGATTTGAACAAAAGTATCTTTAAATGCTATATTGGGTGAGAAGCATACATATGTACATATAATTTGTTTTTTTTTTTTTTTTTGTTAAGAAACTTAAAATCAATAAAATACCAGTTGAATTACTCGCATATACTGGCTTTGTGAATAAATATTTGTACACGTTTTTCTTTTTTTTTTGCGAACAAATATTTTGTTAAAAATCATTCTGCAAATGTCTCGTAAGTACAAATTAAAATGATTTTTGGCGCAATTCTTTTAAGAAATAAGAAAGGATTTTCTAAAAGGAACGGGTAAATTTTGGCAAATCATAGCGATAATATTGTTTTATCTTTTATTAAGAAATTGGATGGTAATGCGCTGTCAACAATGTGACAACGTAAGGGAGCGACAACAAATACAACACCAAAAAACACCAACATACATTTGGTTATATTTACGACAGACGCCAAAAGCACTAATAAACATATCACATCCAACAACTAAAAACACTTCTTCCTTACCTTTCCTGATAGTATTTTGTATTTTTTTAATATTGAAACATTTTTTTTAAATAATTACAATTTTATTTCTCAAATTTAAAGAATACACGAATTTTGACAGCTGCCATGCACAAAAAAGTAAAGCGAAAATAATTAACTTCGACGTGCTGCCACCTAGTAAAATAGATTCGCCTTGTAAAAATGTATACATTTTTTTTTTAAATTTTTTATATGGATTTTACCAGTAATAATTATTTTATTTTCTCTTAAAATAAAGGATTAATGTCAAACTCCATATAAAAAAATTTAAAAAAAAAAATCCGTCTTGTGCTGTCACCTGGTTAAATATGCCATGATTTCAACTATTAGCCTCTCCTATGCAAGGTAACCATACCTCAATTACACATAGTGCATCATAACAATAACATCAATTCCCTGTTGACCGAAGATTGGCGGTTAAATCCAATGCTTTTTGTTGCAGTGTCATGACCACACATTTTAATGCTAATGTAAGGTTTTGGAAACGAATATTCTCACGTGGGAAGTCCGGAAATTAACAATCTGGCATTCTCAGTAAAATTTTATATTTAATCGCGTGAAAACGGCAATATTATTATAAATTAAACAATTATTTTGTACTCTACTGTAATTATATTCTTATTGTATAAGATGGCAAAATACCTTAATCTTCTTAAAACTGCTCAACGATTTGCATGCAGAAAACATCTTTTACAGGAGAAAGTAAATTCATCCTATTTGTAAATGACGACCATTGACTGCAGCAATTGAACCTAAAATTTGACCGGTTAATGTTTATAGATTATATTATGGATCAATGCCAGTGGCTCGCAAGCAAAGCCCTGACTGTCCGTGAGTACAGACACAATCTCATCGAAACTCTCAAAAATAGTACAAAACATATACGAGTCTACTACTACTATCCCTTTCTAAAGGAAGTAACATAGTTAATGTAGACATTAATTGCCTGAGTGTTACTTCTCTTAAAAAAAAACTAAAATCATAAGGGTCTTTGGTATATAAAAAAACAGTATGAAAAATATTGTTTTTTCTTATATGAAGTTTTACTTATGTTAAGACAAATTGATGTCTAAAAGACCGTCTTCTCTAGCTATCAATTTTAGCGTTTATGTAATTTTCTGGTTGAACATGATTTTCTGTTTTCCAACAATGTTGTTGGAATGCTTACTGCAAAGCAGATAATAGTAGTACGGTTGACCAACAGATATCGCTGTTTACAAATAATCCATCAAACTAAAATACAACATCAACGTCATTTTCCTGTTATAAAAGAGTCTTTACATATATTATGTTTTAACAACCATGTTAAGACTTGGAAAAAAACATAAACTTAACACTACCATGATGTTAGTATTAATGTTTATATATTTTGTGTTTGTTATCCCCTGAAGATGATCAACGAAGTTGATCGAAATATTGAGAAACTTTCAAATCAAACAAAATAAATAATAAAAATAGAAAAACAACATTTCTTCTTTTTAACCGACTTCAAAAAAGAAGGAGGTTATCAATTCGTCTGAATGTTGCTTTTTTTATGTTTGTGCCCGCAGAACTCAGTCATTTCTGAACCGATTTTAAAATTTTTTTCTTTATTAGAAAGGAAATGCTTACAGATTGGTCCCATTTTAAAAGAAGTTCAGAATTTTGAAAATTAAAGGGTGTCCCCATACAACATACGTGTTTTTAACGTGTATTATGAACCGTAAAGGGCACCCTTTTAAAATTTAAAAAAACTGCTTATCACTATAGCTGCCAATAACAATAATTAATAAAAAAATAAACTTAAAAATTAAAGGGTGTCCCCATATGTGACGTCAATTTAAATATATGAACCATTTGAACCATTGTAGACAATCACTTGAAAATTGTACAGAATGTCCAATATTTATAATCAGAAATTAAATAATTATAATTAGAAGTTAAAGGGTGTCCCAATAATTGATGTAATTTGATCTATATTGCAAAACTTTTGAACCTTAACAGAGATACGGTTGAAATTTACAAAGAACCTGTATATCTAAGTCCTTTATAACATCAAGTATATAATTTAAATTTGGAACCTAAAGGGTGTCCCCATAATTGCTATAATTTAACCTATCTAGCCCTATTTTTTGAACCGTTATAGACAAACACTTGAAAATTTGACAGAATCTCCACTACTATGTCCCGTATAATAACATTTATAAATATTTAAAATTTTAAAGGGTGTCTCAATAGTTGATGTAAATTGATGCATATGGCCAAACTTTTGAACCGTTTTAGACAGACATTTGAAATTAACAAAGAATATGTCCTTTAAAATAAGTGTTTAATTTAAAATTGTACTTTAAAGGGTGTCCCCTAGGTGATATTGTTTAAGCTATATGGCCATATCTTTGGAACCGTTACATTTATTACTGTGTGAGTAATAATAACTGTAAAAAAATAAAGGGTGTCCTCATATCTGACGTAATTTGTCGTTATGGATAGACATTTGAATGTACAGAACTTATATTACTTGTCCGTTAGAGCAACAAGTATAGAAATATTTGATTTGAGTACTATTTCTTACAGATTACTTCCTTTTAAATTTTTAGTTTAGAATTGATGCACATATATTTGTGTTGTAGTCGGTTTTTTTTTGCAAGAATTATTATATATTATTTTTTTTTTTGATGAGAATAAAACGTCCTAAAGCCGAAACAAAGAACTTTACAACAAAAGTTAGTATTAATGTTTATCATTTAATGTAGACTGGGGGTAATGTAGACGGGGGGCTATGAAATAATTTACAGCATACAGACATGCATAGCAGTGATGTCAAGTCAGCAGAAATCGTAATTTTGAGTTCATAAAAGCGTAAAATAACATTAAGCTTATTTTTATTATTTAAGCAAAAAGTCGTATAAATGAAGTATAAATAAAAATTGTAGTTTCAATTTGAAACGAAAAACTTTATATTGTCTATAAATGCATAAAAAAATTCAAATAAACTTTATTTATTATATCGCTAGAGATACTAGAAGGTAAACTATAAACTAGGAATGATTCTTAACACCGTTTAGGTAGCGCTTAGGTAGCCGAAATGAATTTAAACATTTTCGGGAAATTTTTTACTTTTGCGGCTACCTAAACGGTGTTAAGAATCATTCCTAGGAAGTTCATATGTTCTATAATTGTTTATTGAGATCTTAGGTTCATTTTTTTAGTTGATTGTTTCCTTGAATTTTGAACGGTTTGCTACCTATGGACCTGAACAGGGGAAAAAAGGTAAAAAAAATTGAATTTTTTAAAGTTTTTTGCGATTTTGACCTTGAAGATTTTTTGATTTTATATGTTAACAATTTTTATTCTTTATGACAAGAGCTACAACTTTGCCTCAGAGAGTATATCAAAATTTCAAACGGTTTGCAAAATATGAGCTTGAGGAAATGATCATTTTTTTGCAAAAATGACATCGAGGCCCCACATCTTTGAGGGCCCATAAAAAAAAAACCTGGAGGACTTTGGGCAAAACTGGGAGACAGGGGTCTTTGTTTTTTTTGGTCTTTTATGACGTAGTGGTGTCTGTATATGGTTATTTTGCAATGATTTAAAAAATTACACAGTGTGTTACAGTAATGTTAACATTTTTAATAAAAAAAAATGACAAATCTAAAAATTGATTTCTCCTACTTAATTTTTAAATCCATTGACTGACTTCTATCTAATAGAGGTCTGTTCTTATTTGCTTCTAATTGAGTGGTTCTTCGCTGTAGATTCAAATCAATCAGATTACTCGACTTTTACTGTATTGCTAAATATCTCATAGATTAATTTTCTATTTCAATAGAATTTTTAATTATTCTTAGTTTCTAATTGAGCTGTACCTTTCATTTCTCTCGTGTCTTTATATTTTAATTAAAATTAGTTTTTTCTTACACTAACATTTATTTAAGTGACAAAATAAAAGATTCAAATAAAACAATCAAAAATTAGCAACAAAGAAAGGCAACAAATTATTAAAAAAAAAAATGACAAAATCTACGCCATCACAATTTTTTATGAAAATCTCACTTTACAACTGCACACATCAAGTGTTTAATTTTTTTGTATGATTATCTCTGAGCTGAAAAAAAACACATCAACGTAAATGATATTTTATCATATACAACTTTAAATTGATTACACTTGGAGAAAATACAAGTTGAATTGTGTTTTTTTTTTATTAATCTTGATCGATATTTTTTTCATCATCGTTTCTCGTACAAACCTATTTATATATAAACACTTCTTTTTATGTAAAGTCATTACATACGAGGGTAGATTAATTGATAATTGCATGTTTTTTTATATTTCCAGCGCATTCAAAGCTTTCTGCAGGCATTCAAAGCAGATATCCCCTTTAATTAAATGGAAATGGAAAAAGTGAAGGCGAAAGCGAAAGCGAAAACATCAGCGCAGAAAGGTTTAATAAATGCTTTAAGGAAAGTGTTATATTTAGTTCCATTGTGCTCGTACCAGCACAGATGAGACAGTCACGCCTTTGTCGATAAAATCAATAGAATGATATTGAACGATCGAAGAATGAATGTGCGAAAAGCTGTTCAACCGAGCGGGAACATCACGTTTTGCGTGAATGATTCAATATAAATAAACTTTGTCCGCGATGGGTAGTACGATTGCTTACAATCGGACATAACACACCAGGGTTTCTTTGTATAAACGTCACCAAAAAGGGCTGAGCTAAGTCTGCCGGCCAACAACGTCATGGCTATAGTTTCTTGGGATGCATGCCTTGAAAAGGATAAAACGATAACCGGCAAATATTATTTACAGTTTTCGGAGAAACGATTTCACCTTCAAGACAATGTACGTGTGCCACACGTGTTTAGTCACTATGGCAAACATCAATTATAGCATTAAATTGATTGGTTTTTTCCTCCAGTAAATAACATACTGTTGTCATACCTTTCGGTGAAGACCGTCGTCACTGGCTGTTGTTTTGGTACGTTTAGCGAGCGTTTTCGATGTAAAGATATCATTTTCAAGCCGCGATTAAAATATTACTGTAATATTTCACCACAGTTGCGTCAAACGAAGAGGTCATCATTGAGTTATACAACGATTTTGAGGGCCTTGAGATATCTAATATATATATATATATATATATATATATATATATATATATATATATATATATATATATATATATATATATATATATACATATATGTGTGTGTGTATATATATATTTTTTTTTTTTCAAAACATCACGTAATTATCAAATTTCCCTCGTATATTTATGTATACACTGTAACACATTTTTAGTGGGTGCCTTGTTCTGGATGCCTGAATAAAGTAATTCTTCAACATATTTATCACTTTTAAGTAATTAAATACGAAATAAGCTACAGTTGCAAGCAAAAAAATGCAATTCAGTATTATATGATTTTTAAGTTTTTCTCTTTGATAGCAAACTCTTGTATAACAAAAAAATTTCGCTCACTGTAAATAATTTTTGTATTGCTAATACATAATTGCATATTTCTTATTAACTTCAAAATCATAGAAGTTAATTTCAAAGCAATAAAAACAATTCAAGCTGTCGTCTTTCGAAGCTGCAAGTTGTTTTTTTTTTTTTTTTTTTTTTTTGTCAGTGTACCCAACAACATAATTTGTACAAGAAAAAACTTGCCAACAAACAGAAATTAAATCACAACAAATCCATTTTATGTGATTTTTTGTGTCTTTTGTCAACTAAATTCTAAATTGATGCTTGTCAACCCAAACGAAACAACTTATCAAAACAGAAAAAGTAAATCTCATAATTTTAGAGAGCCGCCAATGACAACAAACAGCAGGCGCAGTAGCGATTCATTTACAAAATTAGTTTTGCCAAAAAAAAAAAAAAAAACAAGACAAAAAATGAAAATTCAAATAAAACAACTGAGAAAGTTGTGATCGGGCAAGGTAGATCCTAAGTTACCCTTAACGTTAAACTTTAGTATTCCAGCATTGAGGGCAATAAGTTTACTTTTGAACAGGGCAGAATGTGATCTGCAATAGGTTTTAAATGCCTTGTGGCACAAAGAGGTCTTAGCATATTTATTGGTGAGATTGAATTGGTTAAAGCTTAGACCAGTTAATGGGAATATCTAGCAAAGTAACACACAAAAAAAATATTTTCACAAATTAAGGGTTTTAATTAGTTTCGGATACGACCTTGCTTTTTAATTAGATTATTTTTTTAGCTTTCTTAATTAATTATATAAAAGAATCAATTAAAAATTTGATTAAATTTGCATCTGAATCCAATTAAAACCTTTAATTGGCCATTGGCAATTGGAAAATCCAAATTTGGCAGAGTGTTAGGTAGTGAAGTTGGGTGCAAGCAAAATGTTATTGTATTTTTTTTTTTTTTTTTTGTATAAGAGTGGTGCCATTTTATCTATTTTCTGCTTTATCTAGTAATTTTATCTCTGTTTATTAAAAAACGTTGCGCTCTTATTTAGGTTTGTTCAAAGCTAGGCGCTAGACGTCGGTATAGATGGCGCTGCTTTAAAGTAGGATTATAAAAAGTTAAAATTAAAACGATTTTATATTTTGAGGAAAGTTTAAGTGGCCCAATTTTACCCTTTAGTTACGGAACCCTTAAAATAACTAAGCTTACATAGAGGCCGTTGACTGGCACGCACAAGGGTATTGTTTGCAGTAATGAGTGTACTATAAGAAGATCGACTTAGATATCCGTGCCTTGTCTCTAGGAGGCTGGCTAACATAAGTCGAGCAGCAAAAAATATGGATAACTGCCGTTTTAACATAGAATTACCTCCAGTTTTAAAACAAAATTACCTGGGCATGTAGGGATCTGTGTGGGTGGACATCCTTTGGAATTTTATTAATTATAATCTTATTAAAAACAAACAGGCTCGGAGACAAAAATAATATATAAAAATATAAACGGACACTCCTAAAGAAACAGCCCCTTGGCAGGGAGTACAGAATATTATACTGGCACCTTAAGCTATACAACTGCGTTATTAACATGTCGTGAAAACAAAGATGAAAATCGGAGAAGATGTATTTGCATGTATCGTCTTGTGGAAGACGGTGACAGGGTTATCACATTATTTGTGAATGTTTGGCACTGTCTAGCATCAAACATTGGGTACATGCACAGAATATACATATGTGAATGCTATAGAGGATCGTAGCTTCAGAAAATGATAGCAATTGCGATAGGTTCTGTGATATAACTTTTTTACTACAGTTGAATGCAAAGGCTAGTGACAGCAGGAAACTCAATAAAAGCAAATACATATGTATATAGTCGTTAATTATAAATCGCTTACTAGAAATTGCAAAATGCCTTTTCATAAATAATCTATACTATACTTTAATCTATGATGTATGTAATAAAATATTAACTCATTTCCGTCTGTCTGTCTGCCTGCTTTTCGTTTGTGTTCGCATCGCGCAAAAACTACAGGATGGCTTTTAACAAAATTTTGTGAGGAGGTGCCTTAGCATCGTGATTCCAATATAGGATACTTTTTTTCTGCAAAAATTTCTAATTTCCAAAAGAAAGTGAAAAAAGCAGTGAAAAAACGCTATTTCTGGTTTAAAGGTACTGAAATTTTGAAATTACAACGTTAATAAAATATTTTAAACACCTTTTACAGAGCTTTACAATAATTTTTTTTTTGTAAATTTTACAATTTTATCCAGAGATGGATACCTTTATATAAAGTAAATAAATAAATCATAACTGAAGTACTCAAAAGGTAATAGCCTGACAATTAGTGTGGAATACTTTCAAAGTAAAATATTGTCAGAAATATTGTGCCGGGCACACCTAGTTGATTTATAAAGTAAAAGAGTCAGAATGTTATAAGCTAAATATAAAAAATTACAATACGTCCAAACTAAAGCACTGCACAAGCACAAAAAAACAAAGCTCATAAGACGCTCATTTAAAATTTTTCATTGAATTCATATCTGTTCGTGGCACACGAGTAACGATGAGTGGGCAATAATCAACACCGAAATCGAACGAGCTTAATGCAGTGATCTTGCAGAGTTTTCATAAGTAAGTTTGAATAATTTGTATTGAATAATTGAATGAATAAGTGACACACGAACACAATTCATGTATACAAACAAAAAAAAAAACACCGAATTTTTCAACAGCTTACTTATTTTCATTTTAAGGTCTTCATTTCTTAAGAAATACAAAAAGCAAAAACCACTAGCGCAAGCAAAACTCACTAAAGTGCTGTTTCTGATTTCCAAGCTAGCAAATGGTCTCGAACATTCTTATTAAAAGCTCAAACTTGTTTGAGTTATTGCTATACAACGATACGCTCGCTTGCAATACAGAAACAGCACATAAGTCTTAAGGCCCAACTATAATATGCATAAGCTAGCTTAAGCCAACTTAAGCAACTGTGCAATTACATATAAATCATATGTGGCAAACTATAATGTACTTAACAACACTTTTCGTTAAGTTTCGTCAAATGTCATTTGCTTAAGCAAAGTCCGAAACCGATCGCACATTCGTACGGAAACAGCTGTTTGTGCTTTGTGTTTTATATATGAATGTACATTCAGAAAAAATTGCAATGGAGAACGAAAGTGCACAAATTATATAAATTTAATATAAAATTAATAAAAAATAAATTTATATAAAAAAAAGGTAGGTGTTGTATAATAATCGTAATTAAAAAGAAAGAGCATTTTATTGTTTATGAGTTGAGTAATGCACACCGCTGTATTTTTTAGTACTTTTTACCAAAATTACACAAACAGCAAAAAATGTTTAATTTTTTTCGAAATTTTCTTTAAACTATTAAAAATAATTATTAATTTGTATATAAATGGTATTAGATATATACAATATGTTTATTTAAGACCTTTTTGTTAACAAATTTCATTTATTAAAAAAAAATTATTATTTTGCAAAAGTACGAATAAAACAAATGTGCAACTGTGTCATAATAGTTTTTAGATTCATGTAAGTACATTGTAGCCACCTAAAAGTCTTCAATAAGTTGCTTAAGCATTTGACAGACTTTTCGTTCATTTTTTGACATTAGCTTAAGCCAGCTTATGCATATTATAGTTGGGCCTTTATTCAAAAGCTCTACACAACTACTAAACAAAAGACACTGAGTGTTTCGAACATGAGACGAGTAAACACGACACTTGCTAGCAGGAATGCCACTTTGGTCTGATCGGACCAAAATTTGTAGTTTTTTTATTTATAAACGATTCGGTAGTTTGGTTGGTTTGTTCCAGTTTTTCTGCGTTTTTGGTAGAAAAAATTGTTTGTCCCTTTTGAATGTTAAAATTATTTTCCAATAAGAGGTCTTAAAAATTTTTAAAACAATCGGAAATCCTATTTCTAAATGTGCTCTTTATTTACTTACGAATTAAAGAAAACTTATAAAGGCCAGGAATCACTATCCTACATGATCGTACGACTGAACCCCAAACAAATCTGACAGAATTTTGTCCTACTCAAAAAGTCGTTTCACAATAGCGTTGCAACTCTGATCTCAAAAAATAAAAAACATTTTCTGAGTATGTCACACACATACATTTTAAATTCACGCTATCACACTTTTTTAACATCCATGCCATTTTTGACAGATCGTACGACTGAGTATAATAGTGAATCATGAACGCCATTATAAAATCAAAGTAAAAAATAAAGGATAGAACTAATTTATTATAAAAAAAAATTTTCGTATTTTTTTAGGTTTTGATAGGTGTTGGGCCACATAAATATATTTGCTAATAATAATAATAATAATAATAATAATAATAATAATAATAATAATAATAATAATAATAATAATAATAATAATACAAATGAATTCTATAATACTTATCTTCTAATTTAAAATTAACTATTAGTAAACCCTAAAGTAACGGTTTTGCTGAATGCCAAATACTAGCTTTTTTATTACATAAGAAAATTAAATAAATAACCACTTGCGAAGTAATATCGAAACCAATCGGCTGTGTTTTATTTCAAAATTAATTTTTTCACCCAAGTGCCCTATTTTTCATTTAAATTATAATTTAATTAATTTAAATTTTCTTAAAAAATATTAAGAACAAACATTTTGGCGCCCGAGCAGGGACATTAGTGAAAAATTAATATAAACATTAATTTGATAAATTATTTCAAATTATAAATAAGTGAAAAACAAAAAGTTTTACAACAAACAATTTAAACAAACAGTGAAAACATTTTAATAAAACAAACATATAAAACAAAACACAATCACACAAACAATTACTTTTTTAACATAAATCACAAATTACAATAAACACCTACAAACATACATATAAAACAATTACACAAACAATCACTATTCACAACAAAAACACCACACAATTTCAACTAAACTCTTGGATCATAATTCTGCCCAGACGATATCTATCCAGATGCCCCGTTGCCGCTGTATCATCTGTAGAGCTGAACGCATCCAGGGGAGTAATTCCGAATCTGAAACTCAGGTAAAAGTGTAAAAAATATTGTGTTAAATTACCTTAAATTTGTAAATTAATCAAATTTAAGAGATTTTTGTAAATTATTCAAAAATTCTTTCGCTTTGCAAGTCGAACACAATAAATATTTTTTACACTTAAATATTTGTGAAACAATTTATTTATTTAATATTTCTATTAAATATAAAAACCCACCCTTAAAAGTGAAATCTAACGCGAGTGTTATTAACATAAACATACATTCGTATACATAATTTATTCTCTTTATTCTCTTTATTATTGAGAGAAAAATTATTACTTCTTTTTTACCGTCGGCATTTTAATAAATTTAAAATAATTTTAATTTCGTTATTAAATACACAAAAATATTCGCGAGTGTTAATTTTGTTTATTTTAAATAAAATAATTAATACTAAATTTGCATTTTCTTTTATTCTTTCATTCGTTGTTATTAAATTATTAAGATCAGTGTTTCATTCCGTGTGTTCCTATACCACTTGTATTAATTTACATACAGCAGCTGCTAACAGTGTAGTGCGTTTACACTAGCATCGAAAAGTTAATTTACATACAAGTTTAAAATAATAATTCGTTGGTGCGTTCACACTATCAGCGAAAAATTAATATTCATATAATTGGAAAATAATTATTATTAGTGTGTTCTAACTAACGTTTTTATTTTACATTACTTTTGCTAATTAACTTTAATTCGATTTTACTTGGTTAAATAACTATTTTTATTTACCAAAGGCTGTTTTTAAAGTGGTTTTCGAAAAAATTAAACAAATTATTTTTAATTTCGGAACAAATTGATCAAATAATATTTCGAATAAAAGAAGAAAATCCGAATATTGTGTAACCGACGAGAGAGTAATATATTTTTAATTCTTATAATCCAAAGCAATTTTAATTTCTTCGTTTTTAAAAATATTTCGACCAATAAATTAATTTGGTATTTTAAACTTTTGCTTTGAGGAATTATTTACATAAATTAGATTAATATGACTAGTAGAAAACGTCAAGATTCTCCTTCCAGAATGGAAACTTTAGAGAAAATAGTGGTAAAAAAGGCAAAGGTTGTACAAAATATCGTTCGAATTCGGCAATCTATTAGGGATAAGACAATTTCTTTCAATCCCATCGAACTAGAATGCCGCTTAGATATTTTAAAAACGTATATTGATCAAGCAATGAAGTTTCAGTCTGACGTGGATAATTTAGATCCCGAAAATGACGATAGAGCTGAGCTTGAAGAAGTTTGTGTGACCACAAAAGCGATGTTTTTAAGTCTCTTGGCTAAAAATAGACAGGCAAATATGCCTGAAACTTCATTTTGTGCTCAAAGCCATCAGTCAAGACTACCAAATATGAAGCTCCCCAAATTTACTGGAAAGTATTCTGATTATAAGAACTTTATGAGCTTATTTGAGAACTTGGTCCACAATGATCCGACGTTGACAGATATTGAAAAATTTAATCATTTGATATCATGCTTGTCCGATTCAGCTTTAGGTACAGTTAAAGCTTTTCAGATTTCAGAAGAAAATTACCCCAAAGCACTAGCCAGTTTAAAAAAGGTTTATGACAACGAATGTCTAATATTTTTTGATAATATTTCTAAGCTTTTTGATTTACCAGAAATCACAAAACCTTCGGCTACTGCTTTGCGAAGCATGATAGACACAGTTTCTGCTATATATGATTCCCTATTATCAATTGGCGATGACAAGAAAATTACAAATGCCATTTTAATACATTTAGTGATGTCCAAAGTTGATCCAGTGACCAAATCGAAGTGGGAAGAACAGCTTGATTTCGAAAAGCTCCCATTGTGGTCAGACTGTGAATCCGCCTTGAACAAACGCTATCAGCATATTTCTGCTGACGAATCTTCGAGTTCAAGACCGAGGTTTAATAATAATTATAATAATAAAACTGAATATTCTAAGAAGAAAAATAACAGGACATCATTAAATTGTACAAAATCGAAACCATCTGCTGACAAATGCTTATTCTGCAAATCAAATCAACATATGATTAATAATTGCCCTTCTTTTACTGCTGAGTCCGTAACACAAAGATTTGAATTCATAAAATCCGTACCAGCATGTATTAATTGTTTGAAAAAAGGTCATACAGTAGCAAGATGTTCATCTTCTAAATGTAGAATATGTAGTGGTTCTCATAATTCACTACTACATAGATATAATACAAGTTCTAACAATTCGAATATCTACTCTGAACAGCCGTCTACTTCTCACGCTTCGGTGAATTACTCTTCATCTGAGGAAAGAATTATTCTTGCCACAGCTGTAGTGAAAGTAAGAAGTAGTTCTGGTAAATTTATTCTAGCCAGAGCTCTTTTAGATTCCGGTTCTCAACCAAATTTGATAACTGAGGAACTTGCACAGCTACTACGATTGAAAAAAGAAGGAGGCAGATTGAGTTTAAATGGTATAAGTGAAACAAATTCAATTTCTAAATCTTGCGTAAATTTAACTGTCACGTCGAGGGTTAACTCTACTCACTTTACTTCTAAGTTTTGGGTATTGAGTTCAATTACAAATTTGCAACCTGATCTCAAAATAAATACAACTAGCTTGAATATTCCTAATAATATAGAATTAGCTGATCCTTGCTTTTATAAGCCACAAAAAATTGATTTATTAATTGGAGCAGAAATTTTCTTCGATTTAATTTGTGTTGGCCAAATAAAGTCTGGCCCGAGCCTGCCAATTCTTCAAAAGACTTCGCTTGGTTGGATTGTAACTGGAAAATACAATCAATCAAAGGGCTCGACAAATAACAACGTTTTTCATTTGAATACTTTTGTAGAAAACGAGAGCAATGTTGATTCAATAGTCAGAAAATTCTGGGAATTAGAAGATATTCCAAACGAGTCAACAAAAATATATTCTGAGGAACAGCAACAATGTGAGGACAAATTTAGAAATTCAGTACGACGTTTAATGTCAGGACGATTTGAAGTCTCATTGCCTTTCAAATCTGATACAAAATTGCTTGGTTCATCGTTTGAAACTGCCAAAAGACGATTTCTCTCTGAAAATGACAGAAATTATCAATTAATCCTTTGGAGAGAGAATCCATCTGATAATTTAAAAGTGTTTCGTTTAAACACTGTTACTTACGGCACAGCTTCAGCGCCATTTTTGGCCATCAGATGTTTGATTCATTTAAGCGATTTGTACAAAGAGGCTTTACCTATTGGTTCAAAAGTTGTTCGCAGTGATTTCTATGTTGATGATTTGCTAACTGGAGCTGATAGCTACCAAGACCTCAATATAACTCGTAACCAGGTTACTGAAATTTTAAGTTCAGCTGGTTTAAAACTTACTAAATGGTTTTCAAATCATCCTAATATTATAAATTCAATACAAAATGAAAAACTTTTATCAAGCGATTCCGATTCTGCAAAAGCTCTCGGCATACATTGGGTTCCGAAGAATGATTCATTTAAGTTTCATTTGGAAGATAATTTTAAAGAATTAAAAGCTACAAAAAGAAACATATTATCAGTTTCTTCTCGTTTATTCGATCCTCTCGGACTCTTATGCCCGATAGTAACAAAATCCAAAATGTTATTACAAGAACTTTGGATTCAAAAACTTGACTGGGATGAATCGATTCCTATGAGACTATATACTTCGTGGGAAAATTTCAAATCTAATTTACTGGAAATTGATTCAATTACAATCCCAAGATTCGTGAACACAACTTCTACAGCAAAAATTCAAATTCATGGATTTGCTGATGCTTCAATTCGAGCATATGGTTGTTGCATATACATTAGAAGCTCCGATTCAAACAAAATTGTATCGAGACTACTTACGGCGAAATCTAAAGTTGCTCCACTCAAGACTAAATCTCTTCCGAGACTTGAGTTATGTGCTGCACACCTATTGGCTAAGTTGTGGAATCGAATTAAGTTAATGATGAGCTTTGAAATCGAGAGTGTTAATTTCTGGACTGATTCCGAAATAACACTGCATTGGATTAAAACGCATCCATCTTCACTATCTACGTTCGTTTCAAATCGTGTGGCTGAGATTCAAGAATGGTCTGAAAAAGTTTCATGGCGCCATGTGCCAACTAAGCAGAATCCAGCCGATATTGTTTCAAGAGGATGTGATGTCGAAGAATTAAAAAATTCTATTTGGTTTGAAGGACCATCGTTTTTACTAAGCAATAGTTCCCATTGGCCTGTTAACGAACATTTCGAATTAACGGAGAACCAACAATTATTAGAAAAAAGAAAAACAAATGTATTTCTTGCAGTAGAGGATCCACAAAATTGCGTGTTGGATCTAATAGAAAAATATTCGTCATACAAAAAGTTGCTGCGAGTAACCTCTTTTGTATTTAGATTTGTTGACGCTCTAAAGAAACGTAAAATAGAGAAAAGTTCTACACCTACTGCAATTGAATTGAAATGGTCATTCCTTCGGCTTGTAGAGACAATCCAGAAACATAATTTTTCTGAGGAGATACAAAAATTACAAAAATCTCTTGTCTTGCCATCAAATATTCAAAGATTGACACCATTTATGCATACGTTTACTGAAGAGAAACGGACATTTTCACTTATAAGGGTAGGTGGGAGATTGCTTAATGCAGACTTGAAGTACAATACCAAGTTCCCACTTTTATTACCGAAAAGAAATAGCTTTGTCACACTTTATTTGCGAAATCTGCACTTCAAAAATTGTCATGCTGGCACAAAAGCACTTGTAGCTTTTTCGCGAGAAAATATTTGGCTCATTAATGCGAAAGAAGAGTGCAGCAGAATAGTTCGAAAGTGTGTTCATTGCTTCCGCTATAAGCCAAAATTAATGTCCCAAATTATGGGCAATTTACCCACTGATAGAGTGAGAGCTACCCGACCCTTTTTAACGGTCGGTGTAGACTTCTGTGGTCCCGTGAACGTTTCATTAAGAATTCGTGGTAGACCACCAATTAAAATGTATATAGCGGTTTTCGTGTGTTTCACTTCTAAGGCGGTACATTTAGAATTAGTATCTGATCTGTCTACTGATTCTTTTCTTTTATCATTTAAAAGGTTCGCTGCCAGGAGAGGACTGCCAACAACACTGTATTGCGACAACGCAACGAATTTCGTAGGAGCCAGCCGAGTCCTCAAAGAGCTGCAACAAGCGTTCAACAAGAGCCGTCAGACCGTCGCATCATACGCAGCGTCGTCCGGGGTGAAGTTCAGCTTCATACCACCTCGGGCGCCGCACTTCGGAGGACTATGGGAAGCAGCCGTGAAGCAGGCGAAGTTCCTACTTCTGCGAGCCGTGGGCAACGCATCGCTCACTCAAGAGGAGATGGGCACAATGCTGGCAGAAGTAGAGGCGGTGCTCAACAGTCGGCCCATGGCACCGCTGTCTCCAGACCCCAACGACGGAGAAGCGCTAACTCCAGCGCACCTGCTAATAGGAGGGGGTCTGCGTTCGCTGCCGCCAGGATACGTAGAAGACGTGAGAGGCAACGAGGGCAAGTTATGGAGGCGATGGCGTCTGCTTTGCGGTCTCAAGCAGACATTTTGGCAGGCTTGGTCTCGCGACTATATCATGGGACTTCAGGGCAAAGGCAAGTGGCACGAGGAGATGCCCAGTCTCAAGGTCGGTCAAGTGGTAATAATCCACGAAGACAATTGCCCGCCACAGAACTGGTTGACCGGGAGAGTCGTCAGCGTCCACGAGGGAGAAGACGGCAAGGTCAGGGTGGCGGAGGTCAAGACCAACAACGGCACATTTAAACGCCCAATATGTAAATTGGCTCCGCTTCCAGATGTTTGAAGACGTTTAGTCCTTCAACGGGGCCGGAATGTTGGGCCACATAAATATATTTGCTAATAATAATAATAATAATAATAATAATAATAATAATAATAATAATAATAATAATAATAATAATAATAATAATAATACAAATGAATTCTATAATACTTATCTTCTAATTTAAAATTAACTATTAGTAAACCCTAAAGTAACGGTTTTGCTGAATGCCAAATACTAGCTTTTTTATTACATAAGAAAATTAAATAAATAACCACTTGCGAAGTAATATCGAAACCAATCGGCTGTGTTTTATTTCAAAATTAATTTTTTCACCCAAGTGCCCTATTTTTCATTTAAATTATAATTTAATTAATTTAAATTTTCTTAAAAAATATTAAGAACAAACAATAGGATTTGGTAGATTTTAGGGATAACTTTGGTAGCAAAATATTTTTCTTTGCGGCAACGCTGCTTGCTAGTACAGAAAGTCCGTTTTACTCGGTCAGCTCACTGCGTTTATGATACGAATAGATGTTTGCTCACTATGTGTTCACTAAGGTAGTTTGTGTACGAGTATGACCATTTGCTCATAAGCTTAACTGTTTAATCTAAACCGCGTGAGTATAGTACATTTAATGACTTTGATGACCAACAAAATAACAAACGCAGTATACCACCCCACCTAATAATGGAAATAAAAATTAAACTCTTAACTCTGCTCAGCCAAAGCTTAGATTGATTCACACAACTGCCACTTGGTGAGTACTGAGTAACTACTGTTTGTCTGACTGATGTTGCTGTTGCTCCAAACTAACTACAATAAGTAACTGCTCGTATGTTAGTATGTATGTATGTATGTAAGTACGTGGATTTAATAAGTTACATGCTAACTACAGATTTATTATGATTGTTGTTGTTGTTGGTTGTTGCTATTATTATACATTTTTGCGAGTTTCTTTCAGAGCTTAAAACTGATGGCGCATACCGTATAAAGATTTAGTCGTTAACGCACGGTCAAAACGTGCATTACAAACTTTATAAAATAATAAATTTCAAAATAATAATTACAATAAACGTAATAATAAAATACAAACGAGTGGTTGGCTTCAAATCAATAGTGCTACCAAGAAGAAGAAAAACGTTTAAAAATATATCAAATACGAAGTGTAAAAATAATTCAATACAAAGTATTAAAGAAAAAGTGGAGATTCAAAGAAATATTTTACTAAAAGTCAAAATAAATACCAAACTTGTTTATTCCTTTGGTTCAATAAAAGTCAGTAATACACAATTTATTGAAGCATTAGAAAAAGTGTGAATAGAAAAATTGCGCAGAATTACAAATTATAAAAGAAATAATAAGAAGAAAATATTTTGACATTAATTGCGGATAAAAAAGAAACTAATAGCAACAACAACTAAAACAAAAGTTAAAGAAACATACGATTTTGGTCATAACTAGCTTGATCTGGTCTTAAGGCAAAATTGCAGCCAAAGAAAACCACAATAACGTCCACAACAACAAACAACAACACCAACTGAAAAGTAGGTACTCGTATTTTATTTAAAATCAATTGTAGTTTTAAAAATAAGAAATATGTATTTTACACAAAAATATTCTTAACAATATGCAAAGTATTGTAAAACAAACGAACAAAAAATGATCCAACGGAAACGGAAGCAGACATTTAAATAATTTTAAATTGCTCTCATCTTTAGATTTTCGAGTAAAAAAAAAACACAGAAACTCAATAATATTTTAGCGGTCACAAATGCTTTTATTATTTAATTTATTTTATTAAGTTTAATGACACTTTCAGTTGCTTTGTTTTGGTTTGAATAGCCTTTAAATATACAGAATTCATACAGTGGGACATAATTTCAAAGTGATTAGAAAACTTTCACCTTTATTATATTTTCAACGTTTTAAATTTAAATTTTTTAAATGAACTTGAATTCAAATTAAAATATTATCTTAAACTCCTGCTTTGAAAAAGGTTTGAATCTTGCCCTTAATCTATACATATAATAAAACTGTAACAGAACAATTTTTGTACATGAAATAATATTTGAAATTTTTGTTCCCGGTGCAGTTAGTTGTCAAAATGTAATACAAGACAGCAATTTTTAGAATGTTGTCTGTACTGGATAGATTTTACGGAACTCCACAATAATTTTAGAATTTTATATAAATTTTAGGATTTTTTCCAGGGATGGATAACTCTATATCCAGAGATCCACTTATGTTTTCAAGAGGGAATATTAAGATTAAACATAATATAGATTTTGAGGATATTTATAAATATATACAAAATGAAAGTATCATTATATGAATTTTAGTTGAACTTATTTTGAATTAATAAATTAATTATTTAGGCTTAAGTTCTTAATTATAAAGAGATAAAGAAAAATTAGATACCAGTAAAGCAGAATGCATTTTCTAGACAGCTAAGTCCGTCATCAGTACTCTTTGTATCAATCTACCCAGTAGTTTCAATTGTTGTTAATTTTCTATTTAAACAAACTTATCAAAGAAATAGAATCTGAGAAATTTTAACTTTACATTATATTTCATAGAAGATAAAGCTTTTTGAAATTGTTTTACACTTGTAGACTCTATTTTATTTTTTATATTATACTGTCAAATAAAAGAAAAATATATAAAAAGAATTAAAATAAAGAAAAATGTTTGCTTGGTAGTATAATATGAAAAATAAAATAGAGTTTACAAGTGTAAAACAATTTCAAAAAGCTTTATCTTCTATGAAATATAATGTAAAGTTAAAATTTCTCAGATTCTATTTCTTTGATAAGTTTGTTTAAGTATAAAATTAACAACAATTGAAACTACCGGGTAGATTGGTACATAGAGTACTGATGACAGACGTAGCTGTCTAGAAAATGCATTCTGCTTTACTGGTATCTAATTTTTCTTTATCTCTTTATAATTAAGAACTTAAGCCTAAATAATTAATTTATTAAAAGAAAGTATCGTTAATTACGAAGATAGCATTTCAAGTAGTGGCGATAATCTTTGAAAGGATTTTTTTTTTTAAATTAATTACCCGTAGTCGTGCGTGAGTAAAATTGTTATCATCGTGAGTATGCGTGACCGTAAGTCACTTCTATACTAATAGGCATTCATGAGTTTCATGAAATTCGCATAATTCTTATAGGACTTAATTAATTAATTTTTTATATAAAGGACATTTGACAGGATCGAGAGCAGTGTTGGGATTTGAGGTAAAATTGTACAAAATTTGGTACAATCGACACATCAGTGGTACCCTGGTACATTTTATGCATTTTTGGTACAATTGCATATATTTATTTAAAATTTTTTTAATTTGATAACTTTTCTTACAATAATAAACATTTCTAATTTCATAGTTCTCCAACTCTGTCTAGAACTAACTAAATTGCAACATTTTTGATTTATGCTCAGGATTTTTTTTATTTTGATAACCCGTTATGTAAAAGTAATAGGTAATTTAGTTACAAGGCCTTTTTGCTGAACTACAGCGTTTAAGCGATCCGGCGGTATTCGGCTGATATATTTTTCCATTCTTTCTAGTGAAGAATTGTAAGCCCTACTTTACGATGACTTTGGTGGAGCTTCAAGAAATGATGGAAATTGTAGTGTTGGAAATTGTAGCTACTAACATTGTTAGCCTTTTCCTTATAAAATAAGCAAAATAGTTGTGTTAGTTAATTAGCAACACAGAAATTCAAGGAATCATGGGACTTATCATTACGTTAAAATACACTAGTATAAAAGTTTCGATTTGTCCCCTTGTTGAGCTACAGTATGTATGTTTTGTGTTTTCCCATTACTCCTCTTCGTGTGCTGTACGATTGTTCTTCTAGTTAAGTAGATGATTGGTCTGCTGTAGTGGGTCCTAGGATAATGGAAATGGAAAGCCAAATTTTGGTACAATTGACGCTGATTTGGTACAATTTTATCATTGTAGCGGTACAATTTAAACATTGTCAGATCCTAACACTGATCGAGAGTTCTTTTTCCCATTTTTTTCTTGACTAACATAACAAATATAAAAACATTTGCTTTTTGAAACATGGGCGGTAGGCGTGTCCTTGCTCCGATTTTTTTTAAACTAAAATTTGGCTAAATATAACTGTTCTGCAAAGTTTCAAAAGTCTGTATCTTGTTTTTTTTTCCATCGTTATATGGAAACAAAGCACTGTGCGAGGCAAAGCTAGTATCAAATAAAAAGGATTTTCTTTAATTTTTTTTTTACTGACGTGTTGCGCACAGTGTTTAAAAGTAACATTAAGAAACTATTTTACTATTGCCATTGCTACTTTGCTACTAGAAGTTACAAATTTGCAACAATAGCTAATATATTGCCTTACATTCGGACTAAAAAAGCATTTATTTGTTTGCTTTATATTTTTTGGCCTTTTCCTTTTTCCTAGCTAATAGCAAATATCAATAAAACAGCAGCAATAGCACACAATTTTCTATTGTATTCCAGGTTTTCCTTTTTTTTCGCTAAAAGTAAAAAAGCTATAAAAGGGCTAAACAAGAAAAAATAAAAACTCTAGTTTACAAGAAGTAACGAAAGGAAGTTCCCATCTGGCTGCAAAATTCACTAATAATCTGCTAGAAAAACTAAAATAAATCTGTTAGAAAAACAAGAGCAGTTAATAGCGCGAACAAGCGCAAATCAGAGCTAATAGCCACACATACAATAAGTAATAGCCTCACAAACAATGTTTACTAACTCGAAACATTCCAACAGGCAAATCATAAGATTAACATCATGTTAGTATCAAGTGTAGACTGCCCATGTTAAGGGTTTTACACGTCTTACATGCTTGTAAAAACATTGGTTATAAAAGCTCTTTTGTAACATGACATTGACGTTATTGTTTTATTTTAGTTTGACAGTATTATTTTCAAATAGCGCCATCTGTTGATCAACCGTACTGATACTATCTACTTTGATGAAAGCACACAAACACCATTGATGGAAATCAGAAAGTGATAGTCATTCAAACATGTACGGCGATATGTTTAGGTCTTATTGAAATCGATGGGTTGGGACACATCTATACATATAATAAAATAGTAATTCATTTCCTGTCTGACTGTCTTTTTTTTGTGTTCGCATCACGTAAAAAATACTTATTGGATTTTAAAAAAATTTTCTGAAGAGGTACCTTAGTATCCTCAATCCAATTACCTTTTTTCGGTAAAAATATCTTATTTCCAAGAGAAAGTTGAGAAAAGGCAGTGAAAATACGTCGATTTTTTGTTATCGATATGAAGGTACTGCATACTTTAAGGCATCTTTTATTTTTGAAAGCTGTATATTTTAAGCAATCGTGCTCAACAGATGGAGCTGTTTTAAAATAATGAGTAACTCATTTCCTATCTGTCTTTTACAAAGCTTTACAATAATTTTAAGAATTCTAGAATATTATATATATTTTCAGAATTTTATCCAGGGATAAATTCCTATATAACTATAAAGTAAATAGGTAAGACTCTTAAAAATTGTGACTTGAAATTTTTAAGATCAAGTAATGGCAAAATAAAATTAATAATTCCCCATTAAATATAAAGTTATATATTAAACGTAGTACAGAACCCTACATGTGTGAGTCTGACTCGCATCTGACTGATTTACTTTTAAATGAATAAGACCGTAAAATGGCGACATCAAAGTGTCATAAAGTATCAATTGCTAAAATCTGACATTTTTTTGTTTTTTAAAGACAACATGCCTGCAACCCCTAGAATGATAGACTGGGCAACTACCAATCAGTCTATCGAGGCACTCGATATTAAGTATAGTAGTCAAAGAGAAATTATTAGTTGTTTAAGTTAAGAAAGATATTTTGAATGAAAATTAAAATTTAATAACGACCAATTTTGAACGCATTATTAGAAATGTGACCGCGGAAATAGAAAGCTACCTAAGGGTATAAAAGTAATTTTTGCAGGAGAGCCGTTTAAAGTTTATTCTTTTTTTGTCGTTTTTTACGAGTGTAATGCTGTTAACATAACTGTTATGACTACGAAGTTAACCATTGTGAATTTTTTTTTTATTTTTTCGCGTCACTCAAATTACACACTGAAAAAATAATTTTTTAACCTCAGAAACATTTCGGGTGCTCTACGGCCACTTCCATTCGATTTCTCACTAAATGTTACACCATCTAATAACCCTTTAAAACAGTTCACTAAACGACTTAAAGTTTTAAAAAAAAAGTTTTTTATGTACTCGTCTTACATGCACCAAAAACTAAATTTTCGAAACAAATTCGAGTTCGGCGAAGTCCGGCACCACTACCATTCGATGATCTAGTAAATTTTTCCCCTGTTTAAAAAATCAATCAACCTACCCTTAGACCCCTTTTCCTGTACAGCTTTATGATATACTAAAATTGATTTACTATTTAAAACAAATATTCCGAATATTTTGGGATAACCGCTGTTACTGGTGTTACCCTTGACTATTTGTTTTATTCATAAAATGGATTTTAAAAATATTAGAAAACCATAAGATTTCTTAAGAATATAGTTGTTACTGCAAAGTTGTTTTAATTTAAATGAACGAATCTTAATGCAGAGAATGAAAAGTATTAAAGCCGCACACTGGCTTTGTTCAACAAATGAACAGCAAATGTCACTTTTTAATAAGAACACACTTGTTCTTAGTTTAAGCCATGAATATTAATTCTACTATTTTCATTTTATTATTTATTATTTATGTTTAGTTTATTTTTTTCTTTCTTAATTGTTTAAAATTAAGTATTTTTTAAATAATCTTCATATTCAACCTTTAAAGCTTAATTCTTAAATTTGCTTTAATGTCTCTATGACACGAATGCTATTTATAAATCAAATATATAGAGCAAGAACCAACTCATTAATTACAATAAAACTAAGTAGTAGTGAATGCTGGTATATTTTTCCCAGCACATCTTCAGCTTTGTATGAAATAAAACAAACAGATTTGTTTTGTTTGAAATGCTATTTAAGGCATTTAGAAACTGTTTAGAAACGCTTGTAATTTAATACAGTTGCGAGCGGAAAAATGCAACTCTGTACCTCAAAATAATGAAAACCAATTCATTTCTTCTATAGTCTGCTTATTGTTTTATTTAATTGTAATTAGGGTCCCGTACTCAAAGGATAAAAACGTAGCCCTGTTGTTTTTGCTACCATGTCTGGCCCTTCACCATATTATGTTAGGTTAGTTTAGGTTGCCGGTTCTATGATCAGAAACCGACTCACTTGGGTCCGAGTGGTCCCGTTGTGACACCTGTAAGAGGGAAAAGCAGGCTGATCCTTCACCATATTAAATTGCAGCCAAACCTAAACAAGTGCGTAAAGGTACGATCACATTTGCCTGAAATCGTCAAATAGTTGGTTGTCATAGTCTGACAACAAAATAAAATTGGTAGGCAAAAACCAAAACATCTGTTTCTTGGCAAACAAAATTATTTGCCGGTAAACAAAAATGTTCCCAATGTGACCACTCATTGGCAAACATTTTTTTTTATTTTTTGGGCAAATAATTATTTGTTCTTAGAAAGTTTTTGTAAGAGCAAACAGAGGCAAACAATAATTGATTTTAGCAGCGTTTTTGCTTTTAAAACTTTATCATTAGTCCCGTTCCACACTTGCAATTTTTGTTTCAGCAACACATGTATTTGTTGTTGGGAGAGAAAATAAAAATAGCAGCGGTACGATGTTTCATGTACTTGAAACCCTGCTGCGACTGTATTGTATTGTTGTTGTTTGCTCTTTTCGACATGAGGTATCGATACGAATGCAATTTCAAAAGAGATTTACAAAAAAGGTTTCAGTAACAAAAACTGCAAGTGTCTAACTGGACTTAGCAAATAAAATAAAATCACATATGATAACACAATGTTTTTGGGGTTCCGTACCTAAAAGATAAAAACGTAATCCTTAATATCGCTGCAATGTCTATCTCTGTCCGTCTGTTACAGACCTCTTTTTTTCTTGAACAGTAACAGTTACAGGCTTAAAGTTTTTATAGAGGGTGTATTGTTAGGCCCCTACAACAAATAATAGAATTGAGTTCAAAATTAAAGAGTGGAGAGATGTTCTCATTTATGTTCTTAACCGTTATAGCAGATCTTTGAAACTTTTTTTTTAAATTTAGAATTTTTTTAAGATAACAACTTCACCTCTGCGAAGCTTTTTGCTTGTCTGCAGAAAATACCCAGAGTCTTTGGCGGGTATCGAACCCACAACCACCAGACCGATAGACTAGCGCGCTACCAATCGGTCTATCGAGGCACTCGCAGAGTGCTAAGCTCGCAAATATATAAATTTTAAATAAAAATTAAAGAGTGTTCCAATTTAGAATATTTTTCACATACATATAGCGCATAAACTTTATATGAAGGCACTTAAAATTATATAGAGTAAATTAAAGCTAAAGGGTGTCCCCATAGAAACACTATTTTAAGGAATATAGATTTTCTGAAGCGTTATAGGAAACACAGGAAAGAGTTTTAGTATTTGTATATATAATAGAAGTACCTTAAGCTGCATAACTGCGTTGGTCAGGTCATGGAAACTTCAAGTATCATCTAGCCAAGACGAAAATCGAAAAACAAAGATACTTGCAAACTGTGTCTGGAAGAGACTGCGCGGCAGCGCACATTCTGTGTGGATCTCCAGCAAGGCTAACATAAGACCCAGGATCACTGTGAGAAGCTTGTTAAATGTATGCTATGGGTTACCGTAGCCTTGAACAAATGCTAGCATAAAGCTTTTTTAGTTTTCTATGTACAGTGACGTGCATAAATGAGTACATGTTTGTCTTTGAGCACTTTTTGTTTCATAAATATAAAAGTAATAAAGCAAATCCAAAAATTCTTATTGTCGTTTATTAAGTATCTAGTACTTAATAAAATTATATAAAATTTATAACAAAATGCATCAAGCACCAAGAAAAAAACGAAAAATCCCAAAATAACTCTTATGTACTCAATTTTGCACTTCCGCAAAAAATGAAAAAGTACCGTTATTTTTTATTTTTTTTGCTTTTTTTTGTTTTTTTTAAGAAGACATTAAGAAGATATAAATCGCATGTGCAAATTTTTGATCAAAAATCAAATAAAAACCTATAAATAATAAATAATGAAGAAACTTCCAAAATCCACTGAGGAGAGCATCCGAGCCATGACTGAAAAAGGCTTTTCTGCCCGGAAAATTGCAAAAGAACTTAAATTGAGTCAATCAGCGATCATAAGGGTACAAAAAACGGTGTCCCGTTGTTCCTAAGCCTCAAGTTAGAGGTCGTAAAAAACTTCGAACTAATGCGGACGCACGTCTAATGATAAGAGAAATGAAAAGATATAAGTTTTTAACACCAAAAGATGCTTCGTTAGCAATCAGAAAACCCGATAGTCGGTGGACGGCATGTTGAGCCCTTCGCAACATTGGTTATATTGCAGCAGTAAAAAACAAAAACCTGCATTGTCGGAAAAAAATGTAAAGGCACGTTTAAAATTTGCCAAAGAGCGCAAAACTTGGGCAGTGGATGACTGGAAACGTGTGATCTGGTCAGACGAATCCAAAATCAACCGTTTCCAATCCGACGTTAAACAATATTGCTGGCGCCGTCCTGGTGAAAACATTCAAAGGCGCCATGTAAAGCAAACTGTGAAGCACGGTGGAGGAAATGTCATGAAATGTCATGCTTTACGTGGGACCTTGGACCACTGAAAAAAATTGATAATATAATGAAAAAAGAAGACTATTTGAGCATTTTGCAGACTCATCTTCCCTATTTTGTAGAAAGGAGCGCCTATCCTGCAGAAGAAGTAATTTTTCAGCAGGATATATATTTAATCCTTTAATTCCCTGTGGAACATAGGGCCTCAGGATGGTGAAAGAATGGCTTGGTGAACATGAAAATGTTCAATTAATTCAGTGGCCAGCACAAAGTCCCGACCTCAATCCGACTGAGAATTTGTGGTCAATCGTGAAGAGACGGTCGGAACAGTACCAATCAGCCTCTACCAATATGGCAGCGGATCCATGAATGTGTGGAAGAATATTCCAAAAGAAATTGTACAGAAATTGGTGGAAGGTATGCCAAATCACGTAAATGATGTCTTACAAATAAAGGGCTTTGGACTAAGTATTAAAAATATTCGTATTTCGCAAGATTTTTCAACAGTGCAAAATTAAGCACATTGGAGTTGTTTTCGTTTTCCTTATTTTTTTCTTAGAAATTTATGCTTTAAATTGTGAATTTTACACTGTTTTATTAAGTACCTAATACTAAATAAACTACAAAAAAATTTTTGAATTTGCTTTATTACTTTTATTTCCATGACATTAAAAGTGCTCAAAGTACAAACTTGTACTCATTTGTGCACCTCATTGTATATCAATTTTTATTTATATTTTTTTATCCTCATATCGCACTTGATCAACGTGAGAGTATTAAACTCAAAGTTTTTTAAATTTTCACTTTTTGCAAGAAATCAACCAACAACATCAATATCCATCTACTGTAAAAATTTCAACGAATTCTGATTACTCTTTCATCTCGTAACCCGCATATGAGACTATATTCGTGATAGTGTCATGAGTACCTTTATATCAACAAAAAGGTATTATTTTTATCTGGCAACAATTGTAAAAAATTTAAAAGAAAAACTGTGTAAATATATTATTAAATGGAATGTGCTTACTATGTTCGTATATATGTTCGTATTTTTAAATTATCTTAAAATGTAATCCCAAACAGTTCTTTACCTCTACTGAATATTTAAAAATTTGTAGTTAATACCCTCTTGTTGATCAAGTGCGATATGTATGTACATATTTTGGGGAAATAAATTTATGACATTTTAATCAAATATTTTTCTTAGTCCAATATTTGCTCTAGTGTGACCACACGGACAACATGTTTTCCCAAATATCTATTTGCTTTTGTTTGAACAAACAAAAATGAGCAAATAAATACATATGTATGTCTAGTGTGACTACAAAACAAATGTTAAAATATTTTAAGAAAATTTAAATCAAACACCAACAAAAAATTTTGTGGCAAACATTTACCTAATGTGACCGTACCTTAAGGCGTAACGACGTCCAGCGCCTAGCTTTGAACAAACCTAAATAAGAGCGCAACGCTCTGTAATAAACAGTAATGTTAACATGTTTTTTTCAGTAAAATCTAATAATTTGAAACGCAAAATAGAGATAAAAAACTACAACATATTCAATAACAGTTTGTTTGCACACAACTTCACTACCCAACGTCTGTCCAAATTGGATTTTTTGTTCAAAGCTAGGCACTAGACAGCGTTACGCCTTGCGTACTTATTTATTGTTTAGGTTAGTCTTTTACTTTTATGGTGATTCAGTTATGGTTTATGTATTTACTTTATATTAGAGTTACCCATGCCTGGATAATAACTCAGGAATTATGAAATATTAAAATTATTGCAGAGTTCCGTAAATAGTGTTTAACATTTCCCGCTGACAAAAATAAAAAGTGCTGCCAAGTTTGCAGTACCATTGAATCGGTAAAAATGCGTACTGTCACTACTTCTTCTCTATTTCCTCTTGGAAATAAGATATTTTGAACCTCACAAAATTTTATTAAAATTCATCTACTAGTTTTTACGTGATGCGAACATTCCATTTCGATTAACCAGAAACAAAATTTTCCAAAAATATTATAGTATAGATGTGACCTTTAAACATAAAAAAGCATTTTCATTCGCTTTTGCAAAATTATAACTTATATTTCTCTGCCCTTATGCTAAAAAAATAAAGTCTACTTGAAGTGTACTTTAAGACAAATTTTTCATATAAAGTTTGAATTAAACTAAACTTAAATTTTTTTTGGGTAAAGGCACTCATCTTCATTTGCATTCTCTTAACCAACTTTTGCCACTTCCCTACTAAATATAAATATAGGTATATTAGAAACAGTTGCTTACCGGAGATTAAAAATTGTTCACATTATTTTTATCTTAAATATGGTACAATATAACTGAACTAAAATAACAATATGAATTTATATCTTAGATAAAGTAAAATTTTTTCAAGGCTATTGCTATCATTTAGTAGTCATCTCTTCAATGTTGGGCAAAGATAATAACTTTCTTCTTAGTCTAATGTAACCACAAACTAAAAAAATTAAATAACTAGCCATCCCCGGTGCGCTTCGCTACAACCATCCACAAAAAATACAATAAACACTTGGAAGAAAAGTATGGCTGACCTTTAATTGGAAAACTCACTCTATTTTTACGACAAAGCTGTTTTAGTTTTAATACATGTAAAGATTTATCTTTTTATTTATTTTATTTATTTATTAAATGTTACAATACAATTACAAATTATATTCTAACTTAATTTACCGAGCATAGTAATATAGACCTTCACTCGTCGTAGTGAAACATCCAGAGTCTTTGGTGGGAATCGAACCCACAACCCCCAGACTGATAGACTAGCACACTACCTATTAGCCTACCGGGGCACCCTAAAAAGATCTATCTATCTACATATATGCAAATATCTATCTTTCTATTATTATCTAGCTAATTAAAAAGTGGGCATAAAAGTGGGTGTGGTAAAAATTTTCTTTCCCTGAAAACCTAAGTTAGGTTAATTATAATAATTGGCCAAATCGGTGCAGCCATTCATAAGTAATGCGATTACCAACGAACGACATTTGATTTTATTTATATAGAAGATATCGTTGGACTATTTGCAAAATTTTTTGTCACTACTATTTGTCAGCAAATACCGTATGGGTGCCATAAAAAATATACAATGATGGTGGAGAGTGAAACTATATAAATACATTAAACGAATCAGCCCTTTGGCTACCGAAAACAATAAAGAGAAGAAATTATCAAGTAAAGAGAAGTCGAGAAAAAAACCAACTCCCCAGATAGATAAAACAGAGCTTATCTTTTATCGAGATAATTCTCGGATATAAAACACACGACATAAATTGCAAATTGTGTCGAGCTTATTCAACCGGGTTTAAGTCCAATCGAATTTTTCCTGTTTTAAAATCACCCCAGATATCAGCATTCACAATAAACGGCCATAACATAGCAGAAGTCGGTAGATTCACATATTTATGTAGTGTCCATTCAACTAACGAAGGCGCAAAACAAGATATTTTAAGTCGTATATAGAAGACTCGTAGAGCGTTTGCCCAGCTGCGAAATGTATGGCGTTCTACTAACAAGGATGATAGAATACAAGGTTACGCCAACACGAAAATAAAATTAAAATTTTCTGCGCATGTCAGCCTAATGACGTCACGAAACTGTCTTCCTATTGGCTAATAATTCTGACTGAGAGTATAACTATAAATTATGAGCGTTTTTAATAAAAATGTTGAGAGTTTATTTGCAGGGTTGCCAATTTTTGCCTATTACTTAGATTTTTGTGTACGTATTTATTTGAAGCAATTTGTTGATTACAGACTTGGCAACTTTACATTGGCCCAACAATGTCATCTAATAACATAAGCACTGCAACTAAATGCCAAATTTTTATTCCCTGTGTATAATCTTAGTTACCGTAGAACCCAAAATAAAACTCTAGAGCTTTATAAACCGAAATATTCCTCAAATATAGTAGCCCAGAACCATATCGACTGAAGATCAAAGGAGAACTACTCGCCAGCAGACTATCAACGACGAAATAAAAGAGAGAAAATATGGATGGATTGGACACAATCCATCTGCGAAAACCTCGCCACGCTGCACAGACCTGTAACCCGCAAGGTGTGCGACTTCATGGAAGACCACAAACAACAAGGCGCCGAACTGTTTTTAGCGAAACCGGCAAATCGATTAACGAATTAATATTACTAGCACGAGACAAAAATAACTGGAAATCTTTTGTAGAAACCTTAAGCTCGTAAACATGGAGTATGGATTTAAATAATAACAAAATTGAAGAAAATAGCTTGGTAACAAAAAAGATCCGAATCTAATAAAGAATTTAACTCTACAACAAATGCGAATTTTGACAACTATGCGAAATCTTATTTTTCGAAAGGGTCAAAGCAGCCGATAGATGGAGTTTATCGAGCTTATTGAAGATGAACTAAAAAACTAATCAGTTAAAAAATGTGATATATATATATATATATATATATATATAGCTGTGTTGGAAATTAAAAGATATTTGAATAATCTTATGCCAATCAATCGAACGTAACATTTAAAAAAAAATACTTTGTAAATAATTATTGACTTCGCCTCGTAGCAATCAATAGAATGTAATCAATAGTGTGTACAGCAAAATTATAACAAATTGGCGGAGTTTCATAACAAATGCAACTTTGTTGTGGTCACAAATCTGCGTTAAATGACTTAAAAATATACATTTTTTTCAAAAGCCAACAGGTGTTTTTTTTTTTTAATTATTTAATAGTTTTACGCCTAAAAAATACTACCTTGACACAATTATACCTTTTTTTAAATGTGTTTGCTTCTATATATTTCGAAAAATAAACAAATTTCTTAATTACAAATTAAAACAGATTAATCAAAAAGTTTTTAGCACGTGAATACATAAAACAATAATAAAAATAAAAATCAATAATATTATTTTAAGCAAAAAAATAATAAAAATTGAAAAGTCGCGCGACTTCATTTAGGTGTTCAAAAACTCACACACGAATAATTCATTAAAGATCAATGTTCTTGTTCATTGACCTTGTTTGTTAAATAATTTAAGAAATAATTTTATAGTTAAGAGTCTATAGAACTTTTCAAATTTTGTGTTACACGATATTAAAAGCACTTTTTGAGACTGATAGTGTAGGAATTTGTTTATAATAGAAGACTTTAATTCGTTTAGTGGTTTGAGTATATGAATGAATGTAATGTTGTTTTCCTTGAATTTTTATTAATATTTTTATTTTTTCTTATAAAATGGATATTAAGATAAATTATTGCCATAAAATTTGATTGATAATTGATTACAGTGAATTTGACAACATTGTAATTGAATTAAAATCCATAAAATGGTCACTTCCTTCCTGACGAACCCATATTTCAAACTTAAAAAATTTTCGTTTTTTTTTTAAATATCAAGTATTGAGAAAAAGAGATATAAAGGTTTTTTGATCTTTCATTGATATTTTTTATTTAAAATTGTTTCATCCGTTTTATCATTTAGTAGCACCTGACAAAAGCTTTGTTATTTCGACTGTGAATACGCCATTTTGCCGATACGATCGATACGGTTTGAAAATTTAAATTAAAGTTTAAAATAAAAATAAAAATTAAAAAATGAATTAACAATTTTTCAAGCTTACGTAAATTATTATAAAGAGATGACGTTAAATTATTGATTAATTTCATTCATTAAAAGTAAAAAACTATTATTTTTTATTATTATACAAAATTATGGCTCTACAGGTTATTAGTATTACACATCAATATTAATAACATTTTTATTATTGAATATTTAATTTTAATTGAAAATTTAATTTAAATTAGCCGAAATTTTTATTAATGTATAAATAATATGTTAAAGTTAGGCTTAAGTTCTTTTATTCTCCCCGATTACTAATAGTAGTTGTAGAATATTTTTATACAAATTAGAAAATAAATTTTTATAAAGAAAAATGGGAAAAGTTTAATTAAACACTAGCAGAATGGAATGCATTTTCTGGACAGCTACGTCCATCATCAGCATTCTTTGCATCTATCTACGTAATTTGGGTAGTGTTTAATTGTTAACATCATCTATGTATGTAACCAAACTCAGATAAACGATACGAGAAAAACTGCATTCAATCATCAACCGTCAGTTGTTGAGAACGAAGTGACCACTACCTAAAGCTTCCCTCTTGCTTGATATTTTTCTTCATTATTTACCACCTAATATTTGTTTTTCCTCAGTGTAGACAATAGAAACAGATATTTTTATGAATATATTACATAACAAACCGTGCCCGCCACTTCGTCAGCGTCCTTGCAATATTTTGTTCGATTTTGCTTTGAAAGCAATTCACACCAAAGACCCTTACATTTTTAGTTCCGCTTTAAAGTATGCTGCATATCAGTTTATGTATAGGGTGATTTAAGTGGAGATACTTTTTTCAGTAGCCTTTTTTTGACAGTGTCATGCTGACATGTTATTTTACATAATGGAAAGACTTACGTCTGAATCGCTTCGCTGTATGTGCTCTTGAAAAGTTCCAAGAAGATCCGACGTTTTAGAGGCAAATTTTGTTTAGCGATGAAGCCCATTTCTGGCTCAAGGGTGATGTAAACAAACAAAATTGCCGCATTTGGGTCGAAGCAACCTGAAGAGAGCTGCCAATCATCTAGAAAAAACAACGGTTTGGTTTTGTTTGTGGGCCGGTGGAATCATCGGTCCATATTTCTTTAAAAATGATGCCGGTACGAACATAGCCGTCAATGGCGACGGTTATTGTGCCATGATAACCGACTATTTGATGCCTGAAATTGAAGCTCGTGATCTCTGCGACATTTGGTTTCAACAAGACGGCGCCACTTCCCACACATCACATCAATGGATTTATTGAGAGAACATTTCAGTAAGCACATAATTTCACGTTTTAGGCCGGTCGATAAGCCACCAAAATCGTATGATATCACACCGTTAGCCTTATTACTATGGGGATATGTAAAGTATAAAGTTTATACGGACAAGCCCGCTTCGATTCAGGCCTTGGAGGAAAACATCATGCGTGTCATTCGCCAGTCGAAATGTCGAACTAGTCGACGTAGCAACGGCTAAAATTTTATAGACATAATCTTCAAAAAATAAATGCCAAAGAATGTTCTTTCAAATGATAATAAACATTATCCATTAAATTTGAATTTTCTGTGTTTTTTTTTTTTTTAAGTCTTGAATCTCGAAATGGATCACATAATATTTATATATATTTATATATATATATAATAAAGTATGCATATCCGGTTAGTTCAACTGCGTACTTTCACTGTTTTTTCTCCACTTTCTCTTGGAAATAAGATATTTTTGCGATATAAAAAGTATCCTATATTGGGATCAGTACTTCACAAAATTTTGTTAAAACCAATTCAGTAGTTTTTACGTGATGCGAACGTAAAAGTAAAGCAGACAGACGGAAATGAGTTACTATTTTATTATATGTAGAAGAATAAGATTTCAAAGTATATTCAGTTTGGGGTTTCAAATAAACGATCCCTTCCCCTTCCCAATTATGCCCAAAAACTATACAGCTCTTTATTTCCATTTACCAAAGGCATATACTGAATTCCATGTTGATATGTCAACAATTTATGAGCTATAGAGCGTTCACACCTACCCATAAACATCATCAACATCAAAAATAGTAAAAATGGATTCAGGAGACCTCGAAACGTGAAGATCCGAAAAAATCCCTACATCGGGGTTTTCACGATTACTATACGTTACCTATTCTACGTATGGTAAAGTACAAAGTACATAAATTCTAATTTGGCAGATATACCCGGAAGATTTCGCAAATCCGTTTGATATTTTCTATGCTATTAATATTTTTACTCGATACAATGTAGAAGTTAAAGCATCGATGCCTACTTGATATCGAATAATAACAAGCAATAACAGTCAGTGTGAAACGAATTTGTTTTTAAAACTCAAATAGTCAAATATGTTGACACCACATCAGCTTGGTATTATTAACAATTTGTAGGTGTTTGTAGTGTAGCCAAAAGTCAAAATTTTCGTTACAATAGTAGATAATTCTTGCAAAAAAAAACGACTTCAAAACAGATAGAAGGGCACCAATTCTAAACTAAAAATGTAAGAAGTAATCTGTAAGAATTAGATTTGAATCAAATAAAAGATGCGCCAAACTTATAGGGAAAAAATAAAGACTATTTGAATGTCAAGCCTATCCTCTTTTCATCAGCATCCGTCTTATATAGGGGCACCATTCAAGCCTCTGTTGTTATACGGGACTTGGCCACAAAGATTCTTTGTAAATTTCAACTATCTGTCTATAACGGTTAAAAAGTTTAACCATATATATCAAACTACATGAACTATTGGGACACCCTTTACATTATAATTCCAAATATTTATACTTGTTATCCTACCAGAGATAGTAGTGGACAGTCTGCCTAATTTTCAAGTGTTTGTGTTTAACGGTTCAAAAGATATGGCCCTATCATAGATCAAATTACATAATTTATGGGGACACCCTTTAATTTCTAAATTCAAATTGTATACTTGCTATAGTGGACTTTGCAATACAGGTTCCTTGTAAATTTCAGCTGTCTGTCTCTAACAGTTCAAAAGTTTGGCCACACAAATTTTATACTTTTTGTTATAGCTTACTTAGCACTACAGGTTCTTTGTAAATTTCAGCGGTCTGTGTACAACTGTTCAAATGTATGGCCATATACAGCAAATTAAATGAACTATTGGAGCACCCTTTAATTTAAAATTTTGAATATTTTTACATTTTATTATAACGGTCATAGTAATCGACATTCTGTCAAATTTTCAAAGTTTTGTCTATAACGGTTCAAAAGATAGACCCAAATAGGTCAAATTATGTCACCTATGGGGACACCCTTTAAATTTTAAACTTATTTTTTTATTCATTTCTGCTGTTGAGAGCTATAGCGACACGCAATTTTTTAAAATTTTAATTTGGTGCCCTATACGGTTCTTAATACACGTAAAAAACATGTATATTGTATGGGGACACCCTTTAATTTTTAATATAATGAACTGTTTTTAAAATGGGACCAACCTGAAAGCATAACCTTTCAAATAAAGGAAAAAATTTTAAAATCGGTTCAGAAATGGCTGAGTTCTGCGGTTACATACATAAAAAAAGCAACATTCAGACGAATAGATAACCTCCTTCTTTTTTGAAGTCGGTTAAAAATATAGAGTCCTACCACCAAAAACAAAAAACAGTTGAGTTTCTGTAAGCATCTAACTCTTTTCATTTCATACAAAAGACACAGAATTTTTAAAATTTTCCCCTAACAGTACTGCATACTAAAAAGCTCAACTGCAAGGTAGAGATAAAAAATTTATTTACGAGAAGTTACGACGACTTACGAACATAATACGGAATGATGTTAGAACATCTACACTGTGCTAAAATAATCGCTTAAGAGGAAATGCTACTAAGTGGGACATCGGAAACAATTATAATCATACATAAGCAGGATTGTAAGCAATAACAACTCGTCATTCCCTAACCGACTAACCTAAATAAGGGCGCAAGGCGTAACGCACATAATAAAATCTAATAAATTTATATGAAAATAGAGATAAAATCGCTAGATAATGCAGATATTACCTTAAATGTAATTATTCGTACAAAAAAAAAAACAATAACAGTTGGTTTGCATCCAACTTCACTACCTAACGCTCTGTCAAAATTGTTAGTTTACGCTCAACGCGCTTGTTTAGGTTTGGCACTTACAAAACTGCATACGGCAAAGCGGTATTTTATGCTGGGTTCGTTAATAATTTTTTGTTGTGTAGCCCTTCCACTAACATAAGGAACGCTTTAGGAGAGACTTTGAAATCGCAGGTCTAAAATGGTTATCAACGCTGCGATGTGTTGAATTCTGTCATACCAACAATTTTGCTGGATCTACTCTCTGGCGTGGTTTTTAATTCCGTGACGCTTTCTACCACAGGAGTATTTGAAAGCTTCGGTCTAAGATAATTTATAATTGATAGAATCTTTAATAAAGTGATGTAGTTCTGGCCTGATGGCAAGCTCGATAGGCTTAAAAAGCTAAACTATTTGATTTAATAATTTAATTTGGTGGGAGCTCACCATTTCATGACTAGCTGTGTGTGTAGTTTTAGACCATTTTGAACGTATGTACATATTTATAATTCGTTCGGCTCATTATACATGAAATCCAGGGTATATTTACATACATACAAAATAAATTGTTTGTCTATCCTTCTGAAACTAGCAGATCAGTGCGAGTTTTTGTGAGTTTTTCTGATTGAATTGCACTATTTCTCGGCCTTCTTTAAACAAAACATGTCAAATATATTGTTTAATATGTCAAATGTTTTGTTTAACCAGGAGATTTCTTTACTGCGGAAACCATATATCAAGTGTAAAAGAAAGTGTTTCTCGACTTATTCTTTAGGAGTATTATCGCTGAACGGACAGAATTCATCTTCCTCGGTCTGTCTAATAATTTTTCTAAAAACACGCCAAAGCCTACTATTTGGGGGTTTGTCAGAACTTGTATGATGTGTAGAGATGACCGTGTCTACGATCCCTTCTAGTAATTTTGAAAGACTCTTAACCAAAGGCCCCCAACCAAAAAAAGTGGTTAAAATGAAAATGCATTGGTTTGCTAAATATTTAGCAAAGTGACACAAACCTACCTTGTTGAAAGCTGGTATACTAGCTGGTATGCTACTGATTTAAAATTTTTACATGTTTTGTTCTCTGTGAGATTCTCGTTGAGATTGTGTATGTGCTCACAGACCCTTAGGGGTTTGCGTGGGCACATGGCGTCATTCTTAACTAACGGAATGACGCCAGGTAACTAATCGCCAGGTTGACTTGTAGTCACTTCGAAGTAAAATTTTCAGCAACATCATTATACACTCGTGTAAGTTGTATGTTATATTTTGTTGCAAGTCGTCGTTGTTGCTATCGTGAATCTCCCGTGATATTTTTGTTCCCTTCATTGAACAGCTGTTCAAAATAAAGTAAGCCGTCCATGCACAAAGAATGTAAACAAGAAGAATAATCTGATACAATTTTTTTAATTTAAAATTCCGTGATAAAAATAAAATAAAATATTTAGAATTGATGCAATAATTTTGCTACCGGAAGTATAAACAAGAAACATTCAATTGATCGCCGACGATTCCGGAACGGTTTTTACCTTTTGGAGTTAACCGATAGATTGTAGTAAGTGACTGAATACAGTTTCCCATCACAAATTAAGTGAAAAAACCAAAGGGAAAAGTGAAAAATTTTTAGAGGAATAAATATATAAGGATAGATAGATGAGGATAGATAGATAAGGGGAATCTTCTGTTGACGTGAACAATTTTTGAGGAAACTATTCGCAATTGGAAAGTAAGTGAAAAGGGATATACTTCGAATTTAGAAATTATGCAGAGTTTCGTTGTATCGACAATAAAAATATGTATCGCAAAAAGTATATAAAAAATGTTCTTAATAATTAAAAAAGTAATTTAGCAAAAACTAAAACAAAATTTGTGACATTTTTAACACGACAATTCGTGATTAATTTAAAATTTATTTGATGGGGCTTTTGAAAATTCCATCACGTTTTTAACAAAACAAAACAAAAAAAAAACATCATTACAACAATCGGAAAAAAGGTCGTATTTAAGCACTTGTTGTTTGTGTTTGCCAAAAGTTAAATAAACAGATTATCATTTAAATAATAATAATTCTTAGAAAAATTGTAATATTGTTGGTTTTGTGTTGGCGTTAAATAGACATTTTATTCAAAACTTGAAAGCTTAAATTAAAAAATTAGCAGCAAATATGTTGCTGCTAATGAACTATAAAAAAAATGGAATATAAAATTATTTTAAATATTTTACAATTACAAACAGCGATTACTGTGATAATCAAGCTGCTATCTATTGTTTTTAATTTATTTTTATTTAGAAATATTATAATTAATCTTTTTTTTTCGTAGTTTTATATATAAAATATAAAATTTATTAGGGGATTCACAATGTGTACATGTCATGTATCATGTCATAATGTTGTAAAATTGTACAATAGTTGAAAAACATTGTTTTTGCATTTTAAATAAGAAGGTTTGCTAATCTCTCAAAACCAAGTTTACTATATTTATTATGCTTTCGTAATCAATTTTTTTTGTTAATATTTTTCTACAAGCTTCCATAATTAATTATATTTTCCATTTTCTTGAAATAGGGAATTTAGAATATTCGCACTTGTTTTTGGCAGATACATAATTATTTTTTATTGTCATAAAAAATATCAGCACATTTTATCTAGTTTTAAATGTATTTATTTTAATTTGTTTAGTACAACACACGCAATTGTGTTTTCAACATAACACATATGACTTTATGACTTCTTGTGAATTTTTTAGACAAATAAAATAGTATTTTTAACGCTTGTTAACCCTCTTTTGAACAAATGTGTTGAAGAATTGATAATGAACTTGACATTGACTCGCTTGAACGAACAGTGTCGTGTTTTATACACACAAATCTATTTTATTTATTGTTTAAAAAAATTCAGTTTATAACAACAATAATCACATTTAGCAGATTTTCGGTAAAAAAAATTTAAGTGAATATCACACATTTTTATCTACTGACTCTAATAGTTTGTTTCCTGCATTTTAAAATCTATTAAACATTACTAAATACGACATTACAATTTAATAATAAATGTTATACACACAAAAATGGAATCATACTGAGTTGTATATACTGACAATTTATTACATGGAGAACCATAATAATACAGTTTTAAGGGAATATTAATACACAGCCAAAATTAGTTTACCAATTAAAGGTTTTAATTGGTTTCGGATTAAAATTTAATTAAATAATTATTTGATTCAATTATGTATTTGTTTAATTTAGATTTTTCGTTCTTTTTTTAACAAATATATACTTGAATCAATTAAAAAATTAATTGGACTTTAATTTAAAAGTAATTAAAACCTTTAATTAGTGCAAACAATTTCTCTGTATAATTTTAGAATATTTATAATAAGAAACATATTTTAATAATATATTTGAAATTTTTTTTGTCAACTTTTAAAATTTTAGTAACATCGAAAAGAAACTACAGCAAAAATAAAATTTTTATATAAAAAAATAGATTTTTTATGAAAAATATAGATTTTTTATGAAAAATATAAAATATATTTTTTCGATTATACGCCTATTTAAGAAACTACAGCAAAAATAAGATTTTCATATAAAAAAAATAGATTTTTTTATGAAAAATATAGGAGATCACAGATTTTCTTAAGATTACAAAAATAAAAAAAATAAAAAATAAGAATTTCCTTAGTATAACAATACTATCGAGAAAATCAGTAGAATCACATTTGCATCAAAATATCAATGAAATTTTTAATATTTCCAAAAATGTTAGTTTCGATCAATAAATATAAATTTTATTAAAAACCGAATATGCACAAAAAATGTAAAAACTATTAATAACTAGCTATAGCCGGTGCGCTACGGTATACCCATCCACAAAAACTACAATAAACACTTGGAAGAAAAGTATGGCTAACTTTTATCTCAAAAGTACATGCTATTCTCACGACAAATCTCTTTCAGTACGAAGCCCACTGTTCCCACGATAATAATAATATTTTACTTTTTATGCGAGGTACTACTTGCGCTATTCTAATCCAGTCTGCATTTTGCTAGATTATGCATATTGGTATGACGGTTAGTTGTGCAATTTTTTGAGACTCTACATATTCTAGTTCTCTAGGTACACGATCATTTTTCACTTTATATAGGAGCTACCACGCTCACTGTACCAATCTAGTGTAAATTTTGCTAGACTATGCAGGTTAGTATGAGACTCTACCTATTGTAGTTCCGTAGGTGCATGATAATATTTTTTTACTTTGTATGTGAGGTACCACGACCACTATCCCAATCCAGTCAGTGATTTGTTTTACTATGTACATTAGTATGAGGGTTACTTTTACAAAGTTTCAAGATTCTATCTATTGCAGATCTCCAGGTAGACGATAATAATTATTATAATAATTATAATATAATAATTATATATTATATTAATTATTATTATTCACTTTGTATGAGAGATACCACGTCCGCTAACCCACTCCAGCCTGTGTTTCACTGAACTATGTATATTAATATGGGGGTTACTGGTGCAAAATTTTAAAGATCTGTCTACTAGCTACTTAAAAAGTGGTCGCTGTCAATTTACCGTAAAAACCTACATTTGGTTACGATGAAGATTTAAAAATAAATTGGCCAAATCGGTGCAGGCGTTTTTAAGTGATGCGATTATTAACGAACGACATTTTATTTTATTTACAAATAAAATGAGAAACAAAATCATGAGGAGGCGAGGTTTAGGAAGCTCCTATAGCTTAAGTATATGCTCCATATACATGTAAGTGGTATTAGAGGAAAGCTATTGACCTCTAGATTAACAATATTGTAATAATTTTTTTCGCGCTCTATTTTTTAAATAATATTTAACTTTAAGACGGTTTTTTGACAATTTAAATAACTAATTTGAAGTGCAACAAAATCTAAACAGATCGGGATATTCTTACAAAATTTCGTAATTATATAGATAAAAGAGCTTTTAATCAAATGGGAAAATAAAATTCGAAGTTTTTTTACTTTAACATATAAATTCCCAGAACGGACAAAAAATGTCCCAAAAAATTTGATTTTTTTATAAAATTGGCTACCCTGGCTTTCAAAATCCGTTTACGGTTTTTAAATCGGTGCTTTGCACTCCGAGAAACCGAGAACCCTGAAAAACGGTATTTTTACATTTTCCCAGTTCAGAAGCTTGTAACTTTTTAACGAAAAGCGATATCAGAACAAAACTTGAAACTAATTTATTCTAAACTAGCTGTGCCCGCCACTTCGTCAGCGTCCTTTAATATTTTGTTCGACTTTGCTTTGAAAGCAATGTATACCAAAGACCCTTACGTTTTTATTTTTTGTTTTTAAGAGAAGTAACACTCAGGCAATTAATGCCTATATTAACTGTGTTACTTCCTTTAGAAAGGGATAGTAGCAGATAAGACAGATGGTTCGTGCGATAGTAAGCTTCGCAAGCGCTTCTGGTGTTCTTAAAGCTTAAAGCTAGCCGGCTATTTAGTGCTATGCAACGTATCAGTTATGTATTTTTTTACTTTATAAAAAGTAAACTATTCATATCCGGTTAGTTCACTTTCTAAGACATTTTTAAGGAAAACAAATATCCTATATTGGGACCAGGATACTTAGGTATCTGCTTACAGAATTTTGTTAAAATCCGTGATGCGAACGTAAAGAAAAGCAGACAGACGGATATGAGTTACGTTTACAGTAAATGTGTTAACTGCATAGTCCACAAACTTTTTGCACTAACCTCGATAATGCACCTTTGCTGAAAGAAAATAACATTAAGAATACAGTTTTGTTTATTTAAGATTAAAAAATGAAATAACGCTTTACCACTTAAAAATATAAAGAACGAACGGATTAATTTGATTAACGAAATTATTCTTGGGAACAATAAATAACTACCAAAGATATCACTACATTGAGTTAATAAATCATTTTTGATTATTTAGTGAAAAACACAAACTATCACGCGCATTTTAAGAAACACTGCTCGTAAAATTCACACGTGCTGCACTAAAACATTGCCAATATCTCGTCGAAAACAAGTAGATGAAAAAAAAAATAAATAAATAAATAAACGAAAATACAATTTTGTAAAGTAAAAATATTTTTTCTAGGCTAACAGGGTACTGGGTAAATTTTCACTGTCAATGCTACTGTAGAGATCGTTGGCCACAAATATCATTGATATTAACGATGTAAATCATGGCACAAAACAAGAAGTGCATTCGCATTCAAACGAATAGACGGACTTATCGTTAGTTGGTTGTTTCTTATGCTAAACACATGAATACGTTTGATACGTTTAAAATTAAAAAAAAAATATTTTATGTTGTTGTACTTCTTTTTGCTATTTAGTTTTTATTTTCGTATATATTTTTTTTTTTTTATTTGAAAAATCAAGACGTCAACGTGTGAATTTTTGCATTCTTTCAGTGCTTTAATGTTCGTAAGAAAAGCAGAAGACTGCATTGCTTGATGTACTAGACATTGCACAGTGGGGCAGAATCAAAATATCTTCGAAATAACGCGGCTAAGCGGATTGATTCAATTTAGGTCTAGTTAATTTTATGTGAATATGTAATTATTCAACGAAAATCTAATAAAAAAAATCTATAACATTAAGGTAATGGAAATCACACAATTCCCAAAATAAAGACTAAAAATCCAAAATTGGAATTTTTAGTATTTTGGCCATAAAACCACATAAGAACTAGTGCTCATAAAATACTCTTAGCAATAATTGGGTGTATAAATAGCTTCATTACAGTAGTCTATATCCGATCCCAGCTTTGGGTTTTTACAACAATTACAATTTCGATTGGTCAAATTGAAGGACCTTCTAATTCTACAAGGATGATCAATTTTACATGAAATTTGGTTTAAACGTACACACATATAGTTAGCTTAAACAAGAATAAAAATTTATTATATACTAGCTATGCCCGCCACTTCGTGAGCGTCCTACCAATATTTTGTTCGATTTTGCTTTGAAAACAATCTACATCAAAAACCCTTACTTTTTAGTGCCGCCTTAAACTATGCTTCAGTTATGGTTATGTATTTACTTTATAAAACAGCGCCATCTTTTAGAAATGGTTTATGTATAAGTAAATACATAAACCATAAATTATTTACTAACCACTACTACCACTACTAAAATAACTGCGTACTTTTACTGCTTTTTCTCCCCTTTCTTTTGGAAATAAGACATTTTTGCAGAAAACAAGTATCCTATTTTGGAGTCAGGATACTAAGGTACCTCCTCACAAAATTTTTTTAAAATCCGTACAGTAGTTTTTACGTGATGCGAAAAAAGTATATATTATTATATGTAGATTATTCAATGTAGATATTACATGTAGATATATAGATTCCTTAAAATTTTTTTCTATTAAAAAAAAAAGAGATTGATGACCCCTTTTAAGCTAAAATATACAAAATTGCCATAATTTCGGAATTTTTAAATTAAAAATCGTCTAGTTTTCAACTCAGAAAAGTTATAAACTTGAAAAGTTATATATTTTTCCACAATATTTGAAATCTTGCTCGCTAACTATATGTAAGTAAAATTCAACAACAAAAATTACTGAAAATTGTACTCAATGTATTGAAAAAATCTGGACCAGGGTACCGAAAAATCAACAATTTTAAATAACTCTCTTATTTTAAATCATAATTTATTATTTTTTATTATTTTATTTTATTATTTTTTGTAGGTATTAACTAGACCTCTAAGACCATGTATAATTAAACAAAAATTTAAGAAATGCCAAGCGCCACCCCTGGCAAGTGGATGGTGCCCAGTGTCAAAACTTAAGCTCAGATACTCCTCTGCAATGCTCATATCATTCGGCCTAGCCCTTTAAAAATGACTGAGTTCTTTCCGAAATATTTTGATTTTGCCCCACTGTGCGTTTTAATGAAACGTGTTTTGATGCGGTAGTAATTACAAATATTTGTAATTTAAATAAATAAAAAAATGCAAAAAGAACAAACTTAAATTATTTATTGTTTAAATATTTTAAGTACAATATTTTAAATTTCGTAATTGTATTTTTGCCTTTTGTTTATTTGCTTTGCTCTGCTTTTTTTTTTCTTTTGTCAACTCTGCAGGTGAATGTGTTTGAGGTGAATATTTCAAATATCTAGTGAAATTGAATAGTGTTGACGTGTTTTTGATTTAACAACCTCTTTGGATTGTAGCAGCAGTAACTATAATGAGTAAAAATGGCCATAGTAATCCGGCTTACGTCAACGACGTTTCGGATAAAATCCCTAAAAAATATTCATTGGAATTAACAGAAAAAGGAGATAAATATGTTGTTAGCCATCCAGATGATTACAATCCCTACGATAATCGAGATGTAGAACATCCCACCTCGTAAGTTGATTTACATATACATATACAAATATATTACCGTTATTATCATTAAAACGATGTTTTCTTTTACAAAGCAACTCTGAGACTCTTTTTCATTTGCTTAAGGGTTCTTTGGGCACGGGCATATTGGCCATGCCTAATGCTTTTAAAAATTCGGGTTATGTCACGGGCACTATTGGCACCATAATTATTGGCTTTATATGCACCTATTGTATACATCAGCTGGTTAAGGCCGAATATGAATTGTGTCGCCGTAAAAAGGTAAGTGAAAATATTTTAAAATTTCTTTCGAATTTCAAAATATTATTTATTCTAGATTCCCAGCATGAATTATCCTAAGGTAGCTGAAGTTGCTTTGTGTGAAGGTCCTACGATATTTAAAAAATGTGCTCCCTATATTGGACATGTGGTCAATACTTTTCTATTGATTTATCAGTTGGGTACCTGTTGTGTTTATGTTGTTTTCGTCTCTTCAAATATCAAATCTGTTGCCGATTATTATTTAGAATCGCCTGTCGATGTCCGCTTGTGCATGGTCATTATTTTGTTACCACTAATTTTAATCAATTGGATAAGAAATTTAAAATATTTGGCACCGTTTTCTACTTTGGCCAATGCCATTACCATGGTTTCGTTCGGCATTATTTGCTATTATATATTCCGTGAGCCAGTATCGACGGAGAATAAAGAAGCCTTTGCTCCAGCAAGTGGTTTTCCGTTGTTCTTTGGCACAGTGCTGTTTGCTTTGGAAGGTAAGTGCTTAATTTTTATAGTTTTTATATATGTATAACAACTTCATTTAGTTTGTTTTATTCATTTTCTCAACAAAAAAAAAAAACCTTTTTAAGCCCACATGCGGCCAGTGGCTTCTTTCTGCAACAAAAGTGAGAAATTTTGCATCTGAAAATATACTTGATTTCCAAAGGGCAAGTTTTCTTTAAGGAAGTCAGGTTTTTGAGGCTATAGAAGAAAAATAAAACGATTCTGTTCTTTGGTATAAGCTTTATTGAATTTGTACCACCAGTATGTGAAATACTGTTGTCATACCTTTGGGTAAAGACCATCGTCACTGGCTGTTTATTTGGTACGGTTGGCGAGTGCTTTCGATCTGAGAACATTATCTTAGATAGTACTTTCTACATATACATATGTGAGAACATAATTATCAAGCTACATCTTGACAACAGCGATTCTGTACTCCTTTTTCTACCACAGAAATCAATGTGTTGTTAAATGGGTATCTTTTCGAATCCGTCTATCCTCAATGATTATAGTCGACCGACTTGTAATTTACTTTACTACCTTACTTCCGTTGAGTCACATGCTATAACCAGCCTTTAATCTACACTGTATTGATTTCAGACTGTCGACTCGTAACTATCGGCATTCTTTCTCATCACGCAGTCTCTAGTGATTGCTAGCATTTATCCAAGGCTTAGTTCCCCTATGGAATTCCCATTTTTTAAAGAGAAGTAACTAACACTCAGGCCATTAATATCTATACTACAGATAATAGATAAGACAGATGGTAAGTGTGATGTTGAAGCTTCACTTATGGCAACACTGCAATTGCACGTTATGATTATTTTTAGAAGAGTGTTGCAGCGCCTCTGGTGTTATGTAGGCGTATTAGTTTGAAGCATAGCAAATTTATGATTATTGTACTTCGCCGGCGATTTAATGCTATGTGGTAATACCGGCGAAGGCGGGCGCTGTGGTATGCATTTTTATAAAGAGTATTAATACATATCAGAAAAATGTATGTTGCCACGGCTGAGTATTGAACTCGGCAGCATGCTTTAGTAGTCAACGTGCTAACCACTTGAGCAACAGCATCCTCAGTGCAGTCCAGTACTGGACATTCACACACAATATGCGCTGCCGTTTCAGCCTCTTACAGGCACAGTCTGCAAGTATCATCTTCTTTCATTATCATCTTGGATAGATGATACTTCAAGTTTCCATGACCTGTCACCAACGCTTAAGGTACTTCTGTTATATCTCAGCACCTTTTTGGCCAGCCTGCTCATGGGCTCTTTGAGTACCATTCGAGCCTGTATACAAGTACTGGCCTTCCTCCACCTTTTTAGGTTTATTGAGTTCACCCATTGTAGGACTTTAGCTCACATTATGCCATTACCCAGCACAGAAATTCACTGTTAGTCTGTTGCTGCATTCCCAGCTAGGTCTCCCTTACCCCACATCAATGTTACCTCAATAACCGAGCACATCTGTTGTTAAGTTTTGAAACACATTCCAGCACTAGTTTGGACTACAAGTTCGCCTGCCTCATGCGTTTTATAACAGACTAGTTGTCGAGTGCAATGAGAACCTTTACTTTCCCTGCACCCAAAATTCCAGCGATGATTCAACAGAAATCCAACTTTCTTCAAGAAAACTTCGCCTGTAGAAAATATATACTATTATAGAGATAGGATCAGCTAAAGTCAATAATATACTTTTGCGTTGCTTTACATTATAAAGTTCATGATTAACTCTATCCTACTATAATATTTTCGCGTGATCAAGCCACAAGTTACGGAATGAAGAAAGGGAACCGGTGTGCGAATAGATGTTTTCGATATAACAGATAAAGTAAACTTAATTTTCGACGTCCTTGAATTGACCAAATCCTGAAGCTCGTTTTTTAAGCAACAGGAACCCTTTTTGAATACAGTGCCTCGTTGCTGTAACTTATGTGAGAAACTTTTTACATGAAATTATTATAGTTATCTTGTTTTACACAGGGTGAGCCACAGATAATGACAAACTTTTTTATTACATTATTTTAAAAATTTTAGGATTAGCTAGGTGACAACCTTGGAAAACAGAAAGACTATTACAGGTCACGGCACACATTTTTATTATTTTTGAAAGTTTTTTTGTTTTGAATCTCCGTTCCATATTTCCTTCTCAAAAAACAAAAACCCTCTAGAAAGTCAGTTATTAGTGAACTTTCATCAAAAGTCAATTCGTGAAAAAACGTCTCAATAACTCCCCTGTAATTACTGGACTTTTCAAAGGCAGAACCATGTTTTTCTGCAAAATGTATTTTTTTTTTTTTTTTTTTTTTTGTTCCAGAAGTAAAATCAATCACAAAAAATCACATCCAGTACATTTTTATAATAAAGTCCCAGGTTCACAAAAAAATTTAATATTTCTTTTTCTTTCCAAGTCCCGTTCCTGCATAACCAAAATTTTTGTTTAATTTCTTTAGAAACGTTCCAATAAGTACAATTTTGCACAAAAAAGTACCTCTGCTTAAAAAATTCCTATTATCCAAAATAGTTAAAATGTTAACAAAAGAAAGTGTCATCAAGAGGCAATATATTTATAGAAAACTCCTAATCACTTTAACAGTTTCGAATTTCAAAAAAATTCCCGTTTTTCAGTGGACTTTTTAGAAAAGGATTCATATTTTAAAAAGTGTGTTTTCTTGTCTAGTTTTACGAAAAGGACATTTTTATAACAAGTTTCAACTTGTTAAACTTTCTTTCCTCAAAATATCTGATTTGTTTTTTTTTTTTTCAAAATGTCCACTTTCTTTTTTTACAAAAAGTACCAAATACCTCTACCTTTAATAAAAAATCTGCATATTCCCAAATAATTTAAATGTAAACAAGCAAAGAAATCATGTGTTAAAATGATATTAGCAAAACTCCAAGTGTTTTATACAAAAAGCCCTATATTTTCATGAAAGCGTCAATGTTCACATTAATTAAAAAAAATTTATATCATTTTCTTAAAATACCATTTTTTCCAATAAATTTAATTTTTAATTTTGTTTTAGAAGCCTTAAAAATCCTTTTTTAAAAACTTCTTACACGTTTTTTTACAATTTCGTAACAAAAAGTACACTTTCAGAAAAGTACCATTTCGAATTAAAAAGTATCATTTTTTACAGAAAGTATATTTTCAAAGAAAAATTAGCTAGCATTTTGCATAGAAAATAAGATTTTACAACAAAAAGTACCATTTTGCACAAAAATTTCCATTTTCTATAAAAAGTACCACTTTTTGCACAATTGGTTCGTTCGTTCACAAAAATCTCATAAAAAATATTACACTTTATTAAATTTTAATTTTTTATTTTTTTATTCAAATCCACTTATTTTAGCCATTGGGGTAATTTTGCCTCTGGAAAATGAAATGAAAACACCCAAAAAATTTGGCGGCTCCTGTGGTGTTCTAAATGTAGCGATGGTCTTAATTGTCTTCCTTTACGTGGGCATGGGTTTGTTTGGTTATCTCAATTATGGTGATGAAATTGAAGGCTCAATAACATTAAATTTACCTTCCAAAGATGTGTAAGTAACAAAAAAAAAAAAACAGTAATAGATTAGATAGATATGCTTAATAGAAACAATAAAAAATTTTATTTATTTTTTATTTCATGTTACCACCAGCTTGGCTCAATGTGTTAAGGCCATGTTGGCATTTGCCATTTTCATTACTCATGGTTTGGCTTGCTATGTAGCCATCGATATTACATGGAACGATTATGTGGCACAAAAATTAGGACCACAACGTAGAAAAATCTTCTGGGAATATGCAGTACGTACTGCTTTAGTATTGGTCACATGTAAGTCTTGGAATAAAAAAATGTTTGTTAAATAAGAATTGTTGAAACTAATCTTTTTATATTTTATTTTAATCTATGTTTCTTTTAGTTTTATTAGCTGTAGCCATACCAAATTTAGAATTATTTATTTCGTTGTTTGGCGCTCTTTGTTTGTCGGCATTAGGTTTAGCATTTCCTGCACTTATACAAATTTGTACTCACTGGTATAATACCCATGGAATCGCTAAAGTTTGGTTATTGTTTAGTAAGTATTTAGATGCATAAAATTATTTAAGTTATTTTCATTTGCATTGGGTTAATTGGTATAATGGTAATTTCGTATTTGAAAAAAGATACAATAAAGGCAAGGTTAGCTACCAAAGCCAATAACAGTTTCGCCATCTGTACTGGTGTTCTGCTAAGATTTTGGTAAAGGTATACAACCCCAGCAAAAAAAAAATTGAGTTTTTGTAAGCAGCATAGTGTTTTCCTGTCATACAAAAGCTATTAATAGTAATCACATAAATGTTGCCTAAATAAATGTAATTTTGCATGACATATAAAGTTTTCAAAAAAGAACGAATTTTTTACATTTCCACTTACAGTAGTGCATACTAAAAAGCACAACTAACTGTAAGGCAGAGATACAAAATTAAATTTATAAGGAGTTATGACGAATTACGAACAATAACACCTCGTCATTCCCTTATAAACCTGCAAACGGCAAAGCAGTGTTGTTCATCATCTCCTACCATCATTATTATTTTTGTATAGGCTCCATTCAATATTATCTTTAATTTGTGTCCGAATGTAAACGGGCTAATATTTGCTTTTCTAGGTATACATATTTAAAGCTACAACGATTATAAACTTGTGTTTTATAAAAGTATTTGATTCATCATTTATAATGATTGCACAATTTCATGACAATTGTAACTGAAAAAAATCAGTAGCACAAAATGATAGTTAAAATTTTTTCAGTGTATTTTTTTCCATATTGTCAACAAAACTATATTTATATCAAGTACATGCAAGTCTACAACAAGTACAACATTAGAACAACAACAGGCATTTTGTTTGTGTAAAAATATTACTAGGTGTCAAAGGCAACTCAGAGATGGCAAAGTGGGTACAATTGTACTTTTTTGTAATAAAAAACTTAATTTCAATTCTGCTAAATAAAATTAAAAAAAAATATAATACAATTTGTTGTTTATGTTTAAATCAATCTGAATTAAAACAAGAATTCATAAAAGTAGCACCAAATAGGTGCTACTTAAATCAGAAAAGACAAATTTCAAAATTTCGTTTACCATCCCTGGTGAAACAAATGGAAGTAAAAAAATATATTTGAATTTTTTTGAATTTACTTTTTTTTTAAATTGAATGGCGCTATCAAGGTATATTTATTTTACTAGGTAGTGGCGTCCCTACAACAATATAAAAACAACATGGCATTTTATTGTTGCTTTGTAGTTCGGAATGTCAAAAAACATAGAAGAAAATTGAGAAGGCGTGTATACATATGTTTTATTGCCTTCTCACTATAAAATTTCTGAACACATACAACTTTTGACTACTAAATCAGCTGGGCGGACGACACTACCTAGTAAGATAAATATACCTTGAACGCTATAAAAAATGTAAATAAATTTTGACACGTAGAAACAAAACAAAACGAAACAAAAATATCAGCTGAGCTGACGAATGTACTTGATAATGATATATGTACTTTGAGTGCCGACGAAATTTCTATGCCAATGAAAAAATCCCAAGCGTTCCTGAAAATTTCAATCTGCTTAAATTAAAATGTTCCCATTTTTTAACAATTTACCACCAATTTAAAAAAAAAATCTTTCATTTGAAATGCTGTAGCTACGAACTTGAGCCTACTTAGTATAATTTGTTTGTAAAAAATAGTTATGCTTTATTTAATTGTAACAAATTTGACGGTTTTTGTTGATTACTTGAGTCAGGTAAAAGGACCCACACCATAGCAACTTAGGCAAATTGTTTACATATGTATGTATATTGAAAATCATCGGGATTTAAGTGCATTTTATGGCATTCATAATCGTCCATCAGGGGAATAACGGATCGTTTTCGCAGTACTTTTACTTTTTACGATTGTATTGCATACAAAAAAAATCAATGTATAGAACGTTTTATGGGTCGCTAGAATCATTGGTCCATATGTCTTCACAAATATCGATGGTCAGAACGTGGCAGCCAACGGTAGAGACATGCTTACTATTTTTCCTACCTCAATTAAAAGGCATTAGTATTGCAGACATGTGGTTTCATCAGATTGGTTCCTCACGTCACACAGAATGCTTACATGAGCAATTTACTGAGAAACATTTGACAAATGAATAATTTCAAGAAGTTAATATAGTAATCTACCACCTCACCTCTTTCATGTGTTTTGATGCCATTAGATTATTTTCTCTGTGGAAGCGAATATTCGACGCGTTATTTCCGAAATACAGTTTAATTTACTACGAAGGATGAGAGAAAATTGGACCTCCAGGTAATACTATGTACTCGTTAACGGAAGAGGCCACATGCTCGAAATCCGTATTAAACATTATCTAATAAATACAGCGAATTGGATGGATATTGTAAACGTTTTACTCTGTTCCATTTCATATTAATGTTCTCCGCCTCTATAAAAAAAACATTCTTTATAGAAAATAATTTTGGGAATTTAATATTCTTGTTTGATACCATGAAATTTCCCACAATGTTTTAATAAAAATGCAACTCCTTTGTTGAGGGATAAGCGTTATTAAAAATCCTCAATTCAAGTGACCATCCGGAAGCATTTCGTTTCGTCTTGCAAAACAACGATTATGGCGTTGTGATCATAACCTTCCATTTACTAAGCTTGCGACGCTACTACTGGCAAGCGTAATGTCTATAATTGATCTTTTACATCCTCTTCGGCATGTTCACTTGTCTCCAGTATTATTTATGAACAACCCGTAGAATGTCTACACATTAAAGTCAAGACCTATTAGCTTAGGTTTCCTTATGGCTTTGTCTATATTACATATTTATATTGTCTATATAATAACATAAGCGAAAAATAGATGTGTAAAGAAATTCAAGAGACATTGGTTAGTATCCGTATCCATATTGTTACGAAAGAAGAATTTATTTATTATAAGCTCTGAACAACAATACTCTCGAACAACAACAACAACATTAATGGCTTATTTTCCTACAATGATGATAGAAAGAAACAAACAATAAAGAGTAACGCCTTAAACAATTACGCATACACACACACAGATTAAAATAAACACTCTTCTGTTAAATACACAGCCACATACATAAATACAAGCATAAACAAATAAACAGCCACACACACAGGTATAAAGAAATAAATAGCCACAAACACAGGTATAAAGAAATAACCAATCACACAAACAAAAACAAGAGCAATAACAGTCGAACCTGCCAGATATGTCTGGAAGAGAACATTCTGGTGCTCTTAAAGCACCTATATAAATGAATCGTGCTGGCGAGTAGTATTGCAGTATTAATTTAAAAGTCAAAGAGTTAAGTTGTCGAATATTAAGAGTGTTTAACAGTTTGCTGTATTTTTGAACAGTGGTGTTAAGTAAATAAAGTGACTTACAGTAAAAGTAATAACAGTGTGTATTTATTTTGCAATAAAAAGAACCCAACGTAAAGTAAAAACGTAACAATTGGTGACAGAAGTGAAATTGTAAAATAAAATAATAAACAACAATGAAGTTTGAAGATCTTAAAGTGGAGCAGCTGAAAAAGGAGTTGAGTAAGCTGGATTTGCCTACAGCAGGAAACAAAACAGAACTGCAGAAGAGGCTCATAGATGAATTCAAGCGTCGTGGCATGGACATTGGAGCATATGAGTTCGATGAAAAGGAGGTGGCAGAGGTATGTAGCCGTGAAACAACAACAGCAAGTAGCATGGACTTCAATACGATGTTTGCCGCTATGATGGAGAAAATGGGAGAAGTTCAGGAAGCTTCTAGAGCAAACAGCGAGAAACTTCTGGAAACAGTAAATGAGAAACTGGAGAAGAATCAACAACTTCTAGCTGAGATTCAAGAAGTTTCTAGAGCGAACAATGAGAAACTTTTGGAAAAAGTCAACGAGAACCTTATACAAATTTCTGAAACCATTAATAAGCGAGTAGACGACGTAGAAGTCAAGTTCGACGAAAAAATCTCTGCCGTAGAAGTGCAACTGTCTGGATTAAACAGAAAAGTGAATCTTCTAGAAACTAGTGGCGTCGAAGTACAGGTAAAGGATGTCGATGTAAAGCTGCAGGAGCTTGAAAACAAAATTATGAGCCTGGAAATTAGAGAAGGTCCAGTACGAGTAGTGACTGAAAACACAAATAGGATAAAAGCTCCCAGTTTCGACGGCAACATACCCTTCAACGTCTTCAAATTTCAGTTTGAGACAGTGGCCAGTAAAAATCTATGGAGCAATGAAGAGAAAGCGATTGAACTGATTCTGGCACTTAAAGGATCTGCAGCAGAAGTCCTCGAAAGCCTACCAACTAGCTGCAGAAATAATTATGAGGACATAATGGTGGCGTTACATCGGAAATATGGCGGCGATCATAAAAAGGAGCTGTATAGAATGGAGCTACGCGGCAGGCTGCAGAGAGCAAATGAGACGCTTCAGGATTTCGCCATGGAGATAGAGCGCTTGGTGCAGCTAATATACCCTGGGGAGAACCATCCACTTCTAGAACAGTTCAAGGTGGAGGCATTTGTTAATGGTATTCGTGACCCAGATATTAAGCACGCAGTTTGCGCTAAGCAAAACACATCCTTTGCTGAAACCATTACTTACGCTCTGGCTCAAGAAACAGCAAAAGTCATTTCGAGGCCGCAGTCATACAAAGTGCGAAAAGTTGAAGTTGCTGCTGAAGATGAGAAAACAACAATGGACGACATAAAGCAAGTACTTGAGTCGGTAAAGAAAGTCTTAGATGAAAGACAAGGTAAGACAAACGCTAAGTGCTTTAATTGCGGTAAAGTCGGCCATTTTCAACGAAACTGTAAGGCAGCAAGAAAACGAGCCAGATCTGTTTCGCCGCCAAGAAACAATAAACGTGCGACTCATGGAACATCTCAAGAGTCGTTAAACTAAAGAGAGCTAGCACTACGGGGCATGAGCTAGCTCCCACAACCAAGGGCCCCACAATCTCCATATCTGTGATGCAGCAGCAAAACAGCAATCTTACTGCTAGCGGGTATATCAACGGAGGAAAGCGTATTCTGACAATAGACACAGGAGCGTCGCAGTCTATAATAAGGCCCGATTTAGTAAAGGGAAAAGTGGAACAATTGAATAATGTAAGCCTGCGCACCGCTACCGGAGAATTTGCTACTGTCTATGGTAAGGCCAAAGTCAGATTAACTATAGCCAACATGAGTGTGGACCATGTGTTCATTGTTGCCGATATCGTGGACGAAGTTATTATTGGCGCAGATTTTATGATCATGCATGGAGTCGATCTGCGCATGGGGCAACAAATAATGATCTGGCGAAACGTCGAAATACCCCTTGATATTGGATATGTGAGTAAATCTGCAGTAAGGTTGCTGTAGCATCCCAGAAATTACCACCTCAGGCAGAAACTGTGATATGGGCACGTATGGAGGAAGATTGTGAGGACAACCGGTTGTGGGTGGTAGAACCATCAGGAATTAAGAGTGAAACAATAACAGCAAAAGCCCTCGTGAAAACCTGTAAGAATGGAAAAATTCCTGTGAGAGTGTTAAATCTATCCAACAGTGAAAAAGTAATTGGTAAAAACTCTCAGATAGCTCAATGTACACCAGCAGAGGCCATAATTAATTGCGAGAGAGACTCAGAGCCTGAAAAACTGTCAACTAAAGAGCGCGAAATACTAGCAGAACACGTGGGGAAATGGGTAGCAGAGCTGGAGCCACCTGACAGAAACAAAGCCAAGCAGCTGCTACGAAAGTACGCCTCTGTCTTCGCCCTAAAAGATAAAAGCCAAGGTAGAACGGCAATAGTGAAGCATGAAATAAATACTGGCGAAGCGAGGCCCATAAAACAAGCCCCCAGGAGCATTCCCCTAGCCAAGCGGAGCGAAGTAAAGCAGCTAGTCAACGAAATGGAGCGAGACGGAATCATCGAACCATCTTCGAGTCCCTGGAGCTCGCCGGTAGTTTTAGTAAAGAAGAAAGATGGCAGCACTAGATTCTGCGTTGACTACAGAAAGCTCAACGATGTTACCAAAAAGGACAGTTATCCGCTACCAAGAATCGATGACACCTTGGACACGCTAGCAGGAACCAAGTGGTTTTCTACGCTAGATTTACAGAGCGGTTACTGGCAAGTCGAGATAGCAGACAAAGATAAAGAAAAAACTGCTTTTAGTGCTCTCGATGGTTTATGGCAGTTTAATGTTATGCCATTTGGTCTCTGCAACGCTCCAGCCACCTTCGAGCGTTTAATGGAACGAGTGTTAAAGGGACTTAATTGGAAGTCATGCCTGGTGTATCTGGATGACATAATTGTCATGGGAAAGACCTTCGATGAACACCTAAGGAATATGGAAGAAGTCTTCAGGCGTATATCAGCGGCTGGACTGAAGCTCAGTGTTAAGAAATGTGCATTGTTTCAGAAGGAAGTCAAATACTTGGGGCATCGTGTAACAGCAGAGGGCATATCAACCGATGAAGATAAAATACGGGCAGTAAAGGACTGGCCTCGTCCTCAAAATCTTCACGAGTTACGAAGTTTCTTGGGACTCTGCACATACTACAGACGATTTGTGCCAAATTTTGCTAGTGTTGCTGCGAGCCTACATGAGCTAACCAAAAAGTCGCGACCTTACCAGTGGAGTGAAGCAGCCGAGGAAGCATTCCAGAAGCTCAAGGAATTGTTGTGTGTGGCACCTATCCTGGCATATCCAGTAGCTGGGCAAAAATTCATGCTAGACACTGATGCGAGCGGATATGGAATAGGAGGCGTGCTGTCGCAAGTGGTAGATGGGACAGAAAAGGTTATAGGCTACTACAGCAGAGTACTTTCGAAGCCTGAAAGAAACTATTGCGTAACGCGACGAGAGCTTCTAGCAGCATTGGAGTGCATAAAACACTACCACAAGTATTTGTATGGCCAACATTTTACGTTGAGGACAGATCATGCCGCACTCAGGTGGTTGCTGCAATTCAAGAGCCCTGAAGGACAGCTTGCACGCTGGATAGAGCGTCTTCAGAGCTATGACTTTAGTATTGAGCACAGAAAAGGAGGCAAGCATAACAACGCAGACGCCCTTTCTAGGCGGCCATGTGATCTGGGGTGTAAGCATTGCACAAAGGCAGAGAGAAAAGAATTCGTTATTGATGTTCGGCTTACACATATAGAATCTAGTGAAGACTGGCCGACAGCACAAAGAAACGATCCCATATTGGCAAAAGTTATAGCGGCTAAAGAGGAAGACAGAAGACCGACGCGAAGTGAGATCTCACCAGAAAGTCCACTGGCGAAGGCATATTGGGCCCAGTGGAACAGTCTAAGGTTGAAGGATGGCTGCTTATGTCGCACTTGGGAAAGCACAGACGGCAAAACTGTGATAGACTTAATCGTCGTGCCATCCTCCAAGATCAAAGAGGTCGTGAAACAATTCCACAATGGTCCTAGTGGAGGTCACCTTGGTGTAACGAAGACGCTGGAAAAGATAAAACAACGGTTCTATTGGGTCGGCTGTCAACAAGCCGTAGCAGAGTGGATAGCCAATTGCCAGGAGTGCATTGCAGCAAAGGGTCCAGTACGAAGGAGTCGGGGGCAGCTTCAGCAGTACAATTCAGGCGCTCCCTTTGAACGTATAGCGATGGACGTAGCAGGTCCCTTCCCTGCTAGCAATGCTGGAAACCGATACGTCTTAGTGGTCATGGACTATTTTAGCAAATGGCCGGAAGTATATGCCATTCCCAATCAAGAAGCCAGAACGATTGTAGACGCTTTTATAAGCAACTGGGTGTGTCGCTATGGTGTTCCCTTAGAACTGCACTCCGACCAAGGCCGAAATTTTGAATCCGTTATATTTAAAGAGATGTGCGAGGTATACGGAATAAGAAAGACCAGAACGACACCGTTACATCCGCAATCTGATGGTATGGTCGAACGATTCAATCGAACCCTGGAAGAATACCTGAGAAAAGTGGTCAGCGCACATCAGAGGGACTGGGATGAGCATATACCCAAGTTTTTATTGGCATATAGATCAGCTGTTCACGATTCCACCTCACGAACACCAGCGAAAATAGTCTTTGGATCTGAGCTAAATTTGCCTGCAGATTTAGAGTTTGGTGTTAAGCCAACATCGGCAGAAGGAGACGGCGAAAACTCTAGTCAGGCGAAAAGGGACCTTCAGGAGATTCACGAATTCGTGCGGAGTCGGATAAAATTAACCAGTGATAAAATGAAAGCCAGATATGATCGAGCTGCCAACTCTGAGGGATTTAACGAGGGACAACTGGTTCTACTTTTTAACCCACAACGGAAGAAAGGATTATCACCCAAACTACAAACTCATTGGGATGGACCTTATAAAGTAATAAAGCGGCTAAACGACGTAGTTTACAGAATACAGAAATTCCAGAGCCCAAGATCAAAAATGAAAGTTGTGCACTTGGAGCGGCTAGCCAACTATGGAAAAGGTACATCTGTGTCTGTTCGGGACGAACAGGTTGGAGAAGGGGGTAGTGTTACGAAAGAAGAATTTATTTATTATAAGCTCTGAACAACAATACTCTCGAAAAACAACAACAACATTAATGGCTTATTTGCCTACAATGATGATAGAAAGAAACAAACAATAAAGAGTAACGCCTTAAACAATTACGTATACACACACACAGATTAAAATAAACACTCTTCTGTTAAATACACAGCCACATACATAAATACAAGCATAAACAAATAAACAGCCACACACACAGGTATAAAGAAATAAATAGCCACAAACACAGGTATAAAGAAATAACCAATCACACAAACAAAAACAAGAGCAATAACAGTCGAACCTGCCAGATATGTCTGGAAGAGAACATTCTGGTGCTCTTAAAGCACCTATATAAATGAATCGTGCTGGCGAGTAGTATTGCAGTATTAATTTAAAAGTCAAAGAGTTAAGTTGTCGAATATTAAGAGTGTTTAACAGTTTGCTGTATTTTTGAACAGTGGTGTTAAGTAAATAAAGTGACTTACAGTAAAAGTAATAACAGTGTGTATTTATTTTGCAATAAAAAGAACCCAACGTAAAGTAAAAACGTAACAATATTCTGGTGTTGTTCTGTCGCATAGCGCACATGAGCTGGAGGAGCAGACCTTCAATTTATTTGAAATATCCCAATTTACAGATCCTATACTTATATATCGCCCACTCAATTAATAAACGTCTATATTTAAATTCGTCTATTAAACAGTTGCATGAGCAAGCTCATCTAATGGGTGTGCTCACAAGCTCATCTAATGGGTGTGCTCACAAGATCATCTAATGGGTGTTCTCCCTAGCTCATCTAGTGGGTGTGCACACAAGCTCATGAAGCCTATTCGGTGTTTTTTATTTGAACACTTGAACTGTATTGGTGTTTTAATCAAAGCATAAAACTGCTTAAACTCGCCCATATTCATTGTTATTATCTTCAACATTTACTCATACCTATTTAAACTTGTTCATGGAAGATCTGCAAGCTCATCGCATTAAGATCGCTGGTCTTTGCTGTTTATTATTGTCCATTCATCGTTACAATGACCAGACATGAATTACATGAAACATTATAATGAGCGTTTTATAAGCTTCGTTTTTTGTACTCATGTAGTATAGATGTAGTCGTATAATACCATCTAACTTGTTTTTCTATAAAAACCAAATGCCAAGAAATACGATTTGCAAAATTACCCCTACCCAATAAATAACTTTTAACTAATAATTATCTATAATTTTTACATATTTTTAGGTAACTTCTTTTTGATCATTGTTGGAATACTGGGATTGGTAATTGGTACATATACATCATTAGCTGAAATTATTGCAACATTTATGCATTAAAATCACAAACCCACAAACATTATTCAATTTTAAATTACAATTTTTATTTAGTTAAGCAAAGCAAAAAATAATGTAATACTTAACATTCCAAAACAAAAAAAAAAAAAACTTTGTAATTGAAGTAGGGATAATCACAGTTCACTGATGTTGTATGCTATTTGTTAATATCCTAAGAAAACATTTTTATTCAAGTACCATTAAGTTTTATATAGCAAAATCATAAAATAATATTTTAAAATACACGGGGCCAAAAAAAAGAATAAGATTTCAGGTCATTAAATAACTATAATTTTTCTAGTACTCGTAATAACTAATATAATTAATGAATTGTATGTAGTTAAATACGACAATTTGTTCAAAGAAAGTAGGTTGTGATATTTTGAATTGTGATAGAATTGGTAAAACCTAAATAAACTGTTAATGCTTTCAATAGCAAATAAAATTACTAAACACATATTTAAAATTAGGACACAGTAAATCACAAAATCTTTAAGGCTCCCTCTCACTTGTAATAAAATTAAATAAAAATACAACACTGCAATATTATATAAGTTTTAGTTATTAAGTTGTTATAAATATTTATTAAGGCATTTTGAATTCGACAGGAATTCTTAACATATTGCCATGTTATTAAAGGGCTGTTCACACTATAATACAAGTATTAATACTTTTGAAAAATTTCAAACAACAATTAGATCAGAGTTGCATTTTATTCAAAAGTATTAATACTTGTATTATAGTGTGAAAACCCCTAAACAGTATATTTTTACGAGTACAATTAGTTAATGTATGTTTTAATATGTATGTATGTATGTATTAATTTATTTTTTAAAATCAAAAATAAATCAACTACAAAGAGTTTTATTATTAAACTGAAAGTAATTTTAGGTTTAACTTTAGTTGTCATTACACAGGAAGTAATTGAAACAAGATTACGCCAGGAGCTTGATTTCCCATGAGATGACATAGTTCGTCGTCCATTATAAGGGTTGCCAAGTCTGTAATCAAAAAATTGTTTCATATGCTTTTGTACAATAAATGTATGTTATATAAAACAAACGCACAAATTAGTAAATGTAATAAAAAAGGCTTTTAAATAAAGAAAATATTTCTGTGCCCATTTCATTCGCGTGTCCCAAGTATTCGACAGAGTATGGCATTAATGCCTAGTATACAAGTTAAAGCAAAATTTGCCCAACAATTTTGACAAGCTGTTAAACAGTTATTTAACTGGTCGTAAGTTTATACTTAAAGAATGAGAGTTTTTAAGCTTGTCCTAGCCAATAAAAGCTGGAATATATTGGGACCCATTTTTTTATTTGTTGTACGTATCAGATATCCAGCTAGTAAACTAATCCCCACATCGACATTTGCTGACGATACTGCTTTTCTAAGTGTTCATAAAAACCCCCAAGTAAATGAAATAAAAATCAGTCAAGCGCGAGTCAGACTCACACAGGTAGGGTTCCGTACTCTGCTCTGTACAAGTTTAAAAGTACACCCAATTCTGTTTTTACACGGTCTTTGTCTCACGGTTTTGCTTTAACACGGTTTGAAAATAAAAAAATTTTTTAAACGATTTTATTCCATTTAGCACGATTCAAAATCTTTTGAGCTTAGATTTTATTTGTAAAATTTCAGTTTTGCGAAATATTTTCATATCAAAAATTTAGAGGAATTCCCTTTTTGTGCATACAAGCATTTTTACTGTGAACTATCAATGCATCTCTAAAAGAAGACGTCGAAAATTACAAATAAAAAACTAGAACGTAAAGCCATTTCTTTAGAAAACAAAATTGAAATTTTAAATCGCCTTCGAAATGAAGAAGGCTCAACATTTCTTACCAAAATGTTCGGTTTAAACGAAGTCACAGTAAGAACTATAAAAAATTTAAATTAAAATCGTTGATTTCTGAAACAAAACTATCTATTAAGTCTTCGTCATACACAAAAGATGCAAATAAACGGTGCAAATACACATTACCTATGTATATGATTTAGTAAAATAAACATGATTACTTGTTCTTAAAAAGATTCTCGTTTTTCACTAATTTTAATAGGTTTTAGAGATAAGGAACCAATCACCTATTTTGGTATATGATCAATGTCTTTTTTTACACGGATTTTTATGGAACCAATCTACCGTGTAAAAACAGAATTAGGTGTACATGTTGTTACTTTTTCACGTTTTATGAGGCACTCTTTAATTTTTAATTATTTTTTTCTACTAGATCATGATACTTATAACCTTTACTTGTTGTTATAGAAGATATTGTAAAATATAAGCTCGAAACACCCTTTAACTTTTGGTTTCATTTTTTATAATTGTTATAGAGGACAAACTATACATACTTTTTGTAGAATTAAAGTGTCTTCTTATTCGGGTTTAAAAATGACGCTACATACAGACGTACGTAAATTGTGTCACTTTCGCAAAGCTTTAAAATCTTTTTTTCATTTTTGGTGTAGCAGACATTATTTTACACTAGTGCTGGCAAATTCTACTACTTTCAATTACTCGATACAACTCAATACTTTTCAATTGGGTACTCAATAGTACTCAATACGTCCGTTTATATACATACTAGCAGAGAAAATTTATCGTCGAAGTTGGCAAATATTTTTATAAATTTATTTCAACAAATACTACCGTAAAAGTATCGATTAACTACTTTTGTGTATTGCGTACCCAAAAAAATGATCGAGTATTGAGTACTCGGTACTCGGTACCCACTACTCAATACTTTGCCAGTACTATTTTACACACTCTGTATGTACATTTAAAAAATTAATGTTATATTCGCGAACATAGTATTATTATCGGAACAGTAATTATTGTTATAACGGCCATGGTAACACACTTTATATGAAAATATCAAGATCCTACCGATTGCGGTTCAAAAAATAAAGCAATATGCGTGAAAAACATGTCACTGTCGGAACACCCTTTAATTTATAATATGGCCAAAGTAATCTACAATTAAATTTCAAGTAAGTACCCACCTTCTGAGCCTATCAATATCATCTGGCAACCTTCCCACATCATTCGTGACGCAAGCTGACGAAAGGGACCCTTCAAGAAATGGCTGATTGAAACTAACACATGAACAATGAAAACTCATACATTACCAAAAATTAAAAAATGAATGTGAGTAGCAGAGTTGAACTTTTTGTAAAATACAACTCTACCACTGTAAATTGAATCGTAATTTGTAAAATATATCCGTGTGTTTTTAAAATATTTAAATAAATATGAAATATGAAAAGAAAATAAATGTGAAAAGTAGTTTGGTGCATAAAAAAGTTATTAAAAATATAGAATGTGTTAACATGGAGTCGCCAGCATTCTTTCCTTGACGACCCTTGTGGCTGCTGAAGAGGTAGAGCTGAAATTAAGGACAGCAAATTTCACTCAAGGAATAGTAATTAATTCAAATTTTTACTTTATTATTTTATTCTTCACAGACTACATACATATTTGCATAAGCTAAAATCAACGTCGGGGAATACTGCTGACATCCGCGCAATCTGTTCGGAAGACCTGCTGGAGAAGTACAATGAGGACGATAGATGAGAAAAATATGCCTCCGGGAAGCTTATATGAGTTGATAATCATCCTCGAGGTATATACATACATGGTCCACTTAAAATATTTTATAACTATAATACAGTAGCAGGGAGCGATTGAATTTCAAAAAAGCCTACGAAAGGCAGTAGAACGCAGTCATTATTTAGCGAATAAAAATATTTAAATATGTAAAATTATATGTTAAATAAATATTTATAAACTAATTTTAAAATGTTTTTCAATATATATAAAAATATTGAATCTGTTTCTGCACAATTTTACTTAGTTAGCTGTGAGGGGTTTATTTATCTAGTTTGAGTAGTCATCGTTGATTAATTTTTACAGCATAGTTGATTAGTAAACAGCAGTAGAGTGAGCAGTACAGAGATATGCTCATTAGTCCAAAGAGTTAATAAGTTCGAGAGAGATGCAAAATCACACGTACACAAATGATTCCTTAATAACGTGATCGTAGCTCTGTTCTACGCAATGAGAACAAATTTCTCATCAGTGACACTCAAATGATTGCTCAATTGATGGTCACTGTTCTTGTAGAGGACCTTATCTTGTCTGCGTAAAATTTTTAGTAAGGAACAAAATAAATTTCATGTTTTCTGTTCCTGCCTCATAGTGCAGTATCTCGTTTCTGTAACTAAAGTGAGAAACTTTTCTGTTCCTGCCTCATAGTGCAGTATCTCGTTTCTGTAATTAAAGTGAGAAACTTTTCACATAAAAATATAACAGTCATCTTGTTTTTCCAGGTTGTCCTACAGCTAATCTAAAAGTTTTTAAAATAAAGTAATGAAAAAGTTTGTCATTATCTCTAGCTCACCCTGTGTAATACAATATTACTATAATAATTTCATGAGAAAACTGTATGTTCAGGCACAGTTTTTTCTTAAAATTACTTTGAAATGAGGCAAAAACTTCATTGTGTAAATCGCGCCTTTTTGTGTTTGTTACACTGAAACACCCTGTTGTATTTATTTTTTTTATAAATAGGTGACTTAATACAATTCAGTTTCAATTTAAAAAAAATATATTTTATTTATATTTTTTGTCATTTTAAAAATCAAAAATTAAAAAATTATTAAGAAAAAAAATTATCTAAATTCTAATAATGTCTGAAACAGATAAAGAAACTGAAAAATTAGATAAAGAATTTAATGACTTATTGAAAAAACTCGAAGGATTCATGTATATCTATAATTACCGTGAAAAATATCTCATAACAGAATGGATAACGAAATTAAAACAATCTAAATCTTCGTTAGACGAGAGAAAATTACGAAATCGTTTCGTAAAACACTTTGTTACAAGTCAAGAAACGGCCGTTAATGTATTTCGTTTAGATCCCTTTGATAAAATACCAAAAGATTTTAGTGGTCCCTTAAAAGATTTAAAAAAGTTATTGGTATTGCTATAGTGAACATACATAAATGATTTTGAATAAAATTTTAACTAACACTGTTACTTCTTCTAGCCTAAAGAACCCCACGAAGCTCTTAATCCTTCTGATGATGAAAAGCGTTCTTATATAACGAGTTTATTTGAAAGTTTGGTTGATCAAGGAGAATTTCTGGCTCAGCAGCCGGTACCGAGAAGCGGAACATTTTTTATAGTAATTGAAAAAGCAGAAGACGAAAAACCAAAATGTAGTAAAACAAAGTGAATTTAAATTAAAAGTAAAAAACTCCCAATTTAAAAACGTGAATGTAAACAGGTATAAATTATATGGAAAATATTAAAATACTAATTTTAAAAATAGTATAATGGAAAACGAATTAAAAAGTAAGAAAATTCCACTACTAAAATTGTTGCGTTTTTTTATTTGTAACGAACACCTAACCCAAAAATCATTTTAAGCCATGAATCACTATCAGATCAAGCAGCTGGATCTGTCAAGATTCTATGTGTTGAAATAATTACGATAGTTTTTATTTAAAAATAACCTTTTCCCTTTTGTCTTTTATGTTCGAAATTATAAATGAAAATTAAAACAAAGAATTCCAATGGCAAAGTCCATTTTTACCACATTTATGTATATCTATTTAAGAGTAGAATCTAAATGTATATAGAGAGATTTAAAAAAAAAAAACAAAAACAAAAATTAGTTGTAAAATGAAAATTCATGCACACTTATTTTTAATATTTTCTGACAATGCTTTATCCTGTAAGTTGCCGTTAAATACCTTTGTTATTCGAATAATTCAGAAAGTCTCAGAATATTGGGCTGAGAAGATAAGCTGCTGCGAAGCCAATTGCGTTACATGAAGTTAAGTTTGAAATAAAACTAAGCAAAATATAAAGTCCAAAAGCAGATTTGATAAAAATTATAATCACGCTTTTTATAAAAAAAAACACGTGATTTTAAATCGCAAACCGTTTTGAAATTTAATTACTATAATAAAAAGTGGTTTTTAGAACAGCGCCTGATTTAATGCAACATTTTCATTTTGGGATTACGGCATTTCATATCGAATGAGTCAAAAATTCGCCTATTTTTTAAATTTGAAAAAAATAAAAATTGTATATATTTCGAAGTATACATACTTATGTATTTCAAGATTAAAAAAATTTACAAAATACTACCACAAAAACGTAAGGAAGAAGTGTCTTTAGTTGCTGGATGTGATATTTCTATTAGTATTTTTGGCGTTTCCCGTACATTTAGCCAACAACAAAATGCATTTGTGTTTTTTGTTGTTGTAATTGTTGTAGCGGCTCTGTCACCTTGTACAGATTCGCCTTGCCTGTTCTTCAAATGTAGATTTTTTTTCCAAATAATACATATGTATGTACAAGGCGAATCCATTCATCAGGTAACCTCACTACGAAGAGCAAATATTAAGGCGAAATTTTTAAAATTTGTTTATACGTAGTTTGCTCAAGGCATATTAAACAGGTAGCCTCACTTCGGAGGGGAAATATTAAGGCGGAAATTATCAATTTTTTTTTTATTTGGATCTTGACAGTTAAACTTACAATTTTTCTTCTTAAATGGAGGTTAAACTATCAAACTTTATATAAAAAAAATTTTAAATTTTCGTTTAAATATTTCCCCTTCGTAGTGAGGCTACCAGATGAATGTGCCTTGAGTTTGATAGTTCAACTTCTATTTAAGAGAAAAAATTATAAGTTTAACTGTCAAAATCCATATAAAAAATAATGAAAATATTTCTCCTCCGTAGTGAGGCTTTGTTTTTTAGTTGATATTTAGTATCAAACCAAACCCTTTTAGGTTAGCATGTAGCGCAGTGGTCTGCAATTTTAATATTTAAATTTATTCGTCGAATTATTTGTTAACGTACTTACTACCCAAAGTAGTAATTTTTTCTGCAATTTTCCTACCGACACTGTTTTAACAGTGCTGTATCTAAGCGTTTTACATACAACCATGTACACTTTAATATTGTGAATTATCGAAAACATCTGTTGTTTCAACCACTTACTATCTCAAAAATAAACGTCATCACATAGTATTTCTTTCCAATTTTGAAAATATTATTAGAAAATGTTTACTTTATGGACATTAATCGAAGCCTCCCTATTATGTTTGAACGCAGTATGTGTACTGCATGAAGAAAGGTTCTTAGCCAAAAGTAAGTAATGTGGCTGCCATTACTTTACATGGTAACTTGTATGTATTGTATTTATTAGTCGGCTGGGGTGGTCAACAGATGCATCAAGAATTTGGACAACCTACGACCAAGGGTCAAATTTTAAATTTAATTAGATCTATACGTACAGTGGCGAAAAGTAAGTCCGATTGATTTTTTTTAATTTGTCCGTTTATCTTTATTTTTTTTAATTTTAGTTCCCTTGATATTTCTTAACATAGTGGCCATAATATTTAAGCTAATATTAGGATGACTAAATAGTACTGTGTACGAATAACTTAATAAATAGTAATTTTATAAAAATTTTACATAGTAGTTTTTCTTTGCAAAACTGACTTTAAACGATTTTCCAAAGCGATGGAGTAGGCATCCAGTTTGTAAGCCGCAGCTTCCAGTTTATCTACAGTATCGGATATTTCATCAACTTGTTGCATTAGAGGTTTCTAAAATAAAATGATTATAAACAACATTGTAAACAAATTGTATGCATGTATGTACAGATATGTAGGTAATATCCACAAACTAATTTCCTGGTTAACAGTAAACAACATTTTTTTCAACTCACCAAGGCCTGAAACTTTTGACTTAATTCTGCTGTCGATACACTCAAGTTTTCCGAAATTTGTCTCATATCTGAGTACTTTGATATAGTGGCTCGATTCATATTTTCCAGCAATTGATAATCTTCCAGAGGAGTTTGTAATTCATTTGTTATATATTCTTCCGTTTTGCGAAACATTTTGTTAGCTAGTTTACTTAAATTTGGATCGTGAGGATCTAAGGCTTCAAAACTAGAAGTGCTGGTGGACAGTGTTGGCCCTCGTATGGGAGAATCGAGTGCAGCATTATTAGCATTTTGTTCCTTTTTACTTGGTGTATCTTTATTATTTGGTGGGGAATTACTCGAAGTATTGCTGTTTAACTGTTCATTAATAGACATATTTTATTATATTTTTCCTTTATTTTAATGTAAAATTTCTCTTTTATTTATAATCATTCACAATTATGTTTATAACAGTGGAAAATTTTACCAGATGTATTTTACAACAAACAAAATATGAAAGTGCGCCAAGAAGGCATCGAAATCGTCAAAACAGGTTAGCGATTTTGGGAATTAAAAAACTGGAAGTGAAAATATTGGAATTAAACGTCGGTATTAAATAGGGATTTAAAATTATGAAACGAAACAGGAATGAACCACTGAAAAATATAAATAAAAAAATGGCTTAAATCTAGTTTACGGACACATCATAAAAATTTAAAAAAAGTAGCCTATTGTGTGTAAAATCTAATTTTAAGCAAAAAATTTAAAAAGAAAATATTGGGGGCGACCGTTAGTTTCGGAGTTACGGACCCCCAAAGTTTCTATGTAAAGTATGGTATATCTCCAGTATTTTATGACGAAATGAGGCAATATGGCTATCACTGGAATGGTAAATAAAACTACTATCCAACTATTATATAATTTTTTTCCTGCAAAATATCGTCATCTTGGAATCAATTTACAAAAAATGTGTCTCTCACAAATGGTCAGAAAATTTTTGGATTCTTTATATTTTGGAAACTAAACCATGTCCATCAATAAGCTATACAGATTATGAAAGTATCGTGTGACCAGTTTTCCAGAAATCTGGCTTCATCCAAAATGGTTAGTACAATTTTAAATATTTTATTGCGTGGAAACTAGGTCGCGTCAAGCAATAATCGATACAGATTATGGAAGTGCACCATCAAGGGATTAAAAATAACTCATCATGCAATTTTGTTAAATTTGTGTTTTAGTTTTAGTGTGTGGACGGGGACTAGGTGGGTTTCTACTCACCATTATGTATGCTTTTGTGTATGCCACTATATTTGTGGAGTTTGTAGAGGTCATACCGTTTGACATACCAAAAAGAAATTTAGTATGTGCCATTGGTATATGGAGATGAAGAGCTGTATAGTTTTGGGCATAATCGGAAGAGGACAAGGGTTAGTTTTTTTTTCCCAAATTTTTTGAACGCTCTACTGGTCATACCGTATGACATATTAAAACGAAATGTAGTATCTGCCTTTAGTATATGGCGATTAAGAGTTGTGTAAAATTTGGGCATAATCGGGAAGGGGCAAGGGGTAGTTTACTTAACACCCCAAACCAAAAAATAATCAATTTTTCGATTCGAATCTACTTTGAACTTTTATTCTTTATGTAATATATCCATAAAAATATCTGTTTCCATTAGGTATGGTAAAGTTGAGTGTAGGCCACTCCAGTTTTTTTAATTTATTTTTATTTTACTATTACACAACAGATGGCGGCAGTTGAATACAATTTGTATTTTGACTTTGTGGAATTACATTGTTATTAAAATATTTTAAACACCTCTTACAGAGCTTTACAATAATTTTAGAATTTTTTATAAATTTTAAAATTTTATTCAAAGATGGGTACCTTTATATAAAGAAATACATAAACCATAACTGAAGCACTATAAAAGTAAGATTTTTACAATTGGTGTGGAGTACTTTCAAAGCAAAATCGAGTAAAATATTGTTAGGACGCCCACGACGTGGCGGGCACAGCTTGTATATATATAAATTATTAATGAATATTGATTTTTTATGAAATGAAAATAAATATGTAATATTTAGATTTTATTAGTCAGGCTTAAGTTCGTTTTATTCTCTATCATTTGAAAGAATATATTTTAGAAATTAGGTGATTAATTTTTAAGAAAAAATATGAAGCGCAACAATATAAGGTGGTAAATATTATAGAAAAATATCAAACAAGGTGGTGTTAGACTTCGTTTCCACAAACTGACGATAGATGATTAAATACAATTTTTCTCGTATTCCTTTATCTGAGTTTGGTTGGTTAAAACGATGCTGTTTACAACTAAAAACCACCCAAAGTTGTTAGGTTCATGCGAAGAATGCTGAAGGCAGATGTAGCGATCCAGAAAATGCATTACATTCTGCTAGGGTCTAAAAAAATCCCATTTGTTCTTTAACATTTGTAGCTCTTTCAACTTAGAGAGAATAAAAAAAACTGACTTCAAAAAATCATTTGCATGACAAAACATTAATAACCGTAGTAATTTAGAAAATTCTGGGTAAAAAACAGCAAGTCTGGAGGGGCAATACCTATCTACGCCAGTATTTTCTAACTAAATAAATTAAAACAAACATTGGCAACTACCACAAAACGTATCATCTGCTTGCATTTGTGGATATGAGACTTCATGAGTATGCATGTATGTATGTACATGTGCGATTTCGTTATCATTGTTTTTATTGTTTAAGTATCGCTGATCAAAATTACTCAAACGTAAATAAGCATTTAATACGCGAACTGTAGTTACATATACATACTACAAATAAAACGGAAACCTTTTAGTTGACAAGATAATTAAGAATCAAAATCGATGGCTTCCACAAATGCAGAACGTATGCTGAAACACCTGTTTGACGGTAGTGATTGGAATGTTTACGAGCCAACATTTTTAAATTTGGGAGTAGGTGCTCCAGGAACAGATTTATTGCAACATTGCAGTGATATATTTATAAAGGCCACAGAGCACCGTTTGGTAAGATAAGTATTATAATGTTAGGAAATCAATATAATTGTAATAATTTTTATGACCAACAGAAAATTGAAAAAGAATCTAATTCATCACTCTTATTTCAATATGGTCCCACTAGTGGTACATATGAGGCAAGATCAGCAATTGCTAAATATTTTACTAAAATGTATGGCAGTGAGGTGAAGAGGTAAATTCTACTTGAACAGAATAAAACTTTAGATATACAAATGCCTGCTTATTTCTTTGTATTTTTAGTGAAGATCTCTTTATAACCAGTGGGGCTACTCAAGGACTTCATGTTATCATTTCTACTCTAATTGATTTTAAGGGATATATTTTTGTTGATGAAGTAACCTATATGATAGCTTTGGATACCTTTAAGCAATTCAATACCATTACTATAATTCCAGTAAAACTTAATGATGACGGTGTTGATTTGCCTTCACTGGAGAATTTATTGAAAGATAAAGTGTTTAAGCCAAAAAGTAAGGAATTTTGGGCCATGTACTACACAATACCGACATATCATAATCCCACAGGCATATTATTTTCCAAACAAGTTTGTGAAGGTTTAATAAAACTGGCTCGTCAATATGATTTACTTATTACCTGCGATGACGTTTACAATATTTTGTATTATAAAGATAATAAGGCTCCAAAGCGATTATTTGCTTATGATAATACAAAGCATAAGGAATTTAAAGGCAATGTAATATCTAACGGAAGTTTTTCCAAAATATTGGGACCTGGAGTAAGATTAGGTTGGATGGAAATGCCGAAAAGAATAAAGCTTTTAGTAGATGCCAGGTAAGAATTAAATAAACAAAGCCTGTTAAAAATAATGTATTAGTTTAAAAAATATTTCTAGTGGGGTAGCCAACAGTGGCGGTTGTTTAAATAACTATACATCTGGCATTGTTGCCAGTTTATTTGAACTTAATTTGGCCCAACAATTAATAAAACGTATGTATGAAGCATACAAGAAACGCATGTTAGCAACTATTGAGGTACTGGCAAGGGAATTACCTGAAGGATGCCGATTTTCAGCACCTAGTGGTGGCTACTTTATATGGGTTTCGTTACCAAAGGGTTGTGATGCTTCAGAATTTTTGAAAATATGTTTGGAAGAGGAGAAAATTATCTTTATTCCCGGTTCAAGATTTGCTATTGCCAATGACGGGTATTCTAACTATTTCCGGTTATCAATAGCATTTCATGAAAAGTATAATCTACAAAATGCTGCTTCAAGAATTTGCAGCTGTTTGAAGAAGTTTTTAAAAAAGGATTTTTCTCCAAGTCAAATTAATTAGAATCCTTTTTTTTATTAAAAATTAAAATATTTTTACGTTCAATATGCATACATATATCTACATATATAAATAAAACTGTATGCGACTGTACCATTTCTCTACTTGGTGAGGTTAGTAATCAAAATAGAATACAAAATAGCAACTTTAAGAATTGTTGTCTGCCTGTCCGTGAGAAGAACTTAACATTTCATCTGTATGTAATAAAATAGTTCAACTAATAAACTTTCAAATATTCAATATTAAAAAAAAATCTTAATAATAAAAAGCAAGATTACCTGATGAATGTGCCTTGATAAAAAGTATGACGAATAAACAATACCAAATTTCGAATTTCTTTATTCCGAGTGTTTTTGCAATTCCTTATTTTTACTGATATTAGGCCCAATATTATAACTTGCCTTTAGCTAAAGTTAGGATTTTGTTGGAGCGATAAATAGTTTTTCGTTATAAAAATGAGGATAATGCTCATTGCTATAACTGGTCCTTATAGTACGTGATAGTTAAAAGTGGTTTTTAGCTTACTTTTAATAACGAAAAACTTTTTATCGCTCCAACAAAATCCTGACTTTAGCTAAAGGCAAGTTATAATAATGGGTCTTAAAGTATAATTTTTCATCATCGTAGTAATGGAACGAAAAGTAAAATTTGTAAATATAGCTAAACCTTCTATAACGCGGTGTATAAAATCCTAAAAAAGTCACGCTTCATGTGTTACCGCGATATTTAAGACAAAATTTCTAAAAAAATAAAGATTTGCAAAGATCATAAAAAAATAAAATTTTTATTTAATTTACCTTATTTGTTTTCACCACCAGAAACATGATTTTTTTGGTGATGTCTTTCTAAATCAATTTTACGCCAAAATTTTAAAGAACACTTCGGACATTCAATTGTTTTACCCGTGGTGTGTATTGCCAAATGCTGTTTTAAATGACCCAATTGGGTAAAACGTTTATCACAAACCGTACACAAATGCTTACGCTCATTTTGATGTTGACTCAAGACGTGTTTCTTTAAATGATCCAAAGTTGAAAACTGTTTATCACACAACTGACAAATGTGTTTTTTCAGCTGGCAGTGTACAATGCGTAAATGCTGCTTAAGATTTAAAGCATTTTTAAATGGTTTACTACAATACGGGCATTCGAGTGCAATAAAATGAAGTGAAGAGTTTTTACAGCATTTTTGCAGCTTGTGCTTTTTAAAATCTTTAAATGAAGCAAAACTTTTACTACAAACACGACATATCAAAACCCTTAAATCATGAATATCCGCCAGATGTCTTAATAAAGATTGTGGATTTTTAAATTGCTCGTAGCATTTAGGACAAGAAAACGACGCTTCTGTAAATTCTTGCACATTATTGAGGTTAGTTGCATTTGCTTGTAGCATATCAGGCAGCTGTAAGTCCAAGGCTTCCCAGCATTCAGAAAATTGAAAAGAATTTTCATTAGTATGGGCTAGTAAAAATTCATCTAGAAACTCTTCATGCATTTCTAAATCCATATCTTCATCTTTCAAAGTCGATTGCGTATGATTTTCTAAAGCTGCTTTTGTTATCTCAGAAGGGTGTAAATTAAAAAAATGTTCACGTAATTCTTCCTGCGAAGACAAGCACACAAAATCTGCACATTCTCCACAAAAAAATTTTAAACTTTCATGGTGATGAACTTTTTTAATATGACGAGACAAATATCCTTTGGCTGCAAAAACTTTATCTTGACATAGACAACACAAAAATTCTCCTTGACCATGTTTCAAAGAGACATGCGTATTTAATGCTAGTTCTTTGCTATAACATATATGGCAGAACTTGCAGATTTCCAAGTTCTTAAAAAACTTATTTTCACAAAAATCTTGTTCATGTTCATTCAAATGTTTGAATGATTTAAAAGTTTCCGCACACTGCAAACATTTATAAAAACGCGTTTTATAATCTGAATCCTTTTTCACTTCATCAACTTTATCTGTAGATTCGGCTTTTGGTAAAATCGGTTTAAAATTGAGTCTTGACTTAATTACTTCTGAGGAAGCATCTTTCAGTGTATCATTAATATCCGTTACTTTTGGATTGAACGTTTTATTGCTGTCGTCGTTATTTGTATCAAAGTAATCATGTTCCGTTTTAATTTCTTCACCCCTGATCAATTTGTTTGCTGACTCTTTCATTTGTTGTGCAAATACATAGCATTTTTTTAATTGTTTTAAACAATCTTTGCATATAAGAGAGTTTTTGTTGTCTATAATAAACTGTTTGAAAAAGAATTTCAATTGGTGTTATGAAAGATTTATAGATCAGTTTTATGGATTACTCACTTTGACTATATCATTTTGAAATATTTGCAATAAATCATTTATTTTAAATACTTTACTGCCACTTCTCACTTCAGTTTCATTAACTTGTTTAACTTGTTTACTCTTTTTGGCACAAAAATTGCAAAATTGCATTTTATTGGGCTTTTAAAAAACAAAACAATTCAATTATTCATCTTCTTTGTTATAGCGGCATTCATACGGTGATGTAAAATAACATCAAGCAAGCAGGTATGGAAATATGAATTGTTTTAAAGTATTTTAAGAACCTAGAAAGTACTTTTTAAGTAAAAAGTACTTAATAAAGGAACATCTATAACGGAAGTCACGCCTAAAAAAGTAATGGTACAGTGTCTCCGGTTACCAAACTGCATATATACAATTATTTTATTTTATTTTATTTTTTTATTTTATTTATTTATTAGTCAATAGAATATAATCCTTACAGACTAGTTACAATAACTCTTAAAATTAATAAATGAGTTAATTATGAATTAAGAAATACGATAATTTTATGCTTTATTACATTTATATTTAAAGAAAAATCGATAAATTGAAACAAACAATTATATGTACGACATAACCTCGTAAAAGGGTCAGAAAAAGAATAATTAGCTCTACACAATTTAATAAAAATATGATAATAATGACGTGTATTACGACAAGGAATATTAAAGTTAACAGAACTTAATAGGAAATCACAGCTAATATTACCATTGATAAGGTTCAACATGAAAAAAACATTTAACATTGTACGACGACTTTTAAGAGTAGGCAGTTTTATTAATGCTAATCTACTTGAATAAGAAGGGAAATTTGTAGTGTAATTCCAATGAAAACCACGTAAACAGAACAATAAGAATTGCTTTTGCACAGATTCAATACGAGCATTGTGAATGTTATAATAAGGATCCCATATAACTGATCCATATTCTAAAATAGGTCGAACTAGAGACATGTAGAGTTGCTTCGAAATGTATGGATCAGAAAACTCTTTAGCCCAACGTTTTATGAAGGCAAGAGTACTTCTAGCTTTGTTTACAGCCATAGTAATATGAGAAACGAAGTTTAATTTGGGATCTAGTAATATTCCAAGATCAATAAATGAATCAACCAACTCCAGTTGATGGCCTCCCAGAGAATAGTTTGCGGAAATGTAATTATTTCTGAAAAAACGCATGCATTTACATTTTTTTAAATTCAGCTCCATCAAGTTGATGTTACACCATAAAAAGAAGTTATTAAGATCATTCTGAAGATGAAAATATTATTTATATTTAAGTGCCAATTTTTGACCCGGAACGACCCGAGTCACACCCGCTAAAGATTTTCAACTCATCAAAAGCTGTATCAAAAAAAAAAAAATATAACAACAACATCAACAATATAAGTAGATGGACATGATCGAGAAAATGCATACAGTATGTCATGCATTTTCTCGATCATGTCCATCTACAGCAGCAGTGTTAATTAACTGTATATTGTATTTTATTTATCGAACTATTTTAATTATAATCAACTGAATTATTTTCTTAATTAGGCCTTAGATTGTAGTGTTAACTCTTTGTTACTAAAAACAAATAAAACACTTAGTTGAAATAAGCTAATTGTATTCATACATACATACAGTCTAGGAAAAAACTCTACATACAACCCAATATTTTTAGATTTCAACTTTTACAGTGATATTTGAATACAACTTAGTATGAGCTTAATTCTTACGTTAATAGTTAAAGTTATTTATAGATACAAATTTATAAAAATATTCATGTCAACAAAGATATTCTCGAATATAGCACAAATCAGTGGGATAAAATTCTACATACAGTGTAGCATCCCCCATAGTTTTTTGTGAAAATATACAGAGTAAACATAAAAATGCCGTTATTTTCGCATAAGACTTCTTTGACAAACGATATTATCATTCAGGTACAGAAAGTCAAAAATAAAATATTTTAAATTATAAAAAAATGAAAAAAGAAAAGAAATACAACTTTCTGTTCGCAATTTAGTGGTAAAACTCCGAAATGAAAACAAACCCTACGGTGAAATTTCAAAAATAATAAATATTAGAAAAAATAAAAAATATTATAAAAAACTACGAAAGCACAAAAAGTACCGAAAACAGGCCAAGATCTGGCAGGCCAAGGAAGTTTTCAAGTCGGAATGTGGGAAGTATTCTTAAAGAAATGTATCAAAATCCACGAATAAGTGCTCCGAAATTTGCGAAACACATGGAAAAATGTTCTAATGTTTCTCTAACGTCACGAACAATTATAAATATTTTGCATGAAACAGCTTTAGAAGTAGAACGCCGCGAAAGTAACCACTAATTTCTGATTATAATCGGCACCTACGTCGAATTTGCAAAAGCTTATCTAAATAAGGATTTGAATTTCTGGAAAACTGTTATTTACCGATGAGAGCAAGTAAAATATTTTTGGAAGCAACGGCCGACGAAATGTATGGAGAAAACCTGCTCCTGAACCGAAGAATATAATACCTACGGTGAAACATGGTGGTGGTAGTGTTATGGTTTGGGGAGCTATAGCATCTTCTGGGGTGGGTCGTTTGGTTTTCGTCGATAGTAATATGGACAGACATCAATATGAAAGTATACTGGAACAAAACTTGAAACCATCCGACGAAAGCTTGGGTCTTGGAAATCGTTGGATTTTTCAACAAGACAACGACCCCAAGCACACCGCTCACATAGTTCGAGACAGGCTTCTTTATTTTGCTCCACGACAGCTGAATTCTCCACCTCAATCAGCAGATCTTAAACCGATCGAGTAGGTTTGGGATGTTTTAGAACGATTAGTGCGAAAATATGACATTACAAGAGAATCTCAAAAACGCATTTTCGTGCAATTCGTGCATGGGCCGAAATTACTTCAGATATCACTGAAAATTTAGTGATGTCAATGTCCAGTCGGCTTCAGGCAGTAATAGATGGTTAAGGTGGTCCTACTAAATATTAAAAAATAAATTTGACCTTTGTTTTAGTTCAAAAGCTTTAATAACTTATAGCTTTCATAGCTGTATGTTGACTTTTTTCTTGTGAATATTATATAATTTTGTTATTTTTATTGTTTTTATGCCTTTGAATTGGTCTTGTTTTTAATAAATATAATTCTTTGTTGACTCTTTACCAAATAGCATTTATCTGATTTAAATAAAATTTACAAATACCCAAAAAAACCCGAAATTTAGGGTTGTATGTAGAGTTTTTTTCTGCACTATATGTAAGACAGATACATATGGGTATTATAGAAATCGATTTAAAGTTTAAAGAGTCTTCATTAATTATTTATTTTATTATATCATTTTTATGACAAATTTTTAACACGTTGGCTATTGCGTAGTACATATTTTCAAAACTAAAGTTAATACAATGATAGTGCCACACTAGATTGAATAAAAAGTTTCAGATTTAGAAAAAGCATGACCTGAAATAAAATTGATACTTCATTCGTAATTAATAAAACCTTCTGCGATCATAAATTTATGTTTAACAAAACAATGATTTTTTCATCAATTATAATTAGTAATTATACGAATTATATTTATAAAAAAATAAATAAAATAAATAAATTATACGATTTCATTACATTAAATCGGTAGCATTAAATGGTAGTTTAAATTTTCTTCATTGTAACTACTTGAAATAATGCCAATGAAAATTCAATACCAATGAAAAAATCCCAAGTATGATATCTTATTTTCAAGAAACTTGCTTTGAGTAATTGTGCTGGCAGTAATGGCTATAAATGTTTATATGTGGCAATGCTATAGGAATAGAATTTTTTAAACAAGGCGAAAACATTACAAAAAAAGCTGCAGCGGTTTGTTTATGAGATTTTACAATACTTCATTATTTATTAAAATTAATTTTAATTGCAGTTTGAAATGGCATCATTTAAGCAATATATTATATTCCTGGCGGCCATGTCATCCTTTGTTTACACTATGTATGTAGTCACAAATTTGGTACATTTTTTATCGGCGCCGCGTAGAACATCAAAAATATATACATGGGTCTTTAATCTTCTGGACAACAAGTCAAGAATGGAAACTGCCTATGGTCCCATGGTACTCAATACACTGTATTTAATTTTATTTATATTACAACATAGTTTTATGAAGTCACCATGGGTAAAGAAATTTATGCAAATGATTGGTTTGGCCTCTGCTGAACGAGCTATTTATAGTCTGACATCATCGTTATGTTTACATGTGCGTTTGTATAAACATTTGAAAGAAAAAAGATATATGAATGATTTTGTTGTGTTCTTTTTCCAGTATCTAATGAAAAACTGGTTAACCGCTTCTTCCATTATAGTGTGGCAAGTTGAAGTCGATTCAAACAAATGGCTGTGGTGGTCATTTGTTTTACTTCATGCTCTCGCCTGGCTGGTGATATGTGGTGGAAGTTTGATAATGGATTTACCCGAGATAATGGGTATAAAACAGGTAAATTTATTTAGTATTTTAAACAAACCAGTAGTTATTTATATCTTTTTAGGCTTATTATGAAATAAAATCATATGCCCAACCATTAGCTTATAAATCCTTTGAGCTAAGACATTTATATAATCATGTCAGACATCCTTCATTTGTTGGCTTTATTGTCATTTTGTGGGCCACTAATTTAATGACTTTGGACCGTCTATTATTAGCCGTTTTATTGACTGCCTACATGTATTTTGCTTGGTCCACCGATCGTAGTGATTTAGTTTATCAAAAGTGCCAATTGCAGCGTAAGCGAGAAGAATTGAAGTCTCAATAAACATATAATGAGTTTAATTTTTTTATTTGAACTACTTTTAAATGAATAAATTAATTATTAAGGCTTAAGTTCTTAATTATAAAGAGATGAAGAAAAAATTAGCCACCTGCAGAGTGGAATGCATTTAGTAGATAGCTACGAAGAGTGCTGATGACGGACGTAGTTGTCTAGAAAATGCATTCCACTCTGCTGGTGTCTAATTTTTTCTTTATCTCTTTATAATTAAGAACTTGAAAGCCTAAATAATTAATTTATTAATTTTTTATATTAATTTCACACAGCAGTACTAATTTAAGTTACTTAATTTAACTACCTATTACGTGTTCTTAGTTTATAATACTACGATTAAAAGAAAATTATGTATTTTTGTGTTGAAAAGATTTAACTAAAAATTATAAAGTTTTTTAGCATAATTTAATTAAATAAAAGAAAATTAAAATACATAAGCGTTATTCAGTGTTTGATGCAAATGGTCTTTCTAAAGTGCAAATGCGTTATATCATTCAAATTTAACCCAGTAGTCATAGCTTTCTCTTAGTTATCTTAAAATTATTTTATAACTTTAGCAAATATATAAATAAAGAAACAAAAGCAATAGGTATTATGTTGTTGGATTTAAAAAAAAAAGCTATAATATGCATTTGCACGTTTGCAAGACCATTTGAACTACGCTATATTTTATGGTCTACAACTTATTAAGATCGAAATGATTTCAAAGTCATTGGGTTATTGAGTATTCGATTGAGTTTCGAAAACTATTTCTTTTAAATCGAAATAAGCAGTTACCTATTAATATTTGCTTCCTTTGTTTTCAAACAAGGTATATTTATCTTAATAGGTAGTGTCGTCCCTACAATAAATAGAACAATACAAGAACAACATGGCATTTTGTTGTTGTTTTGTAGTTCGAAATGTCAAAAAACATGCAAATAAATTGAGAAGGCGTGTATGTGTTATATTGCTTTCTCATTTCTGCACTATACAATTTCTAAACACATACAACTTTTGACATGAAGAACTTATAAATCAACTGCCCGGACGACACTACCTAGTAGGATAAATATACTTTGTTTTCAAATCGACACATTTGATAATTACTTTTTACAAATCAAATCGCCTTTAAGGCGCCTTTATTGTAAATAAATCACTAAAAGAATTCTTTTCGAAAAAAAAACTTTTCTTTAACAAATATAGTTTACATCAGGGATATCCTATATTTGAACCAAGATACTAATTTTATTTAAATACATCCAGTGATGCGAACCCAGCCATATACAGACAGACAGGAAAAAAGGTACTGTGTTATAATCGGCCCTATTCCCGTTGGCGTTTTAATTTTAGTAGTCGTTTCTATTTCGTTGTCGTTTTTCTCATCGCTTCATTCCTAAGTTCGTATTCTTGAAATATATTGAAACGGGTGAATTTATTTATTTAATCAATGTTATACAAAAACCGAGCCCAGAGGGTCATATATGGTTTAAAAATACAACTCAAAACATACTACTTAACAAACAAATAAAAGAATATACATACATATATAATAATATCTAAAAATAGTTAAGTTTTTTTTTTTTTGTTTTTTTTTTAATATAAAAAAATAATTTTAATTCAAAAATAAAATGACAATTGAAATAATTTAAATTAAAAAAAAGCTAAAGGGTACCGGGTAGAAATATTAACAATATAAACAATCTCAAAACCATTTGTGGTATAAGCTATAATAAAATAGTCCAAGAAATAAACTTACATCTCATTCCTATGAATGTGCTTCAACAATCTACGTTTGTAAGTAGAACTAGAAAACTCAAAGGATTTTAAATTTGTTTTTTAAATTTTATTAGGTTTGACATCGCTTTCTCCAATGGTGACAATCGCACCTGTTTGTAACAGCCTTCCCCTGTTGCTCTGGATTCAGAGATTTTATCTGAATTTATTTTAATAAAAAAAAAAAACATTCTCCTAATTTAGTTTTACTTACTTTATACCAACTTTCTTCATTAAGAACTGAAGGCCCAAACGGATTTAATTTCTCTGTAGTTTCGCTTCAAAAATCACCAAACTTTAGGATTAAGCGGGATGTTTTTCCATTTAAGAAACTAAAATTTCAAGCTGCCTCTATTTGCTTTTTTTAATTTAAAATTTTTTTCTTGTAGTCGTTTGAAATTCGTTGCCTAAAATGAAGACGACAGTGAACGAATGTTTTACTGGCGTTTCTATCTTCGTTTCAAAATAGTGAATACCGATATAATTACGACGAATGTCGTTAACGCCAACGCCAACGGTAATGCCTAATTGTCGGTTTTATTTCGTTTTCAAACTACAATGCCAACGGGAATAGGGCTGATTAAGTATAGATTGTTATGGCGTAAATTTTAGATGTGTCTTTAATAGTTTTAAAGATGAGGCTATGCATATCACATCACAAATGTCATTTTTAGCGAACATAGTAATAGAAATGTTGCAAAACACATTTTAAATTTTCAGTTTAGTTTTCAAAATGTCTGCCTTCTACGGCTCCAAATATACGTTGTATGGAGACATCCTTTAATATAGTTTAATTAATTTTTTTTTTTTGGACCAATCCAAAATTTCTTAATTATATTATAAATGGCGGAGTTCTGATAAAACACAGACGATTTATAAAATAACCCTTATAAAAAATATTCCCACCCAAAGTTTCATTTTCGGGCCATTTTATCCGTTGTACCTTATTTAATGCTTCAATTGTTGTTGTTGTTGCAACAGCTCTGCTGTTGTTGGAAGTTCTTTCCTGAAAAGATTTAAGGTGTATATAATTAATTATTGTAAAAGTGTCACGTGGGTGGAACTTGGAGCTGGAGAAATTGCGCAACTTCAATCGGTCTTAACCATAGGTCTATGGGGCGCAGATCCGTAGGCTTATTGGGACATTGAAATAGATGCACCGTGTCATGGGGGCTTTGAAGACAGGCTGGGCAACGATTTAAAGTTCCGGGAACTATACGCTCGCGGTAGCAGTTAAGAATACTGCACCATCCGTCCCTTAATTGTTCTAAGGTGGTTCTTGTTTGCCTGGTAAGAAGCCTTTCATTTTCTGCAACCGCTGGGGGGTGTTCATTAAGGACCCTATTACATCTATAGCCATTCATAGCTCCTAAAACCGCCTGTTGATGTAATAGCTTTTGGGCGTCTGCAATGGCCACTCGATCTATAAGAGATGGAATAATATCTCGAATGTCATTGCGATATAGATAGGTGACAAGCCACCAGGTATTGCTTTGTCAGTAGCTCATTGTGCTGCCTGACCAGCAGTATCCTGGTCTCCTCATGAAGATGATCTATGTTTGTCATTCTGACACATCCGGTAGCGATTCTAAGTGCATTATTTTGTGCAGTTTGTAAAACTCGCCATTTAGTATCACTGAGGAACGAGGTCCAAATAGGGGCAGCATAACTAAAGAGAGAGCGACCAATTGCCTTGAAAGTTGTTATTATGGTCTCTTTAGTCATTCCCCAAGAGGTGCCTGAAAGAGCTTTTAGGACTTTGTTCCGAGATTTCACTTTCTGGTTGATGTAAGTGGCGTGTGAAGCGAAGTGAAGGAGGCTGTCGAAGACCACGCCTAAAATTTTTGGGTTTTGCACCGTAGGGATACGTCGGCCTTCGATAGAGATATTAAATCCTTACTTCTTTAGTCCAGGAAGTGAAAAGAGACACTGAAGACTTCAATTGTTGTTCATTCAGCTTTCTTTGAGATAAATTATTTTTGTTTACATGTCAACAACATTAATACCAACCTACTGCTAAATCTAGCCCGAGATTTTTAAGTGAGAATTTTTTAAATAAGATTTTCTAGGTACTACTTTTAACACAAAGGGATCAGCATATTTGAGCACGAGAGCTGCGGAAACACAGCTGCCTGCCTAACCTAGATCCTTTTGAGCTATTACCATTTATGTAAACCTAAATTATTTTCAAAATATGTGTATATATTTTTTTTTAAAAAAATGTCCTTTATTAATTTTAGATATATATAAATTGTATTTTTATTTACTTTGAAATTTATTTTGTTCTTATTCATTTTTATTTATTTATTTTATATTGTATTTATAAATTTTATTTTGTTTGTTGTTTTTTTTTTAATTTTTCATATAAATTTTATGTTGTTGATTTTATAAATGTTTTATGATTTTGGATTTTTGTTGGGAAGGGGTTAGTGGTGGTTGTGTGTGTCAGTGTGACTTATTATTTAAAATATTTGCTGATTTTATTCTTTTTTCTTTGCAATTACATATATAATTATTAATTTTTTAATAATTTTATTAAAATGATTTTTTAAATAATTATTTTTTATTTTAATGAAGGATTTTTCTTTTTTTTTATATAATTGAACAAAAGTTGTGATTTTTTGTAAATATTTATTACTTAATGTTTATACAAATGGCTTTTTATATGAATTTTTGTATAATTAAAATAATTTTAAAGGAATTAATTACTTAAGGGGAAAAAAATACACAATTAAATAATAATAATAAAATATTAAAATAGACTTTAAATAATGATTTTAAGAAAAATTAGTAATTACAATATTTATTCTTGAATAAATCCAGAAAAATTTTTAGAACACGTTTTAAAATCTTTACCTTTAAAACTCACCTAATGTAAACTTAAAAAAAAATCTTTGTTGTATCATATGCAGCTGCAACCACGTATAGAAAAAAGCATTATGCGAAACAACATCAACACGTTTATGTCCTGGAGGGTTACTGGTTAATTCGATTCAGAGAGATATTTTCGAAAATTATGTATAAGTCACACAAATTTGAATGATTTTGTTTTCAAATCAAACTGCCAGCTAAACTTGATCATACTTTTTTTTCATTCACATAATTTTTAAATATAACCTTACTTTATTATTCTCAAGTGAATTATTTATTGGAAAACAACTAAACCAGTTAGAGGTAATGATATATCATGGACCTAAGTAAGTCTATCCTTACCCTTTTTCTTTTAAGGCTGCATGTGACACGTAACCTTAAAAAACCTTAAAGATCTTATCCTCGACGTATACCTTTGTTTAAATAGTCGATACTCCCGTCGCAATCGAATGACTATAAATAGCTCTATGATTTCTACAAAATTTTAAAACATGTTAAGTGGGGCGCCTCATCAAGAATAAAATTATTAAATTAAAAAAGTAAAGATTTATTATGGTTCATTGCAAAACATTTAGTCACTGCGGCAATGAGACAAGAGAAGCCAATTCAAGGATAGAGTGGTGTCTTTAAGACTTAAAGACTATGACGGGTTGGTGGATTTTGCAACCCAGTTTTGCTACCTACCGCCTATTTCGAGTCGAAAGAAAAATCATTCGAAATGGTTTCAATTTTACATTGTATTTCGAACAATATTTTTTCGAACCGAGATACGCAGTAAGCCCCCAGAACTGTTTTCAAAAATACCACACGCTGCTGTGTTGTCTAAGTCCTCGTCCAGACATTAAAACATTTGTTCGGCAACACATGATTTTGTTGTGGGGTGAGGAAAGACGAATGACAGCGGGTACGATGTTTTATTTACTTGAAACACTGCTGTGACTCTCTATTGTTGTTGTTGTTTGCCCTTTTCGACTTAATGACGACTGTAAAAAAGTATACAGTCGTCAGAAACACAAGTTTTAGAGTATGGACACAAATTCAACTTCAAAAGAGAATTAAAAAAATGTTTCAGGAATAAAAATTGCAAGAGTGGATCGGGACCTGTGCACATTAAAATTTGTTGACAGTTGAAAAACATGTCTTACCATTTCTTTTTTGTTAGAACAAAAAAAAAAACACTATTTTTAACTATTATGTCTAAATGATTTAAGTTCTGAGAATTTCGTAAAAAGTATTTTAACATTATTTGGGCGACTTAAACAACCACCGCTCCAGCCATAAATCAAAAGAGTGAAGTATCGAGCATTTTTCTGCAGAAAATACAAACAAAATAGTAGAGGTGAAATACATGTGTTTCGAAAAAAATTATCAAAATTAAGTTCGTAGTTCAAGTTACATTCCTGACACGCTGTGTTGCCAAGTTAAAGCCAGTTCGAAAAAATTATATTTTCGTTTAACCAAAAACAGTGCCTGTTTTTTTTATATTGTCGCGGCGCTGCCACCTCACAAAAATTCCACTTGGTCCAAACACTTGTTTTAGTGCAATCAATTTTATACATGATGTCACAAATCATTTCATATCGAATGACATTATTAGAAAATTATGAATTACGAAAAAAATTTTTATTCTTATTAAATTTAAATCACCTCGAATGGATAACTCTGGAAGTGCATTTAGAGAGTACTTACTTTGAATAGAAAGGAAGCTCGAATTTGTTGAAAACCCTAAAAAAATTTCGATATTTTGTTCTTTTAAATTTGTAAGAAATAGATGGTGGCTGGATTATTGATATAATATAAATGAAATGCATTAACGAACAAATTTGGGCTAATATAATTTCAGCAACATATTATTGGGTTTAGAAAAGATTTAGGTAATTACATAAATACTTGGACCCAAGTGAGCTGTATTGGAGCTGCCTGCTTAACCTTAACCTAACATAAATTTAACTCTTTCGAAAATCGACAAAAAAGAATTGAAAATCTGTCAACAGCTTTTCGGAAATAATTTCGAAGTTGACAACTTTTAATGAAAATAGTTGAACCGTGTTATATCCAGAACATTTTCAAAACTCTCTAAAATAATTCCAGACTCTTAACTTTGCAAAGCCTTTACAAAAACCTTTGTTTGCACTGTTAAATCTGAATGAGTCTTGGCCTTATGCTTACATCCTAAAACTGGTTGTGAAAAAAATACCCTTTTTTCTAGAATATTATTTTTTTGTTTTGCTAATATTCCACAATAATTTTAAATATTATTTTTTTAAACTTATTAAACAACTTATAAAATTTTAATTTTAAATATTTTTTTTTAATAACTTAGAGTTGCTTCAATTCGTTTTATTTTTAGCTAAACATTTATGAATTAAATTAAATGCTTTTCATTTTTGTTTTAATAGTAAAAATTTTAAAATATTTTTATTTTTTTTATTAATTTCTAATTTAAAATTGTATAAAATACACATGTTGTAGAATAAACAAAAAGAACTAGAAAAAGTTTTTAACTAAAGTTTAACTTTATTTTTATTTTTAGCACAATAGAAAAACTTAAGTTTTTTTTTTATTTTAATAAAAACAAACATACACAAAAATTAACGCACACAATACAAATAAATATAGAATAATTAAAATTCTTTCTATAAGAGTTATTATTTTTTATTTTTAAAGTGTCTAAAATTAAGCAGTGAGCGTATTTTATTTTATAAAATATTTATATGAGTTGAAGCAGTTTTTTTATACAAATTTCGTGATTTAGTTTTAAATATTTGTTATTAGGATTTGTTTAGTTTTAAATATAATTTCTTAACAGAGTTTTAAATAGCAACAAATGGAATATTTTTCCTTAATAAAATAAATTTTGTTGTTTATTTATAATAATTAATGGGAATATGTCAAAATATAGATTTCCAAGTTAAAATATAAAACTTTTTAAAGAATATTTTACGGTCAGTTTTATTCGAAGGTGTACGTACATATATATATAAACCAATTACGGAATTAATACAAAATAAAAAAAAAAAGTATTGAAAATATTCGTTTATTAAATTATTTGCAGTTTATAAGAAAACTCAACATCGATGTTAAATTCACTTCCACTTTTTTCTGAAAACCCCGTTCGAATTTATAATTGAAAATTCAGCAAATGAAATTAGTTTGTCTAGAAATTTTTGAAAATATCAGATCAAAATTGGAAATCATAATTTTAAATATTCGAATAAAAAATGTTTTTTTTTCGAAATCACTTCATTTTACTCATTTTACTCGATTACAACTAGGATTGAAAAAAAAACAAATCTGGATATTTTGCCAGCTGTTTTATATTGTTTCTGTCAACAATATTTGTCGAATGTGGAAAATAGAATAGTGCAGAAGCCAATTTTAATCAGTAGAAGAAAACATATCGCACAATAAATCCTAAACAGTCACAAAATTTTATAAAAATAAACACAATTCAATTTTTTTTTGTTTTTCATTAACCAAGCTACAGATCAAATTTCTAAGGACCACGAAAATTTCGTTTGGATCACCGTCTTTTTTAATGGGAAAAATACCCTTAGACCCAGTGTAGACAGGCGAACATTTGGAAGTAAAATTTTTTCTCTTTTTTCCATTTGCGTTTAAACGAACGAAAATTTTGTCGGAAACATTTTATTATTATTGAAGCAAATTTCAAAAAGCAAATGTCAACAAACCATACACTCCACCCATAAATGTTGCCGTATCTAAACTCAGACTTACTGTGGAAATAAACTTGAATATAAAATTACCAGCCTAATTTTCAAAACAGCGGTCTATTTTAATGTAAAAAGTGTTACCGAGTATGATGGTTTATCTAACATTTGAAAAAAGATGTTTATCCGTATTTTTTCAGTACGGAGCGAATTTCATTCAACTTTTGCTTTTACAACATCTTATCGGCAGTATTATAGTCTAACCCCTATATTTATAAAAAATAAAATATATTTGAAACTTTTGTCATTGTAATCTTTCTCGTTTCTTCTTTAAAATTGCATTATATTGCATCAATTTGTATGGATGTATAAATTTGTTTACATTTTAAGCTTTAAAATTAAAACTACGAATCAGAGAAAATAAAACTAATTTCAACATTACATGCATTAGTGTATCCTTTTTAATCCCTTTCTCCCCTCTCGCTTACTAATGAACAAGGTACTTAAAAAACTAAGACTTGCTGACAAATAAATGTGCTTTGTGTAGAATTTAACATAACAAACTTAAATATCTAAAATTATGTTTTTTTTACAAGATTTTGCATTTTTTGCTTTATTACATAGATTGAGCTATTTACTTAATTATTTAGTTTGGTTTTACCTTATTAAGTATATAATTGAATCAATTAGGTGATTAATTAAATTTATATCTGAAACTAATTAAAACATTTAATTGGTATAAACTTTTTATTTTGTTTCTGTGTATTCAATTGTGTCGTCTCGAGTCTGAAAAATGTAAGAATAAAATTTATCTTTACACATTACTATAGATTAATAAATGTTCTGTAACACACGTTCCTGTTCTGTACTATATACGAGTAGAATAAAAACGTTTGGAATTGCAAAAACACTCGGAATCAAAGATTTCGAAATTTTGGTGTTTTTTGTTATTATTATGAAATTTTTCTTTTAACACCTAAATAAAATTTTTCTTAAAAAAAAAAAAATTCTTTAATTCTTGTTTATTCCACAAACGTTTTTTTAAATAAATCGAAAAAAATATTCACAAGTGAAATACAGAAAAGATGGAAAATTTTTTACTTTTGAATATAATTTTTCGGATTCAGAACAATTAAAAGAATTTTTATATAATTATTAAAAAGAATGAAGATCATAATTTATTTGAATTAACAATAGATACAAAAATTACTCTTTTTCATTCCACAAACGTTTTTATTTAAAAAAAAAAAAAATATTCAGAAGTGGAAAACAGTAAAAAGTTGGAATTTTTTTACTTTCGAATAAAAATTTTTGGATTCAGAACAGATGTGATAATTACAAAAAATATAAAGAGAATCATAACTTATTTGAATTATTAAAATTAAAAAAAAAATATTATTTTTCATTCCGCAAACATTTGTTATTCGAAATAAAAAAATAAATAAAAAATATTCAGAACTGGAATACAGAATAGCTAACAATTTTCATTCGAATAAAGTTTTTCGTATTCATAACTTACAACAGGGGTGATAATTATCGAAAAGAATTAAAAAATTATTATTTATTTGAACTAAGAAAAGTTTCGAAAACGTAATGACGAACCCCATTTTGTGTATTTAAAACTCTGTTAAACTATTTTTTTTTATAAAATTCTTTAAAATTATTGCTGATGATTGATTTTAATTGTGTGTGTTTTTGTGTGGTTCACAATATTTATTTTTTCTTATTTTCTTTATTATTTTTAATTATTGCATATTTTTTTATCAACTAATTAATACACCATTGTTTTTGTTGTTTTTATTTTATATATGTATATATTTAGTTTTATAAACCTGGTTTTAATTCTGCGGTATAACTGATTTTTTTTATTAATGTGTTCTTCTCAAAACTTATAACTTTTTGTTGTTTTTCAACGAAATGAGCTGTGTTTGGTTGCCATTATCATTTACATAAATATTGCAAAATTTCATATATAAATTTTTCTTTGTTAAATTGATTATTATGTTTATGATTTCTTCATCTTTTTTTTGTTTTGCTTTTTTCACTTTTATTTGCATTTAAATTAATCTTATTTTTTAATTCATTTTTCATCCACCTTAAACTAAGCAATTTTTTTTTTAATTTCTAAAAAAAAACTAAATATAAAATAATTAAATGATTTGAAAATTTTTAATGATCATTTTCATTAAATTGGGAGGATTTTTTACTTGATTATAATTTATATATTTGTAAAAAAGAAAAAAAAAATGATTTTTTTTGTAAAAAAAAATTCTGTCTCTCTTGAAGTTTGCCTCGATCCATAGATAAATGAAGCAGTAATTTGTGTATTTGCTTAATTGTTTTTTTTGGGGAGACTTTAAGCAATTTAAAACTTTTCAAACAAATTTCTTTTTGTTCTTGTTGTTTTGTTTGGAGAATTCAATTGAAAGTTTTATTACTGCTATTTAATGAAATTACTGTTATTGTTGTTGTTTTTTCATAGTTTGATCTATGGACCATATTTGTTACCAATTCGCCATACCCGGTTTATTAAGAGTCATGAAGTAGATTTGACACGATGAAGCACCTTTGGCACTGCTGAAGAAAACCTTGTCATTGCGTTCGCATAAAAATTTTAAACGTTGTGCCTTTTTATGCATGAATACACCATCCAAATGGCCTGTTTCAACAGAACGAATCTAAATAAGGCGAATAAATTATTAGATCATGAATCATTGAAATTATTAAAAAGCATAGCACTTACCTCTATTGCTTTATTGCCCCAGCCCATAATTTGTCCTGTTCCTATGTAAGCAACTGATGTAGGCATTTCACCCCACTACAAAGAAAAAACAAGGGTTACAAAAAATTGTATTAAAATCTGAAAAATTTTAAAATGATTTTTTTTCTAATAGATTTTTTAACCGATCGATGTGATGCTTTATTTACAGCTCATAAATACAATTTAGCTTGTCGGACTGACATCATTAAAGCAAGATTTTTATTTTTGTGATCTTTAAATAAATAAAAACTTAAATAAAAATTAAGAAAATTGATGTTTCATTCTAAAACGTTTCTACTTTCTTGCCAAATTGTATTTAAAATTATTGCAAATCATCAAAACTTACCTGCAGCACAATATTTTTAGAAACACGTCCCACTGTATTGACATAAACACCTTCATTATCATAGCACAACAATAACTGCATACCATTTGAATTTGGAAGAGCTACAATACAATGAGGAATGATTGCACCCTGAGTCTAAATATAAAAAATAAAAAAAAAAAAAATAATATCATTTTAAAAATTAAATTTTTTCATGTTCATGTTTAAATACCACTTACATGCTTAGGAAGATATATATCGTAAACTTCAGCTGAATCTAAATCGACGGCATGGAAACCTTCAGCAGAGCCATAAATAACCTTCAGTCTAGATTGATCTTCAATGGTTAGATCAACTAACAGAGGACGATGTTCTAATTCACCGAAATTCTGAAAAAAAGAAAGGTAATATTTTTTATTTTGTGCTATTGATTATGTTTTTATTTTTTTTACAGGCAGACTTACCTTAAATGCCATGAATTTATGATATGGTTTGGGAGCCCAGGCATAAATTTCTATAGAGTCTTTTAATGCAATCACTAGGAACTTAATCCTTTCATATTTAACAATTTTAAAATGTACAGCACCTTGTAAATCACCAACATTTATCCAACCATTGCGACGTTCTACTTGCTACAAAAAAAAAGAAGAAAAAAATCAAAAATGTTTTAAAACCAATGAATTTTAAATAACAAGCACAACTTCTTTCTACAAGTGAAAAAGCCGCCGCTGCTAATCTGGTGGCCTGCACTAGTCAAACCTACCTACTGCAGTAAAGTGAACAAAATACTTTGCACCTCGAAAGCATTTTTCACTATCTCAACCGACCTAATAGTCACACAATTGGCCATGAAATCGGCAATAAGGCTTATTGCAACCTGGGCATGGAGACCGACGAACTTCGGCCATGCAAATATTTTTGGATATGTTTCAGCTATTCCTGGTAATATTGACTACTGTTTAACCTCATCCATGCCACCCACCAGATTAGCAGCAGAAGATTCGGAGTAACAATATCGGGCACATCGATATTGGCTCATTTTCGCGATCATAACGACTCTTTTAAAGTTTATACATGTTCCCGATCATAAAGACTCGGTTGAAGTTTATACAGATGCATAAACAACAGACACTGGAGTAAAAGAGGTGTTTTTATCACTCGACTTCAGACTAGTATTAAGTTTTGATTGCAAAATGAATGCAGCACTGCTCAGGCCGAAATTGTAGCCATAAAAAAGCGGCAAACTGAATGTCTTACCGCAGGATAAATGGTAACGCAATATACGGATTTGTACCGACAGCAAAGCCGCGATAAACTCCTTATCGAATGTTTATACGACATCCAGATTGGTTCACGAGAGCCTGACATTTCTATATGAGATGCCGAGACATTCCAAGCTGGAATTATTTTGGATACTTGCTCGATCTGGGAGCTATCTTAGGAATCAGGTGTCCACTCTAAGCAATTAAATCTCCAATACAGGAGGAAGATTTAGTGAAGTACCTCCTCTGTTATTGTCGCATCTTATTAGGCCGCGCGATATTACTAGGATTAACTCATTTACAAGGGCCTGGTGCTGCACTAGACCAAGTGTGGATCTGCAGGTTCTTCCTGTTTATACCTCTTTTAGGCAATACAAAGGGACCACGAGGAACCAAGTGTGTTGGTGTTTGAATACAAAACCACCGACCTGTGCAACCTCACCTAAACCTATACTTTTTGTGATTTACAAGAGGGGTAAAAGAGAAAATTTTGTGAAAAATTAGAAAACATGAAAAAGTAAAGGTCGCTTAATAAAAATATGAATTTCTGATAATAACGGGATTTTTAGATGTAAGGGGTAAACCGGAGGAGACCACTAAATTGAAAGGTTCCTTTTTAATCCCTTTCGTTCCTCAATGAGTTTTTATACCCTATTGCGAATTTACGACTGCCATACTTTTATCAATGCCAGTCGGAAGTCACTATAGTCGAGGGCTAGTTAGTGACTGCACGAGAATCTATGAAAGAAAGGTATTTCTAAAATATATTAATCGTGTACCAGAAATCATTGAAAACCACCAATTTAGTGAAAAATAGCTTTTCTGGCTTTGGCCATGTTCATCATTAAATAAGCGTGAACCAGAACTTATGACAGCTCAAAGATCCAGTGTATGAAAACAAACAAAACTTTTAACAAATGTTTCGGTTTGTACATGAGCAACACCAAAACACATTTTTTTCAACGATTAAGGGCGGAAACAAAACGATTGGCTTTTTACTCATCTGCTTGCTTTGATATTCCATTGCAATCGTACAATTGCGAACGAAACAAAAGTTGAAAAGTATTTTTGGAGTGATTGATTTAGTTCGTTCGTTTTTCGAATACTGATTTTCTTTATGGTTTGTTATTTTCAATGGATTTTTATTTTATTATTCTTATTCTATTGTAGTCTAAATAAACAACAACAGAAACAAAAAATCTCACAAGCTGTCTGTCAATATCTCTCAAAAAAAAAGTTATACAACGATTTGACAGATTCTCTACCATAATAAGCAAATCATATAGCAAACGTTTGCGAAACGTTTTTGTTTTGGTCTCTTTGTTTCTTTACGTACTTAGGTACGTTTAAATGTATGTACAGTTCGTGTTCACAAGCAAAAACAATACAAAACTAAATGGCACGTTTGTTCTCATTGTTTCTGGTTTTTATTTTACTCATTCCAAAGAAATCGTTACGTTTTGTTTATTTTCCTACTCTGCTAAAAACAGCAATTTTAGAAAAGTGACAAAAATACAACTAGAGGTTGGAATAAAACAAAAAATATATTGTCATGATATTGAAATAGTTTTTTTTATAAGTTCCTGCATAAAAACTCGACAGAAAGTTAGAAAATTTTTAATAAATTAAGTTAAATAAAACTTACATCTGAAAGACCATCAGTTCTTAAAATTTTCGATTTCAGCCATGATAAATAGTATACGCGTACTCGATTCTTTTTACCCGATATGGTAACTAAAATGTTTTGTCCTTCTAAAACTTCCATTTGCTGGAAGCGACGACGTGATATTAATTGATAGACCTTGAAAAGAAAAAGAAAAAAATGAAGCAAAAATCATAAATAATATTTAGAGATTAATAAAATCCAAGCACTCACCTTTCCTTGGCCCGAACGATCCAATAACATTAAACCATTCTCGGTACCAATTAGTAGATTTACACCCCACAGAGCGGCACACAATATCTCCGAATTAAAACGCTTCTTATATTTGCGTATTTCAGGCGTATCACTGGATGCTTCATGCGATGTGGGTGTAACATTAACATTGACATGTGATTCACGTCTCGAGGGACCCGAACCGCCAGCACCAAAACCAAATGTAAGAAAACTACGTTGTTTCTGTTGTAGGGCATAGGGTGGCACGGGCAGAGCAGCCGACGATGTATTAGAAGAGGAAGAAGCAGATTTATGTAATAGATTAGTAATGCTACTTGACGAACGTGTCTTTGATATTGAATTCTTTGGGCTATTTTGTCTTGAGGACGAAGAATTCAACGAAATTGTCGATTGGGGTGAATTGTTAGAGACACCGCCAATAAACGATTTCGAGGGTGTGGAATGCACTGATGAGTTGATGGCCGCCTGATACTAAATTTCAGATAGAAAAATAAAACAAGAAGCAAAATTTAAATCAATTAGTTTTGTATTTATTAAGAATAAATTCAAAAGTTTACAGATTATTTACTATTTTACATAGAGAAATCTTAAATAAAATTTTATTAAGTTAAAATCTTTATGTTTCTCATCAAAAGGAATTCAATTAATTTTTTTTTAAATTGTTGTTGTATTTTCTCGAACATTACAGTGATGGAAATTTGGACTTTTAAGATTCATATTTTCATTAATTCTTTTGTCTTGTTTACTCTCCTCAGCAATCGTTAAAATGTAAAGGCAAACTCAGGTACTACCTTTATAAAATGCAACATTTATTCTTCAAATCGGTTCATGCCTATAAAATGCCGGGTTTCCCCCCTTTTCATTTCTCTGAGTCCTAGTTTTTGATACAGTAATATCCTATTGCACCTACTAGATAACTATACAGGCATTTATGTTTCAAACATTATTAGCATCGGTTTAGTTGCATAAAAATGCTACTTTCCCCTATTTCTTCACACTGAGTCCGAGTTTTGAAAATAGACATTGCCTATTGGATCTTCTAGACAAAGGTCTATCAATGTTTGTTATTTTATTAAAATCAATTTAGCTATATGAAAATGTACTTTTCCACTTTATTTTCAATCCGGTTCCTTATAGGTTATTCGACTTAAGGATTTTTCTATGTTTCAAATTTTATAAAAATCGGTTGATGCGTTTAAAAAGGCCGATTTTGCTCTCTTCTAGGTACTAGTTATGGAAACAGACATTTCCTGTAGCACCTAGATAGTCGACTATCTATGTTGTAAATGTTATTAAAATCGGTTCAGACTTACTTATCAAATTGATCAAAACTTATAAATTTTTCCCTCTTCTCCCCTCGCGGTTATGAGAATATTTAGTTTTATCACTTGCTGGTCTTAGTTTTGAAAACGTACATACCTTATTGCAACTTCTAAATAAGGATATATTCTGTGTATTGTATCCATGTATTGCATATTCAAGATAAGGATCCATCTAACACGGATCTATCACACGAGACAAAAACAGTATGTCCATATTTGTCGATATTCAACTGAAATCAAATGAGTTTTATGCGCATTTTTGAACATGGATCTATCACAGAGACAAAAAGACAAAGTCAGTCTTTTGTTTTTGGGAAATCATGTGGTGTCAATAACATCGATTACCTTAAAAAGGGAAAGTAATCGCTGGGAAATATGGTGCCTCGGTGGGCTAGTAGGTAGTATGCTAGTCTATCAGTCCCGGGTTGTGGGTTGGATTTCCACCAAAGACTCTGCGATTTTTCACCACAAGTTAGCAGGAAGATCAAGAAAGAGCTTGTATCTAATCTGGGAGGCCACAAATGCCTAACTGCGCTTGTGATTGGTCCCGTACTGTCAAGTATTATCTGCCCAAGTTAAAAATCGATGTAAGACTGTGCCTAGAAATAGGCTAACATAAAAAGACGGGCAGGCACATATTAAATGGAGATGCTGTGGAGACCTTAGCCTTAAGCAAACTCTGTCATGAGGAAGAATGTCGACATGTATCAGTCGCCAGTCTGAAATCACTACAGTCGCGAATAAAAAGGGCTAGTGACAGCACGAGACTCAATGAAAGTAAGGTATTCGTAAATTTACAGTCGGATACCAGAAATCTTTGAGGAACGAAGGTGGTCGAAAAAGGGACCCACGAAGTTAGTTGTCTACTTCGGCATCCTCCCCCTCAACAAAATAATAATTGCCAAGAAATAATATCCAAGGCTATTGGACAGATACTGCTTTAATTAGGCAAAGAAAAGCATTCAATGTCGATCGAAATTTTAGCTGCCGACCTGTGTAATCGCTATGCCACCAGCTCCGTTTATCAAATTTTTAAGATTTGCCTCTCCTGCTACTGTTTTCTGTTTCAAAATCCCAAAGAAGTAGCTCGGCGATAAGAGATTCAGGTCAACGATGTAACAAACCCACATTTTGAGAACCTTGAGAAAACCTAAATGGAAGGTATACCAAAAAGTGGAACGAGCTAAAACGCTTCCCTTAAAAAAATATCTACTATTCAAAAAGTCAAGGAGTTTTCAAACTACCCCCATAGAACCTATTTTCTTTTTAAAGAGAAGTAACACTTCTCTCTTTGGGAAAGAGATAGAGTAGAGATAGACAGGTGGTGAAATAAGGGAATAGAGAAAAGCTTCATTTCTGCCAACTCTGCAATACAACGTCATAATTATTTTTAGAGCATTGATTTTAATTTATTTTATTTAAAGACCGAGGCACATAGAATCCGTCATACGTTATACGTCAAATAAGTTGAAATAATGTACGTCTCCTTTAACGCAAAGTACTAAAGTTGAGCAACTTTTGACGTACGTCGAGCAGTTTGATAGCTACCAATTGCTTTTTTCTTTGTTTTGATTTAGCTTTTTCTGTTAAGTGGCGGTAAAAATAAAACATTATACAACAAAATAAAATAAAAAGTTAAATAATAAAATGGAGAAAAAACCTATCGAAGCTGTTCAAGTGTTCCTTGCCTGCTTTAATAACCGTCAACAAAGTTCTCATTGTGTCAACCTCTTCTGTCGTTATGTTGAAGTCAGTTGCAGATGGCCATATATTTATAACATTCGATGGATTCTATGTGCCTCGGCCTTAATAAAATCTTTTAATCTTATTTGTGATTTAGTCCAAAAATGTATTTTCGTCTTAATAAAGATTTTAACTTTATTTTTTTTTTATACATAAACCTTTAATATTATTAAAAATTATTTGGGTATTACAAATATATCAAGGGAAATATATGTACATATATTTATAAGTAGACTATATATTATAGGTAAAAATTAGCATGCCCATTATCCATTTCTAAAAGAAATCTATTCAGTATTAAATTAAAACGGTTTTAATTTTACTTGAAAAACAAAAAGAGAAAATGTTAGTTTAATAATTAATATTATTTAAGGTTATAAAATAAAATATTTTAATATATAAAATAAAAATAAAATGTGATTAGTCTTTCCCAGACGCCATGAAACATAAAAAAGAAGCTGTAAAAATTTAAAACTGAAAAAATGCACTTTGAAGAAATATTTGTGCTCTCAAAGTTATTTTTTTCTAAATTGGAATTTATAAAAGAAAATATGTATTTTGTGAGTTTTTATATATACATATATATAAATTAAGAGAAAAACATTAACATTAGCTGTTGTATTGTTAGAAATTTAATTAATTTGTTATATTAATGTCGTTGTTGCTGTTTATTGTATGTGTGAATGTGTTTGCTGGGATATGTGAGAAATATTTAAAATCTGTAACTTTCTGCACTTTTGTAACAGTATGATCCATAATAAAATTACAAATTTATATGTAGGGCACATTTGGTTAAGCGATTTATAGCAGCTTTAATACTTAAATATTTTTTTCTTAAGAGAAGGTTTAAATTCCATTATTTTGAATGAAAAAAATAAACGACATTTTTTTATTATTCCATATATTTCAAGAGAAAAGCTGAGGACTTGTTCTTTAGCCCTACATAAAAATTTCTTCACGATCACAACCGGTACCTGTTTGATAATCAACATGTATTTCAAAAATATCTACACTATGTTACGAAAGTCTACATACGATTCAGAATTCTTGAATTGTAAGTATTTAATAAGATAAAAAGAAATTGTTGTTCAATGTAATATTAATTAATGATAAAACAGATCTAAACTAAACAAAAAGGTTGGATCTTCAATATGTATTTTTTCATACTGTTTAGCGTAGCATAGCCGCTTGTTTCTGTTAACTTCATTTATAAAGTGGATTCTTGCTCGCTTTTTTTTAAACTTATCCGGTGTAATAGTGTATGCCACTATTTTTGTGGAGTTTTTACAGATCATTTGACATATCAAAATGAAATTTAGTATGTGCCTTTGGTATATGAAGATGAAGAGCTGTATATATTTTTTTTTTTTTGGCATAATCTGGAGGGGGCAAGGGTAGTTTTCTTACCCGTAAATTTTGTGAAGGCTCTACAGGTCATACCGTATGAAATATTAAAACGAAATTTACTATGTGCCTTTGGTATATGGAGATGAAGAGTTGTGTAAATTTTGGGCATAATCGGGAAGGGGCAAGGGGTAGTTTACTTACTGTAAACGCTCTACAGGTCATACCGTTTGACATATCAAAATTGAGATCAGTATGTGCCTTTGGTTTATGAAGATGAAGAGCTGCATTAGTTTTGGGCATAATCGGGAAGGGGCAAGGGGTAGTTTACTTAACACCCCAAACCGAAAGTAATTAATTTTTCGATTTGAATATACTTTGAACTTACTTATATTCTTTATGTAGTATATCCATAAAAATATCTGTTTTCATTGGGTATGTCATGGTAAAGTTGAGTGTAGGCCACTTCAGATTATTTTTAAAGTTACTACAATATTATGTCAAAACTACCAACTTTTTTAAATAAACTTAAACATTTTTTTTATTTGGATTTTCTTGCTACAAATTTTTGATCTCTGAAACTCTAAGCAGATTCGAAAAAAATTGTGCATGTGCAACTCCTGACATTCTGGGCATAACGGTATATCTCGAACAATAGAACTAATTAAAAAAAAACAGAGTGCAGAAACAGCTTTCGGTTGTTACATGCAGTTCAAAGTTGATGTGAATACTACTTGTGTATAGGTAATTTGAATAAATATCGGCATTTTGTTTAAATTAATATCCTTCGGCAGAGGAAAAGGATATCATTGTTCTGCAGAAAATTATTCTTTAAAAAAAGGTGTGAATAGGAAGAATTAAAATGCTTAATAAGAATCTGCTCTTAATTTATACTATCACTTCAAGATTTTTTAAGGGGCGTGGCAAATATTAGCTCTTAATCAAGCGTTATGAGTATACTTCATCATAACTAAAAAGCGATTAATACATTATTAATACATATTAAGGAGTTATTCGAAAAATTTAAAAGTTTTTACTTTTTAAAAATGTTGTTCTTAATCTTATGGCTAAATCGGAGGCGAAAAAAATTGTTTTTTTTTTTGCAGAACAGTGTTTTAAACTCTGTGGTGTGTAAAAACTACGGTTCGCTAGCCTTTAGCTATTAAGAAATGTTATTTTCAATATTCCAAATTTTTAAACTACATAAAACAAACACTTCTGGTAACTAAACCATCATACATTTAAAATAAATATTTAGATTTTTTAAACACTACAATTGACAAATTTTTATTCAACACACAAACACACATTAAACATGAATTAATATAAAATTATTTTCTATAACAATTGAACGAACAAACAACACAACAAGTGCTTTGAAAAACTTAAAAAAATACATGAAATTTACTCACAATTATATAAACAAATTTAATGTAAATTAAAAACAAATTTCACAAAAAATAAAAACTAATATTTAGGTAAAGAATATATTAAAGAAAAATTACAAAATAAGCAAATTGTATTTACACAAATTAATTATATATTATTATTTGTTTTTTAATTTAACTTGGATTGAAAAAAAAAACAAAAAAAAAACATTAAAATTAAATAAAAAAATTTAATTTGATTCACACATAAACGTACAAAGACAGAAAGAGAACAGTGATGAGTGAAAGTGTGAAAGAGATACAAAATTACAAAATATGATTTATACACATAAAACTGCATTTTCTCAAACTGAAAATAGTTTTGAGTTTTTTCTTTTTTTTTAAATCTAGTTTTTATTTTTAATCATAGACAACAAAATGAGATTAATATTTAATACTTTGTACAAAAATTGATTTGTGGTTATAATTGTTTTTATTATTTTTAATTTTTGCACAATGATGAGAAGAGTTTTGAAAATGAATTTGATTTTGATTTATTGATTGATTATTGATTTGATACTTACTATTATTTCTTTTGGTAATTTTGCCTAAATATTCAATATTCAGTTTAATCGTAGTGGCCATCAGCTCACAGAAAACAAAACGTCGCGGAAAGACAAAGCACAATGAATGATATAATATATGAAGAAAATATTTAAAATATTTGGTTGATTATCAAAATACAAAAAAATAAATTTAAAACAATTTAAATGTTCAAATATAATTCAAATTCAAGCAAAAATAAATTTGAAATAAAAAAAAAATGGGAATAACTAAATTTGTTCAGCTAACTAAAAGGAAAATCTAATTCTACAATGTTTTAATTTTAAATAAAATAAACTACAAAAAAAAAAAACAACCTAAAATTTAAATAATTTGAAACACAAAATAACTAAAGTTAAAAAAAATTGTAATTTAAGTGGTTTTTCGAGTTAAGAGAGTAAGGAACTCTTTTGGGCCAACTAACCATTCGATATAACTTGTGAACCATTTCCCTATAATATTTGGTGACTTTTGTTTTAATTTGACTTTTTTTTATTTTTCTCAAAAATGAAAAAAACCCGGTGGTAATACTCAATAGTGGTTCTAACTTTAGGCCTTCTAAAAGGCCAGCTTAGATTTTATCTTCTCTTAATACAAGCCTCATTTTTTCATTGCTTCCAAAAAAGTACTTTTAGAAGGTCTTAACTCTCCTTTATAAAATATCTCTCTCTCTCTAAAGAAGCGTAATGTTATATTTTTAAAAATGTGTAAACCGTCATAAAGCAAACCATAGACGATGAGACCGGTTGTACAGCAATTTTAGTAATGAAGTTGTATGATTGTTCCACTAACGATACAATTTAGTTTACGATTTCATGTACAACTTTATTTAACAACCAAGTTCTCTCAAATTAAGATGGAAAGCAACTCATTTAAGTTCTTATTTAAAATTTCTTAAAATATCTTTTAATGTTTTATAGAATTAAGGACTGCCGATACAGATAATCTTTTGTACTAAAATTGTTCCACAGATTTTATTTAGCAACATAATAAGTTTAGAGAAGTTTCAAAAATTTAAACGATTTGTGTTTTGCAAAACTTAACGATTTTGTACCAATTTTATTTGGCAAATTGCGAATTTATGTGATTTAAAGAATATTATTAAAGGGATGCTTTTAGGATTTATTAAAAATTTTATATAAAGAACACGTTTCTTGTAAGGGGTTCCCCTTTACTTTTTAGTTCTATATTTTTATTAGCTCATTTTACCCAACGTTTTCTGGGCTCAATTCTAAGCACAAAAGGATTTTTTTTTCAAATCGATCGAAGATCTCAACAACAGCAGCGCCATCTGTTGGGTAAGATGTATCAAGCTTACATTTTTATATTGGTTGTATCATGTGATTTTTATGCAAAAACAGCCCTTTTCCCGCTTTTCTTATTATTGAGTTAGAATTTGAAAAAGAGACATGACCAAATGAAAATTTCTTTAAAATCTGTTCAAGTTTAAAAAAAGACGTAGTCTATTTCACCTTTTAAATAAGTATATAGCAACTTTTCAAATTTTATTAAAATTGCTTCAGTCGATTACATGTTCGAGGATATTCCGGTCCGTTCGAAAACATTTTCGAAGATCACAAAACTTATACCATTTGTGCATGTTTTCTGGGATGTTCCAAAATGTTCCAGAACAATTCCGAGCATTTCAGAATGTTCCGAAATGATAAAGCCTATAGTGGAATGCTCTCAAATGCCGTCGAATGTTTTATATATTGAAAAGCACGCGATTCAGCAAAAAATCGGGAACCTTCTTATTGGTTCATCATAAAACTTTTTTGATAGTATAAAGACGTGTTTCTGATTAGCGGCACAAGCATTGTATACTTTCCTTTTTTATACATATTTTTATTTGTTGCTTTAGCGGCCATAGTTATACACATTCAGTGAAAATATAATTTGTATACCTACTACGGTAATAGTTATAAAGTCGTTGAACAAGCGGGCAGACATCGGAGGGATGTTAAAAGGTTTAAATGGCACCCTTTGGAATCGGAATCCTAAAAATCATGGAAAGAGTTTCGTTAAAAAAATCTAAATATGGCTACAGTTCGTTTAGCTTTCGTACAACTAATGCCGAAGGTGACAAATTGACTGCCATACCGAATAATTGTTCTTTAGTGAAAATATTTTAGTTTTAGCAAAGTCTATGAAAACCAATTAAATTACTTCAGACTAACAAAAAATATTTTAAAAAAAAAAAACTTTAAAAAGTTGTTTCCTCTATCGAAATCTTCGCTGAAAGTCTCTCTAACGAAAAATCCATAACGTTAAGTTAAATAATTTATTAAAACAAATTAGTCACAAATTTGTGTATTTATTTATTAGTGTGTATTTTTTTAAATTGGAGTATTAATTGTTTCAGTTAAACTGAGGCCATTTTTGTTTTGTGTTTCAACTGTTAAATGTTTACGTTTTACAATAAATTTCATGAGTTTGATTTTAATTTTTAAATTTTCGTTTTTTTTAGTACGAACACATAAAACAATAATATAAAATAAAAGCAAAATATGTTTATGATAAATTATTATGATGATTTTAAATGATGAATTAAAAAAAATGCGAACTAAAAAATGCTATTTTAAAAATAAGAACGCGTTTGTTAAGCACACAGCAGTTAGAAAACTTTGAAATAATAATTTAAATAAATTATTTATTTAATTTTTTTTTAAAGGCATATTACCACACCATTTCCAATGCGTCAAAGTTTTTAAAATATGTATGTAAATAAATTTCAACAAAAACGATAAAAATATCAACAACCAAATAAATTTCTGCACAAAATTAGTCGATAACAACTTGCTTTCGAAAAAACTTTATAAAGAAAAATTGATTTCAAGAGTAAAATTATCGATGACGGTAAATTAATAAAAACATTAAAGATTTAATTCTATAGGAAAATTTATCAAAGCAAAACAATTACAGAATAAGGATTTTTATATATTATATTTTTTAATAAAATTTATCGATAACAATAATTTTTTTTAAAAATTATACCTAAACACAAATTCACCGATAAATAAGAAATTTCTGTTGAAAATTTATAGATAAAAAAATATCAATATAAAAAATTCCTAGAGAAAATTTATCGAAATAAATAGCTATTTAAAAAAAATCGAGAAAACATTTAATAACAAAAATAAATTTTACATTACATTTTTGAACAAGATCAATCGAAATTTATTGAATTCATTGAATAAGGATTCGCAGAGAAAATAAGTGCAGGAGAAAGTTTTCAAATAATACCAACTTTTATAAAAAATTTATCGATAACAAATTTATCGATTGATAGATCGGCAATAAAAAGTTAACTGCGAAAAATTTAAAAAATAAAAATCCTTAGAAAATTGATCATTAATAAAATCTTTATAAAAATTTTATAGTAAAAAAATTCAATAAAAATTTATCGGTGAGAAAAAAGAGATTCTATAAAAAATTAATCGGTGACAAAACATCTTCGAAATTTTTATCGGTACTAAAAATTTTTAGTTGGATATTTGATCGCTAGACAAGTAGTCTATATATAGAAAATTTATCGTTATCAAATTATTCCGTAAATAATTGTAGGTGCAGACGACGTCTATAGCTAGTGTTATAGAAAAAAAAGAAAGAATTCAAATTCTGGTGAGTGCTTATCGACTTTCAGAGGGACGTCATCGTGTTAGTAATCAATCTTATATAGAAAACAAAAAAATTCTTTGTAAAACTGGTCGATAGCAAACTATTTCGCATGTTGGGTAACAAAAAAATTTGTATGAAAAAAATTTGTATTTAGCAGAAAAAAATTGAAAATTAATCGTTAAAAAATTTTCTAAAGAAAATTTAAAAAAAAATATATATGGAAAATTTATGTTTAAAAAATAATTTAAAAAAAAAAATTAATCAGTAAAAAATAGTTTTCTATAGAAATTGGCTTCCAATAACAAAAAAAATATCGGTAACAATTTTCTATAGCAAATTGATCGTTAAAAAATATCTAGGGAAATTGATCGTGAAAAAGTTTTTATAGAAAATTGATCGTTAAAAAATGTCTATAGAAAATAAGAAACAAAGAATTTTTTATAAAAGACTGATCGGTAAAAGAGAAAAAAATTATTCTATATCTGTATATAAAACTGATCGGTTAAATAAATAAAATCTACAGGAAAGAAATGATCGTTAAAAGATATTCTTATAAAAAATTTATTGGAAACATAATATTTCTATCGTTTTTTTTTAATTTTTTAAAAAATGTTTGGTTTACGGAAATAGTGTAGTTTATAGCATTAAACACTTTAGTTTTATTTAGATTTCAAAAACTGTGTGCTGTTACATTTTTATCAACAAATCACAACAAATAGCGGAATATTTCGAATAAGTTTTTTAAACTAGTGCTTAGCAAAAAATGTATTAATGGCCACAACACATTTGATAAAATGTTGACAAGAGACAACGATTGGTTAACAGCTTTTTAATAAATAAATCAAACAAAATTAATTTTTTAAAAAAATATAATATTAAAAATTTAACAAAACAAACAAAAGCGCTTAACTAAAATTGTTTTTTACTTTTTAACAAAATCTCCAAAAAGTAATGTTTTCTCAAACTAAATAATTAAATTATTGAAATAAACTAAATAAACAAAAATTTTGAGAAAAAAAAAGTAAAAAAAGATTAAATAAACTCGCATAACTTACCTCTTCACTGGATGATTTGTCGTGCCGAGGTGGTGTTGCTGGTGAGGCTTGACTAAGCAAATCGGGTAAAACGCTGCTGGTACGTGTACCGGGGGTACCAAGATTTTCGGTGTTACGATTCTATATTTGAATAGAAAGAAAATAATAATGTGTTCTCAAATAAATATAATTATTGGTAAATATCTAAATGAATCTTGAATGGGCTGGAGATAAAAAAGGTTTGTTTTAATACAACTTTATTTTATTAAGAGTGAATGGGATAAACACCTGATGCTAAGCTGTGATGATTTTAAATGCATTTTCAAACTGGAATAAATTCATTATTTATATCACGAAAAATAGGAATTATAACATAGTTTTATCAATGTCTTAAAGCATATAAAATAATACATTTAATGGTCTCATTCATCATTTTTAAATTAAATATTGGTTGAATTCGGAGAGGACCAAAATTTGTATTTATCTGGTTGCTTTTATGTGGATCGCCTCCAAAATATACATGACAAACGATAAAAACAAACAATGATTTTATTTTATTCATTTACTTCTATAACAAAAAACTTTTTTAATTTTGAATTATTTTAAATAAATTTATAGAAATATTTTAAAAATAAAAATCTTTTCCTAGAAAATTTTTGAATAAAAAAATTCTTAGCAATTTTTTTAATGAACAATTCTCAGCAATTTTTTTTTATGAAAAATTTTCGATAACACTTCTGTGGCAAAAAGGAATAATGGCTCAAGTCGACTTAAGCTCTTAAATTTTGGTTATTGTAAATAACTCATTTATTTGAATGGTATTTTTGAGAACATAATACGACATATTTCTTAATTTATAATGTCCCGACAGAAAGTAATATCCTTAACCGAAATGGGAATAAACTAATAAGAACCGGCTACAAAGTCTTGAAGTGGTCTACTTCAAAAATACAGAATAAAACATAAGCGGTTTTTCCTTGAAGCCGCAAAATTCATTATTTTAGAATTATTCTTTTTGTTAAAAATAATTCTTATACAATTTTTTACTTAAAAAATTTTTTGCTATAAATTTGTCTGCGACTAAAAATTGGGCTTAGAAAATTTTTTCAATGTTAAAATTAAATTTTATTATGATTTTTTTCCGATAACATAATTTTTAATATAAAATTTTCGATAACAGCAGAATAAATTATATGAAAACTATCGATTGCTAAATTTCCGTTAAAAAAAATGTTTCGTTGAAAATCAAATTGATTAAAAAAATTGTTTATTTTGTATTTGTACACATAGTAATCGATATGAAAAAATGTATTGCCGTAATTTTGTCTGCAACTTATTAGTTAGTGGTTTAGAAAATTTATCAATGTTAAAATTATATTATGATTTTTTCCGATAACATTATATTTTAATACTTTTCGATAACATCGGAATAAATTATTAAAATCTTATCGATTGCAAAAATTCCGTTAAACAAAATGTATCGAAAAACAAATTGATTAAACTAATTGGTGTGTTTTATTCCATATTGATCACTAGAAATAGTAATCGATATAGAAAAAATGTATTATAGTTAGTTTGTCTGCGACTAAAAACGTGGTTTAGAAAATTTATCAATGGTATAATTTTATCATATTGTCTTTTGGTAACAGGTTATTATTTTTTTTTTTATAAAAACTTTTCGATGACAGAAGAATAAATTGTATAAAAAATTATCGCTTATAAAATTGGCATTGATTCAAAAAATTCTTCGATTAGGAACTGTATTAGGGAAAATTAATCAAACAATTTAATTACAATATGATAAAAAATTTTAATAGCTTTAAGTTTTATTACAAATATTTTTTTTTTGAAAATTTTTCGATAATAAATAATTTTATTACTGAAAATTTTTACAACAAAATATGAAAACAAAATTTATGTTATAGAAATTTTTTCCAACTTTTATCGTTAGCCACAATTTTAGTAAGTGTATCGAAAATAAAAATTTATCGATAAAAAATTTCTTCCGACAACTTTTCGTTAATTTATAATTTTTATTAATTTTTCAGCTTAAATGTTTGCCTTAAAATCATCACGATTAAGAATTGAGTTTATTTATGATTATAATGAATGCCAATGAGCGAGCTTGAGATTTTTATCACTTAATGATTTATGTAATAATGGGAATTTTACGTTTTCTTTTGTATTATAAATAACGAAAACACAAACTTATATGCCAAATATTTTTTTTACTAAGAAAACACGTACAAACACTAAAAATACTTTAAAAAATCTTATAAATACCAAAAGCTTACGGATACGCTTAAGAGTATAATTTAAAAAATACGCTTACAAGTTAAAAATGTCTATTTATTTTGGCAGAATTATACAAATTTGTTTTAAAGCGGAAACATTTGCAATTACATTTTTATTTTCTAAATAAAACAGATGTTTTTCAAACAACAAGTAAATCGATTGCATCATCATTATTATCATCTAATACTTTCAATTTACAAAAACAATGTTTCTAACACAATTTTATTTTAACCAAAATCATTTAGCCAAACCACAAACTTGTTTTTCCAGATAAATTAGTAACGGTTTTAATTTACAAATATCTACGTATAACGGAAAGAAAATGGCAGAAAAAGCTTTAAAACAATTTTGTACATTTTGTAAGTGGGAGCTTAGTTTATCTAATAAATTGTTAATTTAACATATAAAGCTTAAAAGCTGCAGAGAAGAAAAAAGCGTATTAAGAGATATACATCATACCGCACACTAAATCATAAAAAGTCACAACTTAAAATTTATCAAAATCATTTTGTTTTTCATAAACCAATTTACAAATCAAATCTCTAACGCATCACTGTCTTCTTTAACTGAAACAATAGGGATCTGTGGAACTCAGTTTGATTATAAAATTAGAAATCGTTCGCAAATCGTACCGAACTTGAGCTCCATTACTATCTAAGACGAGACTTGATAATGATGTTCTCACATCGACACCGCTCGCCAGCCCTGTTTTTTCAAACACCTGCTTCCTCTGGGGAAGTACATGTCCGTTTACCTGGCAGAAGTGATTGGATTGTGTTCAGGATAAGGGTTAAGTAGATGGTCTTACATCGAAAGCGCTCGCAAATAGCACCGAACTTGAGCTCCATTACTATCTAAGACGAGACTTGATAATGATGTTCTCACATTGACAGCGCTCGCCAACCGTGTTTTTTCAAACACCTGCTCCTCTGGGGAAGTACGTGTTCGTTTACCTGGCAGAAATGGTTGGATTGTGTTCGTGATTGAGGGTTAAGTAGGGGTGACGAAATTCCTGATCATGAAACATGTGTGCCGCCATGAATGCGGAAAAAGAACACATTGGTATTGCTTGGAACAAAGCAGCGGATGCACTTGCAAAACAAGAATCCACAGTTCTCAATTCTTTACACCTGATCCGAGAACTGCTCTTCGAGATGCTTTCATCTATCTAAGATGCAAATCAAAAGATATGTTCCTTGTCGATTGTACCTTGCAGAGGTTAAGACTATGTGTTCACTATGTGTGCTACATAGTGAATGTCCGGAACTGGTAAGCATGAGACACTCAGTCTAAAACACTTGCACGAAGTTAGGCAAGGATCACTGATTTGAAAGGCAACTGGCAACTACTAGTTTAGAAACACCTATGGAGGGACGGAAAGGGTTTAAAAAATTAAGGAACGTGAGATTGTAAAGAAATATTGATCTGTACATGTGAGTCCGCAACAAAAGACAGTATCGGAGTATCAATCAAGATGACCTAAATCCGACAAAAGTTGTTCGAGCTAAAAGCACTTCAAAGAAAGAGCGGACATGTATTTACTGTACCATTAAGTACTGTTAACTCTAAATTGAACAGTGTTAGTTATAAAGGAAACACTGCCATCAGCTGTAACAGGGACTATTGTTATATGACCGTCAGATATGGCAACTCTGTTTTCATTTGTGCTCAGTTGAGTTTGCCAATTTTTAATGAATGGCATAACGCCAAAACAGTGCTTACAAATTCGCTTCCAATATCGTGGTTTAGTTCGGGAATAATCGCAATACTCCGTTTAGTGCTGAGGTTCATTTTTAGCTCCATAAAAATCTCAATAGGTAAAATATCCACATTTGGAGTGACGAAAATCCACGACTTTCACCAAAAATCACTACTTACCGCGTTTAACAGGTCGGCGAAACTATTGGTCCCCAGGTCGGTAAACACGTTATCGCCATTGTCGAGCGATATATAATTTTGTTTACTAAATATTTTCGGCCCTAATTGGAATGAAATATGTTTTTCACAGAACGGCTAAACGTGCAATACAGCTCATCAAACAATTCTCATACTAAGGTAAGCAATTTGCGAATGCTTAATTTATGGAAAACTATCAGTCTATTGGTCAGCAATATCGTGAGGTCTAACACCTTTAGGTCAGTTTTCAGAGGTTCCGGAAAGTCATTGTTAGCACAAACCAGCACTTTGAACGGATTTAAAGACAACATTGTTCGGACCTTTAGCGAGATTCGCCCATATACCCTTAAAAATGATATCGACAAAAGGACATCAAGAGGGTTTGATCCTTAGATTATTACATTTATTCTATTAATGAAAAATTAAGCATGTAGTTTTCGCTAAATTTCTGAGATATTTTAGCTTGCTAATTGTGTAAAGTAGAATTATGGGAATCAAAAAAGAAACAATGGCAGAATTCCGCTTTTTTAAAAAATTTTTAACCATATTTTGCAACAAAAAAAACTTTGCCTATCTTATTAATTTAGTGCCAAATTTAATTTTGTACAGCATCAATTTTTGTGGTCTTTCAAATGTTTCCAAAGAAAATAGTACTGCGGCGTTAACTCACTATAACGAGGCGGCCAATTGAAATCACCAAATCAGTAAATGGTAAAAGGAAATTCCATGACTTTGGATTTAAAATATTAATTTAACATAGAATTATTATTGAAAGGGGACATGGACACCTCAACGAAATTCTATGAATAAACTTTTCTTCGTTGGCAGGTTTCGCTTTGATTTATTTACAAGTACCTTTAACAACACACTTTAGAAGAAATGAGCACAAATTGCCCGCCGCTATTTCCAAAAACTTTTGTTTGTATTTAAATTTTCTTATTCCTGCAATTTTATTTAAATACGAATTTTAAAACTAACTTAATCCTAACTTCATTAAAAAAGTATCATTTTGAAACAATACTTTACAGACTTACACCTAATTTCTCATTAGCATCCATTTTTGTATTAGTAAAGGATGAATAAAAAAAAACTGCTTTTTTAACCTTAAAACTTAAGTCTAATAAAAATGTCATCTACTAAGTCTCTTTATAGCATGAAACTTTTAAAAACATTAAAAACATTTTCGTTGAGACGATCAAATTTGTTGCCAATCGAATAGTTTGATTTACATAATTACATTTCGCAGTTATAAATTCTACCTACTATATACCAGGTGGCGCAAAAGTTACTTATGTCATAATATAATGTAAATTGGCATGATAGCCAGCCAATTTGTTAGTTTTGAATAAAATAAATCAGTCAAATGCGAGTCAAAATTAGGGTTCCGTACTATGTTCCATATAAAAGTTTAAAAGTACAAGATATTTTAGTTTTTTCAAGCCCCTTTATATTGGTATTACTTGCTTAAAACAATTAATTTTAAGTTTCTTGTGCTTGTTACTGTTCAAAATATAAGCACAAACACGTTTTCTGTGGGGACTCACTTTATCTTTAAATTTTTTTTATACTTCTAACGTTTGCAATATAAGTCCAAATTCGTTAATTTCAGGGAACACCCTTTATTTTTTATTAATTTTATTTTTGATATTTGTTGTTATAGTAGACATTACGACACATTCTCTGCGTAAAATTAAAGTGTCTGTGTATTACGATTGAAAAAACAAGGTCATATACGTGAAAATGAAGCGCACTATCGGAACACCCTTTAGGTTTTAGTAATTGTTATTATAGTGGTCATAGTTATACAACTTTTATTACGGTTCCAGGGATACAAGGATATGACAGAAAATTAACTCTGGGGCCTAATCATCGCATTCGATATCGAGTAAACTATCCTCGAGTATCGAATCGTTATTTTTATCAAATTGTAATAAATTAATAATAAGTTAACAAGAGAACAAAAAAAAAAAAAACACGGTTTTAAAACATTTCCTTTCGAATAAAATTACGATACTTTATATTCGATATCGAGTGGCATGATACCAAAATGAAAAATTACGAGAGATTTTAATCGAATATCGAATGCGGTGATTAGACCTCTGATTTCACTAAAAGTAGTTTGAAGATGAAAATTAATGACATTGAGTTGAAAAAGTGATATCGGTTAAATGACCACATCCCGAGTTGCTGCCCATTAGTGCTTGTTTTTAAGGCATTTTGAATTAATGGTCGCAAAATTAATGCCTCAAAATTTTTTCCCTACTGTCTTTCAACTGGAAATTCATGCCATTGAAAGATGTGATCCATTTTAATATTACAAGGGTAAGAGGAGAGCTATCATCTCCGATAGTGAAGGTGATATCAAGTACTTAGCTCATATGGAGGTAAACTCTAAAAGCTAACACAACAGCAGCTAGCCATGATTTGTGTTAAGGAGCAAAACGAAGTGCAAAATCGTGGTTGAAGTAGTTTTTTTATTTCCCTTTTTTTGATATTAGTTCACGTTCGGGCTCCATACTTTTATATTCTCGTACTTTTTAGTGAAGCCTGGCATGAATTTTTTTTGTAGTGCGAACAGGTTGGCAAGATCCCCCCAAGACGGCGAGCTTCAGCCGGAGCGATACGCCAACATGCCAGCACCGCCAACAATCTGGCCCCACAAATGTTTTTGTTTAAAACAACAAATTTTTAACACTGCTGCCCGCTACAAAAATGGCAACGACAACTGAATCAGTTAGGGTTACTCTCTCGGGTGCCTTGGTGGACTAGTAGGTAGTGTGCTAGTCTATTAGTCCGGGGTTATGGATTCGATTTCTACCACTCTGGAATTTTTTGACTACAAGTTGGTAGGAAGACGAAGAAGGAGCTTGCATATAATCTGGCTGCCTACAAATTGTTAAGTGCGTTGGTGACAGGTCACAGGCTCTAAAGTATTATCTGACCAAGTTAAAAATCGCGTTAAGACAATACTTGCATTGCAGACTGTGCCTGAATATAGGCTAACATAAAAATGTTTTGGCCTACGGGAAAACACATATTAAATGAATATGCTGTGACTCTGTAATGAGAAAGAATGTCGACATCAGTCGCCAGTCTGAAATCACCACAGTCGAGAGTAAAAGGCTATTGACAGCACGAGACTCAATAAAAGTAAGGTATTCGTAAAATTCCAGTCGGATAACAGAAATCATTGAGGAACAAAGGGGATCGAGAAGGGATCCATGATTTTAGTGGTCTGTCTATGGTTACTCTCTGCTGGGTTCACGAACTCGTTAAAGTAGAAAGCAACACCCATACCAATACTATTAGGCTTTTTCGCAGAAGAATCTTTGGCGGGAATCGTTCCCAGACCGATAGCCTATCGAGGCACTTAGATGGTTATAGAAGTTGTAGCCAACCTTAACATATCGATACCGATAAGCGTAGTACATTTAAATTAAAGCTAAAGTAATTAAAACACCAGTTGATAGAATGGGAGAGGAATTATTACAGGGTAAAGCAAAGGAAGCAATTACGATGTATGACCAAAATTGCTTTAAAGCTCTCATGTCTCAAATAAATATAACATAAGAATATTTAATTGTTTCCTCACAGCCTATTGCATGTTGAAGAAGCGCCTGAACAGGCTAGGAATTGAAAGCAACAGCCGGGATAGATTTTGCGTTTACGATGAACAAACTCCAGAGCATAATCTGACGGATTGTGATGCTTTTTGTGACAACACATCCAACCAGCTGGGCAAGCATCTAATGGAAGATGGCGATCTGCCAACACTAGAACCAACTGTAATCCTGAGAATACTTAAGAGAGCAAATAGGTTTAGATCTTCTTGATCGCAGTGTGCTCTTTCACCCCCTTGTGAGAAGTCTAACCATGTCTCCAAAAGAGAGGAGAGGAGATTACATGGTCCGAAAATTACTCAAATAAGCAATAAAGTATACATCCATTGATGTTGTAAATTAATTTTCCATCTGTCTAAAACGTATGCCGATATCAAAGCACAATAACATTTAAAGCCATTTGCAAAAATTAAGACATCGTCACATTATAACATTACCTTTGCGCCTCCCGTTATATTATGTCCATCGATTTTTTTGGTAAAAAAACTTCTTATTCAGCTTTAAAACTAAATGGATTCGATTGGGAAAAAATTTTCATTTTTACAAACGTGTTAAAAAATACTAAAATATTAATAAATTTATTTATTTATTAGCAATACTTTTACAACTAAAGTGCAATTAGTTGACTTAAAAATATAATGCCAGTACTGACTGTTAAAAAAATTGGAAGTTTAAAGTTTGCAAAATGGCAGAGGTTCTTTTTTTGCTTGTACAAAATGGCGTACAAAAATGAAAACAAAATAAAATTAAACAAACAACGAAAAGAGTGCGAAAGAACGAGAGGGAGTGAGAGTGAGATTACCCTCAGGAATTTAAAACTAAAAATAATTTTAGACGAAGTAAAACAAAACAAATTAAGGTGACAAAAAGCATGCTTTTAAAAATTATAGGAAATTAAATATAATATATAAATACCAGTACATATTTATGTACATACATACATAAATAAAAACAACATTTATATTAATAAATACATACATAAATACATTCACACATACATACAACAAATAATTGTAATTCGAAATTGCTATTTTAATAAATTATTGACAAAAAATGCAACGTGCTTTTGTTTTTATTTGAAATAACGAAACATATTGTAATTTAAACTAATTGGTGATTTTTCGTTTGCAGTATTAATTTAATATTATTAACAAAATGTTATTATTAAACCAAAATAACAAATGATAGATAGATGGATGGATGGTGGTGGTGCTGGTGAAAATATTAAATTACATGTTAATGAAATGTTGATAATGAGTTATTAACAAATTACACGTACTTACATACATACATACATATTTACAAAGCAATTTATTGTTATAAAGAATAATTACAGTTAAATCTTGGTTAGAAATTCAAGGTTAAATTTAAAATTTTTCAATTTAATTTTTTTTTCGAAATCTGCGACGGACGGTGTAATAAAATTGCGGTCAGATTCTATATTTTTTTTGTATTGTCAACACTTCAAAAACAAATAGAAGAAATAATTTTGTCAAGCATCCCAAGAGGGGGGAAAATAACACATGACTAGTTTGTACTATGGCGTAGGCCCAGGAGGGGTCAATTGACAACGACACAGTATTCTGTGACAGCTGTGACCTTAACATGCATGTTTAGTGCCAGTTGCTATAAAAATAGCCGAGTCTAGCTAAAACAGTTACATGATGTGTCCTCTAGTCGTCAAAACAAAACACACTGAGTACATATTTCAAACATGAGACGAGTAAACACGGTGCTTACTAGTATAGAAAGTTCGGTTTACTCGGTCACCCTATTGCGTTTATGATACGAACAGAGGTTTGCTCACTAAGAGTATGGTATTACTAGGCTTGTGTTTGTAAATGAAAATGTTTGTGTTTAAAAATGACCACTTGCTCATAAGTTTATGAGCACACCCATTAGATGAGCTTGCTCGTGCAACTGTTTATTATATATTACTGGCCTACACTCGAATTTTGAGCAAGCCGTGTATATTATTCGATTTTTGACAGCCATTATAAACGTCGTTAATTTGGACAAAAATGGAAAAAGTGAATTTCGTGTGCTGATCAAACATTAAATATCACCGAAACCAAAGAAAGGCTTGACAAATACTGTACGGGCTCAGCACCATTAAGTCGTTCAAAATAGGTCGTCACGCCAGAAATAATCGATAAAATCTATGGATTGATGTTGAAAGATGGCGAAATTGGGTAAGGTAAGTCAGAATATAGGTAATTCGAACTAGTCATTACTTAACATTTTGCAATTTTGCATAAATATTTGCATGAGAGAAGGAACCCTCAGGCAATTAATGCCTATATTAATCGCGTTACTTCTTTTGGAAAGTGATATGAGTAGATAAGACAGATGGTTAGAGTAAGAGAGCTTCAATTCCGGCTCCACTGCAGTTGCACGTTATGTTTATTTTTAGAACAGTGTTGCAGCGGCTCTCGTGTTATTTAGGCGTATTATTTTGAAGCTAGTATAGCCACTTTAATATTATTTTTTTTTTTCGGCTGCGACACGATAATACCGGCAATGCAGGACGCAGTGATAGGTACAATATATGTATCTAAAATCTTTATCGGAAAGAAAAACTAAAAAATTAATCTTTTACAGAAAGAAAAATTTACCACGCCCACTTTGTAATCTAACTTTAAGATCGAAGAACGGCTTGACCGATTTGTCCTTTAATATTCGTAGTAAATCAATTTAAATTTTTACGAAAAGAAAAATTGACCACGCCCATTTTTACGCCCACTTTTGTCATATTTGATAGAAAACTATAAAAGGTAGAATCTTAAAATTATGTACAAGTAACACAGTTAATAATGTGAAGAAGAATGGATTTATTGGCACTGTGGGCGTGGAACCTGACATACAAAGTGAAAAATTATTATCGTGTAGAGAACTACAATAGGTAAAGTCTTGAAATTTCATGCTAGTAACCCTTATGTTATATGCATAGGCTAGCAGAAAACATGCGGGATTGGAACAATGGGCGTGGTAATTTCCATACAAAGAAAAAATTATTATGGTGTAGTTAGAGAACTAGAATAGGTAGTCTTGAAATTTTATACGAGTAACTCCCTTTTAATATGTATTGCCACATAAAAAAATTGCCTGAATGGGAACTCTAGATTTTGTAATCCCTGGGTTGGAATAGTTGGCTTCGTACTTTGCATGCAAAGTCAAAATTTATTTTACTCTAAAAATAACGTAAAATTTCAAGTTGGGAATTGGGTCGGGTATTCTCCATACAAAGTATTTATCATATATCTAGATAACTGCAACAATGACGCTCTCTAAATTTGACATTGACTTCTCTGAGAAAAAGGGCGTTTTCGAGTTTAAGCTTGGCCTTGAAGGTCTTCGTTTTAAATTACTATAATTAATATATATCAGAAAAATTGATTATGCCACGGCTGGGAATCGAACTTGTGACCATGCTTTAGTACTCAACGTACTAACTTGTTGAGCTACAGCATCCTGGTGCATTGTAACCATGGCAAAAATCCATGATCTACGAACTGCTACCCCATCTAGCTAGCATACTCTCGTTAATAACGATTTTAAAGGAGACTATGTTTTTATCCAAAAAGTACCGTAATTATTAAATTGCCCTCGTACAATCATTGACTATTGAAGCAGCAGTAATATTTTTGCTGTAGATGATTTTGATTTTGTATTGTGGTTTTAAGAAAATACTATTTACTACATATTTTATGTTGTTGCTGCCAGTGGTATGTTAGTTAAATTATTGGTTTTGCTAGGTTCTGAAGGGGTCAATTATTGTAGTACGTAGTTGTATCTGGTAGTTGAAAGAATGGCATGAAGGTGGCAAAAACGAAATAATGCACAAGAATTTCTACTGCTTTGGTGTTGTAACAAGCAAAGGACATTAGTTGTGGTGGAAAGTACGAGAGAAAAACAATTTATGAATCTCATGTAATGTTCAAATTAGATATTTTACAAGTTTTTAGTTGTTACATTAGTTCATATAGTACCAGGAATATGCATGATTAAGGCTTAAAATAAGGAAGAGAAAGACAGTTACAATAAGAGGGAGAGAGGCAGATAGGGGAAGAACGAACTACATTATGTACGAGTATGTTGGTTGCATGGATGTGAGTTAAACAAAAAAGAAATACTGTTTGAAGTGAATTTCTTTTCTTCTTTTTTATAAATTTTTGGTTTTAGTTTTGTAAAATTGAAGTAGTAGAAGTACAAGAAGAAGAAGAAGAAGCAATGTTTACCTGCTGCTGCTGTTGTTGCTGTTGCTGAAGCTGCGACTGTTGCTGTTGTACCAGTTGTTGGGCGAATAATTGTTGTCTGACGGCAGAATTGTGTAAAGTTATAACAGATTCAGTCTTTTCACGACGTGGACGTAAGAAATCTAAATTTTTACCAGTTAAATTACTAGTCCAGCTAGTTTTATTCGGTGTAGCACCTGACGTTGTTGTTGAAGTCGAAATGTTGCTGGTGGTGGTTTTTGTTGAGGATTTATTGTTGGCAGGATCTTTTGTTTTATTTAAATCATTTTTGAAAATACTATTGCGTTGTATCATGGCACTACTAGCTTTTTGTGAGGCTGAACCGAAAGGCTGTTTTTGTGCTGTTGTTGTGGAAGATTGTAATTGTTGTTGCTGTTGCAACAGGCTTGTATTGACCAGCACGGCTGAGTGTCTCTTGGTAAGAGGAAAGAAATCCGAATTTTCGCGACGGAATCCGCGTATAAAGTTTTGTGGCAATTTTGAGTCAGACTCTTGCCGTTTATGTGTGGCATTTGTGGCACTTTTTGTTAAGGCACTATTATTGCTACTACTACTACTACTATTTGAAATGTTAGCAGTTGCTGAAGGCGAGGAAGACGATGACGAGGATGATGTGGTTGATGAGGATGACTTATTACTATTGTTGTTATTGCTTGTTCCATTAGTTGACTTGTTATTTAGATTAGATCCAATCACGGAAGCACGCTGCGGTTGCTGTTCTTTGGTTTGTTGATTTGTTGTTTTCAATGGTTGAAAACCTTTTGGTGTCTGTTGTTCAAGTTGTCTTGTTGGCATTTCGGCCATACTGCATCTTTGTAATTTAGAGTCTGCTTTCAAAGTGCTACTATTCGAACTACTCAAACCTCTTGATAGACTGGCCACACCTGCTGGTATTCCATCTCCACCACCAGCACTCACATTTTTCGGAAAGAATTTCTCAATATCCCATTCACGCAATAATGCCTCATCGCGTAGTTTATCTTTGGGTCGATTAGCACACGACGTCGATGCAGATTTTTGTAATCGATTTTGATTTTCAAGCTTCTGTGTTGTTTGTTTGATATTTTCATAAAGAGTTGTTTTATTATTTTTATTTTTAACAAGGAAGGAAGGAATATTATTTTATGAATATTTTTTTGTTAAAAAAAACACAGCAAGACAAGATATAATGAAACTTTAGAATAGTAAGATAATGAGTGAAAGAGCCAGAAAGAAGATGCCAGAGAGAGTTAAATTAATAAGAATTCATTTTTTGTGTGAGCACACTGAAATTTAATTACAAAATAATTTTCATTTTTAACTTTATGATTTTTTTTACTATATTTGTTCAGTGTCATAATTTTTTTATGACATTTATTGATCTGGTTCGAAGGACCAAATATAATAATACTTAATAACAATTATTAAGCCCATCCTAAACACAAAATACAAAGGTAATAATCAAGTCATAGTGTTTGTAAAACAAGACGTTCCAAAAAACCCAAGCAGTAAAACATTAAAAATTACCGTGGTTTTTTCCCCCAAAATAAATTCGATTTTTATGCAAAAAAAAAAAAAAAATCCCTTTATGGTGAATGATACTTTTCCCGGAGTTTTTTTCACTTTTTTCTTTGATTTGATTAAGTATTAAAAAGCAATTTGACTTTTGATAATAGTTTGAAAATTTTCAAACGATTAACATTAATTTGACTCATTATTTACTATAGCGATGATTGACTTTCTTTAGTTAAGGATGTGCAAAAATCAATACAAGATTAGAATTTCCGTAAAATCTGCAGTTCTTTCTACCAAAATTGAAAGATATTGATGCCGACGAAATGTGGTTATAACAAGACATAATAACATGACGTTGAACAATTCAATTACTTAGTAATGCATTTTTCGGTATCAGTAATTAGTATTGGCTCCATTGACCATTTGATTTAACACGATTGGATTTAATTTTTAGGGTTTGAATTCATAGGTCTACGTCAATAAGCGTGATCCACAATTACGAAAACACTCATACAAAATTTTGAAAAAGCGACACCCTTTACTTTTAAAAATATTGCAAGACCATGAAACTCACATCAGTAATGTAAAAATCATTATTTTTAAAAATTATTATGTAATTATAATTTTATTAAGTAATTATTTAAAAATTATTTTTAATTTAAAAAATTTTTTTTGTAAAATAATTAAAGTAATAATTTAAAAAAAAAAATTGTTTTAAAAATAATGATAATTAACTATAACGCTTTTTTCAAATGATGATTTTTAAAATTAATAATTTTAAGAAGTAATAATTTTCAACAATAAAAACTTAAAAACCAGCATTTTTAAAAAACAAGGATTTTTTAAAACAATATTTTTTTTTTTTTTAAATAATATAACAAATTAAAATAATAATTTGAAAAAATATAATTTCGGAAAATAACGATTCTTAAAAATATTGATATTTAAAAATAATAATTTAAAAAAATAATAAATTTAAAAAGTATTTATTGTTTAACTACTAATTTTAAAAATTATTAAAATTTTTAAGTTATTATTTTTTTTACTACTAATTTTGAAATATAATAACTAATTTTTAATAATTTTTTAGATAATTATTTTTCAAAATATTATTTATCTAAAAAATAACAATTTTTGAAAATAATATTTATTAATGGATATTTTTGGTATAGTTGATCTTGTTTTATTTATATGTGTGTATGTTAGATCGGCTTAAGGTCTCTTGATAATAAAAACAATATTTCATCTTTTTATTATTTTTATTTTATTTTCCGATATTTCGGAAAACTTCGTTAACAATTTTCAAGGAAATTCTACAACAAAAAATAATAAAAAAAATTATATATTGTTTTTATTATCAAGAGACCTTAAGCCGATTTAACATACTCTTATATAAAAAATATTTATTATTAAAAAATATTAACTTTTCAAAATAATAATTTTTCAAAAACATAATAAAAATTTTTTCAAATAATTTTTAATAATATGTACTAATATTAAAAAACAATATTTATAAAAAAATAAATAATAATTTTTATAAATAAAAACTAATTTATAAAAATAACTTTCTAAAATATAAATTTTTAAAAATAATAATTCTTAAAAATAATATTTCTTAAAAAATAATATTTTTAAATAAATGGTTTTTAAAAATAATTTTTATTTAAAATATTGTTTATTAAAATTATATTTTTAAAAAGAAGTTAAAAAAATACTTTTTAAAAATAATATATTTTTAAAATTTTAATTTTTAAAAAATAATGATTTTATAAATGAATCACTCTTTAATATAATAATCAACCCTATCGCTAATAATTATTGCCATGAAAAAACTCACAAATTTTCTATCGTGAATGATTCCAATAACAAATTTACTTGTATTTTACGGTATAAATCATTCACGATAGAAAATTTGAGAGTTTTATCTTGGGAATAATTCTTCGCGATAGTGGTGAATATTTAGCATTTTTGCTGTATTTTATATGTGCCAATACCAAACCAACTTTTAAAAATTGTCCAATAGTTTGAAAATACAATACGTACGAAAACTTGACCATTAAACTTTGGTGTCTTTCAGTAATTATATAAACTCACACAAATTAGCCAGAAATTCTTAAAATTCTTTCTCTCTCACTCTCTCGCTCTCTAATTAAAAAATAATTCTACTTTGTAGAATAAGGAATTATGGTCGGATCTTTAAAGAAGAAAAGTTTAGACGAAGTAAATATGTTTCATTAAATATTTTGCAAATTTTTCATGAATTTCATTCTCGGCGGCGAAATGGATAATTTTTATTTTATTAATGATGAATATATGAATATATTTTTTTGCGTTAAGTTTACAATTAAATTTTCAAAATATAAAATAAGTTTATATATATTTTAATGAATATATACAAAAATATATATAAAAAATTATGATATGATTTGCATTGTAAGTGCATTATAGAAGAATGCAATAACTAGTAAAACAAAAGTGCAAAATGATAAAAATATGCAGTAATATTTTTTTTATAAATTATTTTATTCTACACACTCATAAGAAAAATATAAAAAAATAAAAAATTCACGAAAAATTATTGCAAAATTCATTAAAAAAAACTACATTTGAAGTAAAATATAACTAAAATCTAGAAAATCTGTTGAAAAAAAAGAATTTGTGTTTATATTTATATTTAAATTAAGAAAAAAACAAAATAAAAATATTTAAAAGAACCGCAACCACTTATTATTTATAATTTTATGTTTGCTTTTGATAAATTTAATAGAATACAATTTTTAATAAGACCCTAAACCTGGTTTGCTTCTTTCTATAAACAAATTTTACATAAGCTAAAAAATATTATTTTTGTTGTATTTTACAATAAATTACAATTATTTTTTTAATTTTATTTAAAATGTTATTTTTTAAAACACAATGTTCAATACTTTTTTTGTTGTTAAATTTTGACAATTTAATTTTAAGTTAACAGAACATTTCTAACATTGTTAAAAATAAATCATTTTAAATTCAAACCACACCTTGTTTTAACTACAAATTTCTTTTAAGAAACAAATTTCTAAAACTAAAAAAATCACCAATTTCTTTTCAAACACTTTTCAAACTTTTAATGTCTTGTAGGAATTTTGTTCTTTTAAAATGGTTGGTTGCTACAAATCTAAAATTTAATCAATACCTAATTAAAGATTTTAAATATTTCAAAAATATAAATTTTATTTGAGCCTAAACTTAAAATGATTTTTATTTCTAAAAAAATCTTACTCACCCTTTTCATAATCAAAGTTCGATCGCCAGCCTGATCATCATCATCGGGTGTGGGTGGCAATGGACGATTTGGTGGTCCACCGCTGCCATGTGTCATGGGTGTAGTTGAGTCCTCTGAAACTGGCACCAGGCCAGGCCTATATGAAAATTCAGGACTATTGTTTAACAAAATCAAAAGCAATAACAAAAAATTTGTTGACAAAAATATAAACATAAAATTGAATTTAAAATGTTTGAAATTATGAAAACAAAAAAATATTTAAGCAGAAAAAATAATTTAAAAATCATAAATAATTAAAAAAAAAAAAATTAAATTAAAAAAAAAAAAACAAATGAGTTGATTTTGTAATAAAAAAAGAGAGGGCAAAGAGAATTTATGTTAGAATAGATGAGATTTGTTTTTAATTTAAATAGCAAAATGTGACTAGAATGGCTTAAAAGTAAAAAAAAGTTTACAACTGAAAACTTTCTACACAACCTGCCTTTGTAAAAGATCTTTGTATTTTTTTATATACAAAAATAAAATTTATAAGTTGAAAATTTTAAATGAAATTTTCTGTTGATATGTAGTTAGCTGAGTACTGAAATGCACACTCAATGCTCAATCATGTGTGAGTATGTAAATTTTAGTTTTTTTCTGCTTCTTTTCAGACATGTGTGAGAGACTAGAAAATATTTTGTGTTTGTTCATTTTTTTTTCCTTTCTATTCAAAAGTGAAAAAATATTTTGTTTATTATGCAAGTTCTCATATATGAGAATTTACAATTTTGTTAATTTTTCATAAATGAAAAGATCGTAGAAAAATGTTCGCATTAAGCATTCGCATAAATGTATGTACGTATGTATGTGTATATGTAATGCACGCATTTTGTAATGTCTCTTAGAAATCTCATTTATGAGAAATTTCATAAATGAACACTCATAAATGAAAACGTTCATAAGTGAAAAAAATTACAAACATTTCTGTAAGAGCATTAATGAGAGTGAGCTAATTCATTACTTATCACATATGAATAATACGGATATTTTTCGGTTTTCACCGTTCATGTATAAATGCTAAAAAAACAAATAGTTGCACTCATTGACGTGTGATCGTAGGCAGATCATTTTTTTAATGTGAAAAGAGATTCATATAAAATTTTAGAAATATCATAAATGTTGAAATTTCAATGCTCTTAAATGAAAAATTCCGAACCTTGGTAAATAGTCAACGAAAATAAAACGTTATAAAGATTATAATCAACATTAAGGTAAAGGAAATCTCACAATTCCCAAAATTGTAATTTTTTTGTCTTTTGCCCATAAAGTACACATTTGGACTAGGGATCATTTAATACTTTCAGCAAAATTTGTTTTCCATCGGTCTTTTTACAATAATTTTTAAATTGAAAATCGTCTAGTTTTTAACTCAGAAAAGATATCATTTTGAAAATTTTCCACAATATTTTAAATTTTGCTCGCCAACTACAAAAAAAAAAAAAAAAATTAAAAAAATATTTACTCAAAATTGTAGTCAATATTTTGAAAAAAAAAAGCTGGAAAAGGTATCGAAAAATTCAAAAATTGTAATTATCATCATTTTGTTGCTTCTAACTAGATCTTTTAGACCAAGTATAATTTTTAAAAATAGAACAAATATTGAAAAAAATCAAAAAAATTTTAAGGTGGGAGATTCGCACCTTTAAGGCCATATAGCGCCAACCCCAGTAAGAGAATGAAGCCCAGAATCAAAACTTAAGCTAAGATATGCCTCTGCTATTCCCATGTGAATCGGACTAGCCATTTACAAATGTCTAAATTATTTCCAAAATATTTTTATTCTGCACCACTGTTCATTGGAACCTATTTCTGAACAGCCGACTCGTCAACTAGTCAACTAGACTGTTACAAAGGCTCGATATGGCGAAATAATAACACTTTCTTTCTAGCTAAAGTTTATGATATTGATGTGGAAGTCATGTGGTTCCAAAGAGACGATGTAATATGCCATACAACCAGTAAAACAATTCAATACTGCATGAGACGACAATTTCTGATAGTGTACGTTTTGGTTTTCAATTTAGCCCCTATATGGTTTTATTTAACACTTCTGGATTTATGTGGGCTTATTCGAATCAGATGTCCATTGAAAAAGGACATTTAACGCTAAAAAATGGCCAAGAAAAATACAAATTAAAGCGTATGTGCCACCAAATCAATGGAGGCTATAATTACCCGATGTCCTAATTTATATATAACCCAATGCTGTGCACTCTCGGCATGTAAGAAATATTAGTATTACATTGACGTTCAGGAAATGCCGCCAGGGAAAAATGACAAATACTTAACAATACTCTACACCTCATAGAAAGGATCTGCACCACTACACAATCTTATGGAGGTGTTGTTTTTTCAAAACGACAGGCTACAGTAGACTACTTAGCTCGAAAAACATAAAGATTAATGAAACAGAAGCAAGGCAAAGCAATGGACAGGTCTAATGTGGAAAGAAGCTAAAAACAAGATGGCGATGGAAATAAGATGGAGATGCTTTTTTCCCCAAGAGGAGTAGCGAAACATACGAATTATAGAAAAAGAAGAAATCTAAAGAAAGTAAATATGTTTTCTATTCTAATATTAATAAAATAGAATTTTGTATAAATTATGGAGCGTCCATAATTTTCTAACAACAAAAACACTCTGAAAACTTTATTTAGGAAGCTAAAATATTCACATCGTCTGGTCTAACCTTTAGTGATTTAATTAATAAAATCTTTATTTAAATGATACATTTTAACACACTATGAAAAAGCCATGGATAAATGTACGAAATGACCTAATATTTAGTCAACATTTTTAAATAAAATAATGTACTTACAGTGGTTTTGGTGGATCACTGGCCAGAAGCGTACCATCATTGCGTCTATGATCGTTTGGTTCATCTGGCTCACTATCCGAGTCACTGCTGTCCAATGGGTCCAGGGGATTCGAAACTGCAACATGATGATTATTGGCCGCTGATGAGGGTAGGGGGGCAGCTGGTTTGCCGGATCCTGAGGCAGTTGACGGTGGTCCAGATTGCCGATTACTGCGTGGTGGTGCTTCCGGTTGAGCTTGTTGTTGGCCAAATGATGACGATGATGAGCCGCCTCCTCCGCCAGAAGACGATGATGCTGTCTGTGGTTGTGGCTGTTGAGAGACGCCCAATTCATTTAATTGTGCTGCTATCATATCCAAATCCTAATGTTTTTTTTTACATATTTTTTGTGTGTATTATTATGTATATGATGGAAGAGGTAATTGTTTTTTTTTTTTTTTTTTTTTGTTTGTGGAATTGTGGTTGTTGGTGATAATGGTGGTGATGAGTCAGAAACAATAACAATTTATGGCCATGGAGATTTTATTTTAAGGTGATCAACAGGTGTTTTAGGAGGTACATAAAAGTGACGTTTAAATAAAAACAAAACAAAATTGTGTTGAAGGAATACAATTGAATTGGTGGTGGTGTTGGTTGATCGATTGGTTGGTTGGTTGTTGGTGGTGGTAATAACGTGTATTTTTTTGGGGGGGTAGAAGTGAAGTTTAAAGTTGTGTTTTTTTTATATTTGTAGTTCGATTTATATTTGATTGATCGCCAATTTCAATTGTAACGTGTTGTTTTTGTTTAAAAAAAAGTTTACATTAAAATGTAAAAAATAGTAAAATTAGCATTAGAGTGTTGTCATTTAAAAAATGTTTAAAAAAAAAGTTTTATTTAGTAAAATTTGAATTTTGCATTAACAACATTGAATATTTAGTAGTTTTTGAATTAACAGGAAGCAAGCAGCAGCAGCTTAATTATTATTTTATTTAAAATGGGTTAGTAAATTATTTTATCATTTTTACTTTCATAAACAAAAGCAACATGTATGAGAGGAATATTAAAAGAAAATAATTTAGTTGTTAATTGAATAAATCACTTTTTTTTGTAATTTGTATTTTTACTATTTAAATTTTGGATCTTATTATTGGTCTAAATATTTAGTTGAAATAGTCAAACGAAGTACATGTCGGTTTTTGGATTTCAATTAAATCTACAAATTTCAATCTGTCAAATCAACGAAGGCGTATCAAATTGTGTTTCTAACTTTCTTCTTAGCTAATTAAAATCAACACTGTGCCTCCCTCAACTACCATACAGTAAACGCCGGTGAGGATGGTACTGGCAGACTGTGCCTGCAAGAGACTGAGATGCCGTAGCGCACATTGAGTCTGAATGAACAGCAATGGCTAATTTTAATTAATTCTAGAAAAACATTTGAAGAATTTTTAGTTTAACTTAATGGTTTTATTGCAATTACTTGAAATTTGTAATTAAACATTTCCAACTACATGTAGGTTGTAATTAAAAAGAGTGTGTGCAAATTACAAATTCGAAGAATTGTGCATTTCCAATATTACAAGATATAAGTAATTCTACATTTCCAATTACAATTATATGTAGTGTGTAATTAAAAAGTGTTCCATTACAAGATGCAAGTAATTTTGCATTTCCAATGACAATTACATTTAATGTGTAATTAAAAAGTGTTCAATTACAAATAAGAAGTAATTTTCACTGACAATTTTCCCTATAGTCCCTGATTTCAATTACAATTACATATAAGTGGTAATTGGTAATATCTAATTACGAATCACGTGTAAGTGTAATTACAATTACTTAGATCAGCTTGAAATAAACTTAAGTTGATTCGTTTTGAATAGTGTTGAGAGACAAATTTCAGTTCTGGTTGAATGAATATTCGAGTAAGAAAATGAAAACTTTTGCTTTGTTGTATAAGCAACCGGTAGTAAAACATAATTCAACTATCTCAACTAAGTTTTTTGGCATTGCATTAAAATTTTGTAAGAGAAGGTATTTATTTTTTGTAAAAAAAAAAACTTCAAAGCAAACTATAACAAATGTCTATAAATATTGTTAATATGATTACAAATGTTATTTTATTTAATATATTTGAAAATGTTAAAAAATTATTTGAATTATAACAATAACTAGAATAATATTTAGTACATAATGTTGGGCAAATAGCAAAGGAAGTTCACTCTAATACATCTACTATAATTAACACAAACAGAACGCACGCATATACAGATGAAGAAAAAAGCATTAAATATATTTTAGAAAGGATTTTTTAGGAATAATAATTTAAAGGATGAAGTGTAAAAAATGGTATGGCGATCAAAATGGTTTTTTTCGGTTTTTCTTGAAATATTTATTAATGTAATTTCGAAAATTTTTCTCATGTTTGGCCAAGTTGAGAATCTTATACGTGGATTGTTTGATAAGAATTTTAAATTACAGTTTTTACTCTTTATATTTAATAAAACAAAATTTGTTTTAGATTCGTCGTTGAAATAAAGTAAACGTTGACTCGTAACAAAACAACAGTGTGACAACAAAACTTTACTCATGGCTTAAATGATAACACAAACCGAACCGACTCACAGTGGGAAAAATGCATAATCTGGCGTGCAAGACCGTTTAACTCAACTTTGGAAGTACTTAGAAATATGAAATTCAGTATGAAACAAGAATATCAAACAGGCGGTAGTTCAGTAATAGTGTGGGCGGTATTTCCTGGGCTAGGCACTTTTAACGTTGGTTAATATTTAACTCATATGATAAGTAAATTTCATTAGTTACTTCTTTACATAACTTTGTGTAATAAAACATATACAGTGCCACAAAACAGTGCCATGACATAATGTCCATGGACCTTATGACACCCAAAAATGTGACATAATGTCCATGGACATTATGACACAATTCACTTTGAAATATAGTATGTATCTCCCACCATTTCTACTAAAGATTGAACTTAAAGCAAAAAATATCTACCAAAAATTTGGTGGAAAATTGCGGTGTGACTCCTTCTGAGAGGTGGGGTATTACGTCAATGGACATTATGTCATGCCACCGATTTAAAAAAATTTTAATTAAATTTTACAAAAAAATTAAAATGTTTAATTTTTCAATAAAGTTTAATCAATTTTTTAACACTGATTAAGCAGAAACGTTTTCAATCGCTGCTGTCATCACTTAAATAATCTTCTGTAACGATTTCTGGCAACAGAGGTTCAGAAAGTAAAGAACAAACATCTGTGCAAATAGGCTCCGACTTTCGATATACAGAAGTTTTGTTTGAAATGGTTGATATGAGAGGATCAGATGTTACTATTAGAGATTGGAATAAATCTTGCATAGTTTTTTCACGGGAAACCTTTCTGGTGTGAAATTCGCGAACATTTCTCAAATCTTTATTTCTTGACTCTAAAGCCTCTTCCGAAATCATGCCGATCGGTAATAGAAGATGTTGAACTATATCCGCACCATGCATTAAAATCTTATGAACACTAGCTGGCATATCGTACCAGCGATATAATTCAACATATAGCTCTGCTGTCTCTAATAAGTAACGGCGAAATTTTTCAATATTTACAGTGTATCCACAGGATATGGTTCTCAGGATAATTTGGAATCTTTTTATTAAGGCCTCACTTACTCCAGATGCCCTTAACCACTTTTCCCACTTAGTCTCAAAAAATGATTTATTTCTCTTTACATTTTTCCATTCACACCAAGATTATGAACAAATCGGGTAACAATTTGCTTAACTTTTTTGTACTTTTCATTATTTTCGTTTTTCATACCGACTTTATTTATAATATACTCTAAAATAATTTCTGATTTGTTTTTCTTTCCAAGCGTGTTTAACCAAACATTGAACAATTCCTCTCTTGTCATTGACATTTTAAATCAGCAAAAGTTCATTAGCAGGAATTAGCAGCTAATCTTTTAATTTTTTCAAAGCCCAAGAACCAGTCTTTAAAACGTATAAAAAATCTCGACCGGATTGAGGTGGATCACTAACTAAAAACCTTTCCGAGTATCACTGGTTTCTTTAAAACTCAATTTACTTAGGCATATATTTTGATAACGTTTTTTTAGCGAACAAAGTGTCAAATATTTTTTGAAATTAAATAGTAATTAAAGCACACCATGGAGTTAATAAATAATAAAAAAAAAAGTTTTTATTTTACTTTCTCCAATCGTAGAAAGACACTTTTTTTAAATAACTTAACCTGCTTAAAATGACTTCACAATTTTTCATAAAATATTTGTTCTTCTTTCATTGCGTAATGTACCGTTAATTTTGCAATAAACTTTAAAAATTGAATACCGCTATAAAGGGTGGAAACATCTAATGCGAAAACAATATGAAAATTATGTTTTGCAAATATACTACTTTTTGACTTATTGCACACCAGATTGGGTATTTGGCCCACAGTGCGACTGTATAAACTTCAAATATGAGGCGTGTATGCTTCCTATATTGATACTCCGAGTCTTCTAACTGTCATGGGTGCGGACTACAGTAATCAACATTGCCAGGGATTACTGAAGCACATCTCAAATTGTTCGCATGGCCGAAGTACATCGGTCATGCCCAGGTTGCCCTAAGCTTTATTGCCGAACACATAGCCAATTGTCTGTCCTTTAGGTCAAACAGGAGCTAGTGTAGCATAGTAGAAACTACCCGTAATCATCAAACCTGAGATACGCAGTATTTTATTAATTGATCTGTAAATATAATTTACAAAACTTAAATGAAGTTAAAAAAAATTAACTTCTGGTTTCAAAAAATTTTTAGTGTACTTATCAAGCAACCCACGTTTTCTGTTTTTTTTTAACATATATCAAATGTAATGTGTAAAGATGTTACAAAATAATAAAATAAGCTCTAACGAAATCAGGGAAATAAGTGGTTGTTGGTCATATTAAGAAGTAAAGTAAAGTTATGGCAGAGTATTGAAGAGTCAGTGATATTTATTTGTGTTACTTGGGTGACATTAAAGGAATCAGAAGTTATTTTGTTGATTTAATATACAAACAAAAAGGAGTGCGTGTGTGTATGTTTATGTATAAACATATGTATGTATATATGTGGGTATCTTGTATAAAAGAAATATTATAAACAAAGGGTGACCATTTCAATAAGAAATTTTAATTTATTTCTTAGTTCGAACTTTAACATTATTCTAAAACTCTTGAATCGCTAGAGTAACGAAACGAAATATTATGGTGACAATAAGTTTTATCGCTAAAAATGGAAATAGATATAAACTTGATAATGTTCATTAATTCATGGATGGTCAATACACTACAGCTCGGCTCGCTCTCATGTAATGGTGAAAAAAGTCAGCCATCTAAATTTTCACTTTATACTTTAGTAGCTATTCATTCGGGCGGTTCTTTACTAGTTGAATACAAATAGGTATACATTTTATTGACATAAAAAAAAAAAACAAAAGATATCGCATGATTTACTCTTCCCATTGGGGTAAATCTTAGGTTTTGTACAAGCATCTTTGAGCCTTTAAATGCTTTGAATGCTTGAACCAACAAGAAACAATTCGTATTAAAAGGGGTAAATATTTAAAATATTTAAGTATGTCATACCGGAGATCATTTGAAAATATACGCCACGGTTATACGAGGTTAAATAGCATCGCTATTTCAGACAAGATATGGCATGGTCGCATTCCATAGCAAGCTTAGGGTATTTATGTTGTTAACATCTGAAAATTTTGAGAAGTCGGCATCAAGTAGATTCTCGCTGGGTGAAACACAACTTGCTGCAAATAAAATCTTGCATGACGTCGTAAAGCAGTTGTAGGTTGAATAAAAACTCACGTTTCATTTTTGTTATCTTTTGAGGATAAGAAGATTTTGCATTTTTACTCTCGCATTGATTATTGTAACATGTTACCGATGTTTTGTGGTCATTTTAACCCAACTTTTGAAATAACAATTGCGTTTTTGTGGTGAAAGACTTTGGGGAGTACCATAGAACTCCAAGGGATTATAGAACATTTTGATTGAGTGGTTTGAATTTTATTTCGAAAACTATTATTTCAGACAATTGATAGACTTAATGGAGTATAAAAAAACGCATTTTCTCAAAGTCAGCCATCAATACGTTTTCTTTTATACTTGGCCGCAAAAATAACATTTAATTGTCATTATCCTTTAAAGGCAATCTGACCTTATTTTACCTTTTAGCATTCAACAGTTTTGCATATGTGATACTTGTGATAATTTTCAACCCACTTTTGAAGTAACAATTGCGCTTTTGTTTTAAAAGCCTTGGGGAGTACCACAAAAACTCCCAACAGATTATACGACAATTTGATTTATTGACTGTAGTTTCATTTTGTAAACTAAACTTTATGATGAATGCCTCAAAAACTATACATTTTCTTCAATAGCGGAGTATAAAAAAGCTCAAAAGAAACTCGGTCGAGACCTTTTAACTCCTATACGAAGGTATAGGTCATAGGTAGTTCTTGAAAGAGACTTTTATTAGTATGATACCCTGTTACGAACTACCAAAAATGAATTAAAACTTTCAGAACATTGAATTGATCACCCTGTATATACATTACAGAACAAAGGATAAATAACTTAAGGAAAACAGAAAAACCTAGTATATAAGATGGAAAAATCACAGTTTATAAAATGTTAACATAAGGAAAGTAAAATAACTATATCCAAACAAAACCCCAAAAATATGCAAACTTAAAAATGGAAATAAAATAACATACCTCAGGTCTCCTTGGTGGTAACTGTGTGTTGTTTTTTATTTTTATTTTACAGTGTATTAAAGATTTTTTTTGAGGAATTGTTTTCAGTGTTTTCAATTGTTTAAACGTGTAGGAGGAGTAGTTGGTGGTGGTGATAATGATGAAGTGTAGTTTTAAATTTTTATTTTAATAATTATTATTAACAGTTTTGCAATTTGTTGGACAATGTTATGATTTATTATTTTCATATAATGATGACGATAATGATTGATAAATATAGATAGATATTTTTGGAGTTACGGGGGAGGGCCACAACAACACATCATAATTTAATTGGTTTTAACATGAAAATAAAATTAATAGAAAAAAAATTAAAAAATTTAAAACTCAAGTGAAACAAATCTAAATAAAATATAATATGTAATTATTACTTAATGGAATAGTTGCAAAATTGGTATTAAATAAACTATAATGGTTACATATTTATGAATTGTATTAATAAGTACGAGATGTTATAATTATGAATAAGATTGAATATGAGACGTAGTATTATGTGTAAATGATTTATAAATACATACAATTATTTACAATTGATTTCAGATTTAAAAAACAGTGAATGATAAACAGAAGTAGTTTTTTTTTAATCTGCATTTTGTAATTTTTAAAGAAAATAACGTTTAAAGAGCGCAATATTTTTCGGAAACTCTCTTTCAGATAGCAAACCGGTATGTTCTGTAGGTCCACATAAAATCGAAAGTATTAAAAATATTCACATTTGTGGAGTTTTGTATTTCATATTCACATAATTTTCCATATAAAAATACGTAAATGTGAAATACGGAATACAGCAAATTTTAAAATATTTCAAGTGGATTATATATTTCTCAAAGATATTATTTATAGTCAATAAACTCGCATTCAAGAAATTGTTTCATCTATCAACTTTTAAAAGCTCAATTTATATATAATAGAAAAGTTTTGTTATCGAAAATTTTGCTATCGATAAACATTATATTGAAAATGTTTGTTAATATCCCAATTTCTATAAAAATGTTCACTTCAATAAATTTTCTACAAACATTTTCTTTAGAAATGTTTTGATAATGATTAACTTTTTGCAGAAATCTTTTATTATTAAATATTATTGTTATCAATTAATATTGTAAAAATTCTTTTACAATCAAAATCTGTTCTATTAAATATCTATTATATCATGTTATCGATAAGTTTACTATAGAGATTTTTTAATATTGATCAATTCTTTAGACCGATACATTTTTAACGTGAAATCGATACTTTTTTTACGTGAAATCTGTAGTAATATTTTGTTATCGATTATGTATGTATAATAGAAAATTTTTGTTATTGATAAATTTCGGTAGAAAATTATTAATATCGATTAATTGTAGATAGAAAATGTTTGCTATTGATAAACATTCTATTGAGAATGTATGTTAATAACCCATTTTCTATAAAAATGTTCACTTCGATAAATTTTCTACAAAAAAAAACTTGTTATCGATCAATCTTCTTTAGAAATAATTGATAATGATTAAGTGTTTGCATCTATCTTTTCTTATTACTTAATTTTACATCGAAAATTATTGTTTTCGATTAAAATTCAAAAATTTTTCTTGCAATCAAAATCTGTTATATCAAATATCTCTTATATCATGTTATCGATTAGTTTTCTACAAACATTTTTTCATATCGATTATTCTTCAGAACTTTTTAGTCTATACATTTTCTAGATGAAATCTATTTAATAAAAAAAATATTTTCGTTATCGATTAGTTTTTTAATTAAAATTTTAGTTATCGATATTTTTTTTTTTTGGAAAATGAATTTTCCTGATCGAGTTTCTTTAAAAAAATTTTTTAAAATTTCCTAAAGGGTTTTTGTTAATTTTGTTATTGGTCTAGTATATTTAGCAACAGTTTAATATCAATCAGTTTAGTGTAGAAAATTTATGTTGTCATCAATTACTATAATATCAACTATCGATTAATTTGTATATATGTTTTTTCTTATATACTCATTTTTATACAATATCTTTAACAATAAATTTTATACTTTAAACTAAAATTATTTTCAATCAATAATAAAAAGTTATTGTTCCATCGATGACAAAAATTTTCTATTAAAACTTTTTATTATCGTTCAAAAACAGATTTAGTTTAATATAGAAAATTTTGTCAATTAAGAAGTTTTATAAAAATGAATAGATAAGAAAGAAAAAACATAAAAAAATAATCGATAACAAAATTTTAATCGTCAGTTGATATAACAATATTATAATAACAACAAAAATGTTCGATGGAAAAATGATTGTTAATATAAATATTCGATTTCAAAAAATGTCTATGAAAAGTTTTTGCTATCGATCATTTTCCTATAAAAGCCTTTATAGAAATTATGTCCTAGATTCTAGCAAATAACATTCTAGGACCTAGAATGCTATTTGTTTATTTATTGTTATTAAACAAATTTCTTTCTTTATTTGATCGATAAACTTTTTTAAAGAAAAATATTTTAACATGCATATCAATTTTAATTAAAAATGTTTAATATCCATAAATTTTTACAAAAAATGTTTGTTATCGATAAATTTTATTTTATTTATAAAAATTGAAATTGTGAGCTTTTGTAGAGTATAGAAAATTTGGATTTCTGCATAGCTCGAAATAGTTTTATAAGGTCAACTGAGAATTACTTTCTGGCATTAAAATAAAAACTTCTTACTTTTATCATTCACTGTTTTTGTTTATAATTTCATGTTTACAGAAAGTTTATCTTACTCGTGTGTTTTTTTAATTCATTGAATTTCTATAAATATTTTTATTTCTGTATATTAAAATGCAAATCAATTTTAATGAGGGCGAGGTAACTATGGCGAGGGGTTAAAGGGGGCGTTCACATAAACACAAGGTAGCATTACAATGATTTAATAGTGTGTGTGTGTGTTTATATACATATATTTTGCTTAAAAAGCTGTTTGTTTTTATGAAAAGCTTACAAAAATACATACCGATGGCTTGAAGTTATTTTGTGAATTACGTTGCTGTTGTTGCGGGGTTTGAGCAGTTGGTTCGGATGCTTTGGGTGTGGGAGGCAATGGTCGATTGGCATGTGGTGGATCTGGTACGACAATTAAACGTTGTGGCAAAGCGGGTCGAGATGGTGGCCCTGGTTCTTCAATTTGTTGACGCTGATCACGCTGAATAAAGGTAAAGAAAAATAAAGAGTTTTTTTAGATTTTATATTTATTTTTCTATTTACTTTATCCTTAAAAAAAACTGGCTGTTAAAAATTTTTTATAAGGAATTACTTACCGATGGTGGTTTCTGATTACGATTTGCTTGCGGCTGTTGAGCCTGTGCCGCTTGTTGTTGAGCCTGAGCGGCCGCTTGGGCAGCCGCAACAGCAGCCATTTGCTGTTGTTGCTGCTGCTGTTCGGCTGCTATACGACCTTCTTGAATTTGTTGGAAATTACGACGTAATGTATCACCGGGTGCTTGTATAATTGAACTTGGTTCACCAGCAATTTGTGGCTCATCGTCATCATTGTCCGAACCCGAATAACGATAATCTTCGCGTTCCTTCTCCTGCTTACGTTTTTTACAGCGATCGATGTGATCTTTCAATTGTATGCGAACTTGACGATCTGTGGGCTGATCTTTAATAAAGGCATGCTTAAGCAACTGCTCTGTATAAGGCCTCTGATGATAATCCTTCACTAAAGTGTGCGAAATAGAGAAATATTAAATAGTTTTTTTGTAATAAATTACTGATAATTAGGTTGGACTAAACTGTCATCAATTTTCTCTTTAGTTTTATCACTAGTCGTAGTTAAACCTCAAGAAACTTACCAAGTACCGTGTCTATAAAACTTTGAAATTTCTTCGTCCACTTTCGATTCGATTTCAAACGAGGCGGCGAATTACGTGGTATCAAGAACAGAGCTCTCATGGGATGTAAATCACACAGTGGTGGCTGTGATTCGGCCATTTCTAACGCGGTTATACCCAATGACCATAAATCTGAACGATTATCGTAGGTGGCTTCTGGATTCTCATCGCACGCAATAACCTCGGGTGCCATCCAATATGGTGTACCAATGAACGTATTCCTTCGTCCTATTGTACGATCCAATTGTGCAGAGACACCGAAATCTACTAGCTTAACTTCGGCATTATCGGTGAGTAAAACATTTTGTCCTTTTATATCACGATGTATTACTTTGTTCGAATGCAAATAGGCGAGACCGCGCAGTATTTCACGGCATATATATGCAATCCATTCTTCTTTGAGACTTTGTCCTTTTGTTGACTTAACTAGATCGGTTACGGAACCGGCACCACAGTACTCCATGACCAACCAAAGTTGATCATCTTTGCCGGGCGGTGATTTCTTAATAAAAGCACCATAATATGTGGCAATATTACGATGATTTGAGTATTTTTTAAGAACATTTATTTCTAATTTGATTTCTTCCTCCTCGTCTTCGGTGACATCCATCACCTTTATGGCAGCCAATTGACCAGTTTTTGTGTGACGACCCTAAAAATGAGACAAAAATGTATTTCGTTAATAAAAATCTCTAAAAGCAATTAATAAAAATTAAAACTTTAACTTAAAATTGGTATGAAATGTCATTAATAATGGCTGTTTATAAATCAAAAATTTATCACAGCGCCAATTTGCGAACATTAAATTTTCATTAGCGACACAATATTTTATATCAAAGAAGACATCTTCAATAAATAGAAACAACATTTTAACAAGCACCGCTTAATTTGATTTTCTCTTGTTTTCCTAACTGACCGCATTAATCCTGTTTCACTTATCATCAGGTTCATATTTATAATTTTTATAAATTATAGACATTAAACTATTCGAATGGGAGTCAATATTAACAGTTTGTTTTTTTCCTTTTAAAACATTTCATCTCCTAGAAAATTGATGTTAAATGGAAGACGACAACATTACTTATCATCACTACAAGAATAATGACATCGAAGAGGAAGCTGGTTTTATGTTTTTTTTTTGCAATTAATATTTATAAAAAAAAATAAAACGGGAAAATATGCTAATTGGTGCAAAAAGGCTTATACAAAATAAAAACTGTTAAAGCAAGTTTTTATAAAACAAAAAAAAAAAAAAAAAAATTAAATTAGTTTTAAAGATGAAGTTTAAATTAAAAAAGTGTTACATGTACAATGTAGTCTGGCACAGTAGACCAGAGGCACGACTAAATACTGAAGAAACAACACCATAGGAATGTTTAAGTTAAAATATCTGAATGTATAGTAAGGTTATGTTGAAGAATTACTTGTTGGCCTACAACCCAATTACAATTAAAATCTTAGAAATTTTTATTGTGATATTACGCAATGCAAAATATCACGCTGATATACATACATACATAGCTGAGTTGCCATTTGTAAAGGGATAGGCCGATTGATCCAAAATTTGACATGGGCATAGCAGAAGAGTATCTGAGCATAAATTTTGACGCCAGGCACCATCCACTTGCCAGGGGTGTAGGTAAGTGGTCTCAAAGTTGAGCACCTGCAAATTCTTTAAGAGCTTGGCATTTCATCAGCCATTTGTTTGTAGTGGGAGCGCCAGCGCTTAAACTGTGGCCTAATGTGCTACTCTACATAAAACGTATTCATTTTCAAATTTTTTTCGCTACTTGGCTGTAAGTACGTAAACTATTTTATATTAATGGCAACCGAAATTTTGTGGTGTTGTCAAAAGGCATTGCAACTGCGAAATAAATTGGTATTATGTAAGGCAACTTTTTTCAGTTGCCATAAAGTTATCGATAATACTATTTGGACAGTTTAGCAACTGGAAATAAATAAAAACAATCAAATAGTTTTTAATAAATAACAAATAAAATACAAAAAAAAAATATTATTTCATGTCTACAGTTTGGATTTTAATAAACAATCTCTTCAAAAATGTACCTAAACACACTCATAAATTCAATGCAAGTTTATCATAGATTTAGATTTATCGCCAAGGCGATAAAGAAAACATAAAATACTCCTCATCCACCTAAAGATCCTCCTGTAAAGTACAACCCCTTCTTGAGCATGAAGCCTTTGATATACCAAGTTTCATACTAGCAGCTATTTTTGTGCCATTTTCATTAAAAGTTGAAAAGCTGGGACCAGATGCTGATAAAATATGTGTCTATGAAAATACGGAATATTATTCGTATCATCGTTATTCCTTTGTTGCACTGCAGATGCTATGTGTGGAAATACGTGAGCAACGCAGAAAGAGGGCCATGATACTTATGTTGTCTGTATGAAATGAAAAAAAACTTACTTTTCAGTTTTAGTGCAGTTTTTACTTTATAATCTGTGAAAAAAAAAATCAACAGCAACCAAAACTTTATGGTTGCCAATTTGGCAACTAAAATTAACAAGTTTTAGTTGCCAGTTGCCATACGTAATACAATTTCGGCAACTAACAACGCAACTGAGATTGGGTTGCCAAAGCTCTGTAAAAGACAGACAGGAAAAGAGTTACTCATTATTTTAAATTTAATATACTGGTTGCAAAACTAATTCAGATGCCTTCAAGTATGCAAGATGCCTTCATAGTATCCTAATACCATAGTATTAGGATACTATGGTACCTCGTCACAAAATTTTGTTAAAAACCATCCAGTATTTTTACGTGATGCAAACACAGACAAAAAGACAAACAGACAGGTAATTAGTTACTATTTTATTATATGTATAGACTAGCAGTGCCCGCCTCTTCATGGGCGTCCTGACAATATTTTGCTCGATTTTGATTTGAAAGTATTCCACACTAATTGAAAGACTCTTACTTTTATAGTGCTTCAGTTATGGTTTATGTATTTACTTTAAATAAACCTTTATGTAAACCTCTGTAAGAGGTGTTTAAAATATTTTAATAACAATGTAAAGTAAAAATACAAATTAAATACCAATTTTATTCAATTGGCGCCATCTGTTGCGCCGTAGTTTTTAAAATATTCCACTTTAAAAATAAAAAAGTGATTTGAAAAAGTAACCGTGTTGAATATAAACGTGTTGAAAATATCCCAGGGATATGGGACATGGATAATAAGGTACCTCCTCACAAAATTTTGTAAAATCCATTCAGTAGTTTTTACGTGATGTGAACACAAATAAAAAGCAGACAGACAGACAGACAGACGGAAATGAGTTAATATTTTATTATAAATGTATGTATATAGATATGCAATTTTTAAACTCCATGTGTATTTGAAATAAATCAGTCAAGTGCGAGTTAGTCTCACACACGTAGGGTTCCGTACTATGTTTAGTACGCCTGTAAAAACTCAAGTTGTTAATTTTTTCATGCCTTATGACCCACCCTTTTCTTTTTAAAATCAAAGTCATATTCGTGAAAATTGCATCACTATTGGAACACCCTTTAAATTTTAGCAATTGTTGTTATTACGGCCATGGTAATACTCTTTCTATTAAAATATCAGGTATACCTATTGTGGTTAAAAAATTAAGCAATATACGTGAAAAACATGTTACTGATGGATCACCCTTTAGCAATTAGTAATTGTTACAGTGGCCGAAGTACAACATCTACTGTAAAAAATTCAAGAGTTTACCTATTACGGTTCAAAAAATAAGGCTATTTAAATAAAAAATTATTTGTTATAGTTTCCATAGTAAGAAACCTCCTGTAAAAACTTGAAAGAGTCTACTTATTATCGTTCAAAACTTATATATACACGCAAAGCACGTCACTCTCAGAACACCCTTTAATTTTAAGGTTTAATTTAATAGAAAAGGAATATAGAGTTAATTACTGTCTGCAAATTTTAAGTGGTTGCCTCCTATAGCTAAAGAAATAAAGACATAAAGGCAAATAATTATTTTTGTATACTTGTTTATATAGCGAACTAAGTTTTAACTACTGTTTTTAAATCTTGAGTCTATGCCTCCTACAATCCAAGAAATAAACATATATTCGTGAATAACACCTCTCTATCGGAACACCCTATAAGTGTTAGTGTTTGTTGCTATAGCGGCAACGGCTATACATCATCTGTGAAAATTTCAAGAGTCTACCTATTACGGTTCCAGAGATAAATGGCGCTGACAGACGGGCAGACAGCGAAAACAATAGGGTTACGTTTTTACACTTTGTGTACGGAACCCTAAAAAAGGCAAAGAATATGCATTGCCTATACATTCGACATATTTTTTTTTTCAATATTAACTTTGATTAAAATTACCCTTTTATTATAAAGTACGATGTTATCAAAAAGTACCTTCTTTTATAAAATGTGCTTTTATACTAAAGATACCCTTTTATTTAAAAGTCCCTATGAAAAGTACTTTTGTAAAAAAATAACTATTAAAATTTCGCTTTCTTTAATTTGTTGAAAAAACAAAATGGAATAACTGAGTATTTACAGCCGCTTATAAAGTTAAAAATTTCCTTGTTTGTCCTCTCTTAAGCTACCACTCTGACATCAATGCCAGCCATCTAGTGAGCAGAACGAAAGCTTAATATTGCCGACCCACATTGCAACACAACAATTTTAACAGGTATGTATTGGAAAACTTATAAAGTTAAATTAACTAACAACAACAAAAAGTACGAATATGTTTAAACAAATAGTTGTAATAACGAAACGGGGCTCTTGTAAAAAGATTCTCACAAGCTTTAACATCAACGCTGTTACTGTCTGCTACTGATGGTTGAAACTTTGAACGTAAATTGATGATGATGGTGGAGTCTGCTTAAGTTTGTTAAAAAAATCCTAACAAAATTAAACTTCTGTCATCTTAAGGCAAGTATGAGTATGAGTACGAGTACAAGTACTAGTCTAAGTCTAGTTGTAGTTATTTTAATTATTTGTGTAGTTTTTTTTTTTTTTTTTTTTTTTGTAAAATAAGATGATAAAGTTATGTGCTCTAGAAAAGAAATTATAGACAAGAAGAAACTGATAAAATTGTTTTTCATTATTAATTGAAGCTAAACTAGTGGTGGTATGTAAATCTTTTGCTTTTTAGTAACGAATTTTATGTTTTGATGCTTAATTTTTTCCAGCCTTAAGCCGCTAAAATTATCACATTTTTTTATGATTTATGTTTCTTAAAATCAAGTTAATCATATATATCGCTAGCGTTTTACTTACAACAATGTATAGCTAACATGTTGATGACAGCTGTCACTAAAGTTTGTTAAAATCATTGTAATTATATATGGGGTTTTCCATTAAGTGGTTCAGAAAGTAAACGTTAAAAAATATTTGGATAAAAAATATTGTTTATGCATTGATATTATTTGTAAACCCTACGCGATATCTTTCACAACTGCAATAAAATTGGTCAAATTACATTTTTACCCAAATGTAATTGTCGTAAGTAAATGCCCCCATATGTCTTTTGTAAGTGCGAATTGTCAAGCCATATTTAATGATGCAAAAAATGGATACCTTTGATATTATCATTTAACACGACAATATTTGTCATTTACTGGAGTGTGTGGACTCCAGTGCGGACGAGCAGATATCAGACAAACAATTACTTCACATGTGTCTACTACGGCTATTTCCATGTTACATGAAAATATCTCCATTTCATAATTATAAATAATACACGCGAAACATTTTTAAGGCGTAAATAAAATATAACTAACAATCGTCATTGCAAGCACAGAGAAATCTGACAGAATCCTGCCCAAAAATTGTTTCAAAATGGCGTTGTAAGTGTGCCACAACACTATTGTACAAAAACAAGAAGATTTTGAAACTCTGATCGTATGGAGAAAAATATTTTATAAACCTTTTCAAAAGATTATCAAATCTTGTAGACTTGTTAAATAAAAATTGTAACAGACATTTGAGGGTGCTGTGGCTTAGATAGTTAGCTCGTCGACTAGATGTTGGCTTGAGTCGCCGGATTCATCAATGTTTTCTGATTTATATTAGTTTTTTCTATTCCTTCTAGTATATGTATATCAGAGCGCCCTCCTTCGACGAAATTACTGAAATTGTTTTACACTTGTAAAAAAAAGCTCTATCTCCTATGAAATAAATGTAAAATTAACAATTTCTCATATTCTATTTCTTTTATAAGTTTGTTTAAATAGAAAATTAATAACAATTAAAACTACCGGGTAGATCGATACGAAGAGTACTGATGACGAACGTAGCTGTCTAGAAAATGCATTCTGCTTTGCTGGTATCTAATTTTTCTTTATCTCTTTATAATTAAGAACTTAAGCCTAAATAATTAATTTATTAATTTAAAAATAGTTCAAATAAAATTCATATAATTTCACAGAAATATAAATTTATATATTAAAAAATTAAACATAATAACCTGTACTTTTATTTTTTAATTATTTTTTTTTTCTAGGGGGATACCAAAATGTGTGTGAAGATAAATATGTCCATCTTAGGGAATCTATGATATATTGTCTTTCTATTCCAGCAGGTTTGATTCATTGAGATGGAAGGGTTTGGACACAGTGGCTATTTCCGTTAGATAATTCAAATACTAGAAATTTTCACTGTCATATTTTTAAAATGTTATAAAAATATTCACAAACTAGCTGGCCCGCCACTTCGTCACTTCGATTTTGCTTCGAAAGCAATCCACACCAAAGACCCGTACGTTTTTAGTTTTTTTTTTTTTTTTTTGTTTTAAGAGAAGTAACACTCAGGTAATTAAAGGCCGGGCACATAGAATCCGTCATACGTTATACGTCGACTTTTTCAACGCACAAGAATGTTGAAATACAGCTATTCTAATGAGTGTTGTCACAATCAGTACGTCTCCGTCAACGCAAAGTACGAAAGTTGGGCAACTTTCAACTTTTGACGTACGTTGAAAGCTCAACTCTCTCAAAATTGAAAGCTCTCTCTCAAAATTAAATTTTTGTGTTGAGTGGAAGCAAAAATAACATAAAATACAACAAAATAATTTAATTTAATAGAGTAAAATGAAGAAAAAAGCTTTTATCGTGTTTTCTTTCCTGATTTAATATGCGTCCACAAAGTACTCGTTGTGTCAACCTCTTCCGTTGTAACTTTGATTTCAATTGAAAACTTTAACGTATGACGGATTCTATGTGCCCCGGCCTTAATGCCTACATTAACTGTGTTACTTCCTTTAGAAAGGGATAGCAGTAGATAAGACAGATGGTTAGTGCGATAGTAAAGCTTCGCAAGCGCCAAAGTATATCTATATAAAGTACATGCAAGTCCACAGCTGTGAATATTTATTATTGTTCTGAAATGTCAAAATTTGTTTTCATTTTTAAAGCGCCATTGTGTTTGTTTTTATTTCAATTTATATACCAGTTTCAATACATTTAATATACACATTTTTTTATGTTTCAGTCAGCTGTTTTTGACTTTTAAGAACGAATTTTACACAAACAAAATTCCTGTGGTTTTTGTAATATTGTATTTGTTGTAGAACTGCATGTACTTTATATAGATATGCTTTGGCAACCGCTTTTGGTGTTCTTTAGGAGAATTAGCTAGCATAGCCAATTTATAATTATTTTACTTCGCCAGCGATTTAGTGCTATGTAGTAATACCAGCGTTTTTAGTTCCGCATTAAGATATGCTACATACAGTATTTTTTTACTTTATAGTTAAAAAGTGCAGTATTCATATCCGGTTAGTTCAACTGCGTACTTTCACTGCTTTTTCTCCACTTTCTAAGACATTTTTGCAGAAAAAAAGTATCCTATATTGGGACCAGACTTAGGTATCTCCCCACAAAATATTTTTGGGATGCTGACGACAAAGACGCTGTTAACGAAAAAAAAAAAAAAAAGAACATTGTTTAGGAACCGGCAAAGAGACTAGTTTCGCATCAATTGTCTTTCCTCTAGAGATGCAACTGAAAATGGTTGTTAGATTCAGACCAGGAAACTGAGCCAAAATGAAGATTTGTTGGTTGGACAATTTGATTTAATTGCATTCCACATATATACATACATAGATAGGTCCTCTGCAACTGAAGCAAAACAAATCTTTAACATCGTACACTTAACTTGTTTTATTCATTATTATGATCTAGCCGTGCCTTTTGTAAAGAAAAGAGCCAAAAACTTAAAAAAATTAACTTTTTTGCACTGTTTGCTGTTTTTTTTTTTGCATACCGGGCTCTTACAACAGTAACGAGATTTTAGCTAAATTCATTCAACATTCCACAAATTCTAATAAAAAAAATTTCATGTTTATTTTAATTTATGATCACTTTTTTAAAGTTGTTTTTAACAACTTACACAAAAATGCGATTAAAAGATTTTAAAGGATAACATTTTGTTGTTTTTGTTTGTTTTGTGTTTGTGTGCGTTTATTATAAAACCCACATACGTTACTGAGTCATTCCCGGAAATGCCTTCAAACATGCACTTAACAGCCACAAGTATATTTTTATAAATTTTTATGCGACGATTATTTTCGTTGTTGTTGTTATTGTTGTATTACATCTAATTAATAAAGTTTGTTGTTGTTGTTTTTTTTTGTATATTTTAAGTATGAGTGTTTTTTTTCTTGTTAAAGTCACATGTTTCGTGAGTTTATTTTAACTAAGAATCAAGCACGAGGAAATTTTTACATTGAAATAAAAATGCTGAAAGAATATTTTTGTTCGGCAAAAAAGTTTAGAACATAAGAAATTCGCATACAATTAATTTTATAATAAACCCTAGGTGGGTACCCTACTTTGTGTCCCCTAACTCCCGAGGGCTTTGAGGCCAACTTGCAAAGCTCGACTAGACTTCCTTAATGAAATCAGAATACCCGTCTAGAAACTACATGTTTATATTAATTATTTCTTTTTGTCAAATTCCCCACTGTGCAGTCATTTAAAATAAATAAATATTTACTTATATGTTTTGCCGGCCAGGGAATATTTCTTTGAGACCAATTTTTAAACGAATATGAATTTTGAATCGGTATAGTTTGCCATCTAGCTTGTTTTTGTAGCTAAAACTACACAGTTTTTAAAGAATAATAAAATTTAAAATTAAATATGTTTAATTAAGCTTTTATTAATTATTAAAAGCTTGAAGGTTCCATTGGCCTTATTTTTTTAAAAATCCACTAAGGGTCAAGATACATTCCGTCCTCTTGAAGATATGTGAGACTAATAAGATCAGATAATTTTTTTTTTTTATCAAAAACATGGACCTGAACGGGACTCTGAGAAAAATATTTAAAAAAGTAATGCAAGTATTATATTAAGGATATAAACCGGGTTAGTAAGGGTGGTATAGTAGAGATTACGCTTGCGAAAAAAACAATCATGTGGGCTATGGGTACAGCTGGCATTAGTTTCACAACAGAAGGGAGCTGTGAACGACGTAGCCAAAGATAGATGGAAAAACAGGACCGGCTAAGTCCACGGAAAGGTTATATCTAATCCTAACAAACATCTAACAAGCCTTTTACGCACACCTCTAACTCTGGTTTGTTAAAAGATGTTATGTCTGCGGCGAAAACGCTTACACCAGGCACCCACTCGAATAGGAAAGGGTGGCAAACAGCCAATAGCAACAGATCACACAAAGAACAGATGTCATCAAGATTACCTTCAGTGCCTAGCCGTGTTGGCCCTTATCTGACGGTGGCCTTCCCAGTGGATGAAATTAAAGTGTAGTTCAGCAACCCCATTGTGTAGTACAGCACACAATACAACAATACGGTGCCGTGTGTAATAGCACCTAGTATCGTACTTACATGTACCGCACAGTCACAATGAAAAGCAATTTATAGAAACATGAAAAGACCCATGCTCTAAGCTCTTGTTTAGAGATTGGAGACCATCCAACTCCTTCTATTGAGAGTGCAACAGCACACTTGACCAACCTTGCACTATCTCTGCATGTCTTACAACCGCCCCCATTGTGTAGTATAACAACACTTTACGACTGCCACCAATCGCAATTTGTGTGTGATACAGTCATAATGAGTAGCAATTTATATAATATGGCAAGCCTAGATTCCATATTATAGCCTCTTGCTTAGGGGTTTGGAGACTATCACAACTCCGTCTGTTGAGAGTGTAACACTTGATCGACCTTGCACCTTACTAACATAAATCGATCTTAAACCACAACCACCACGTGTATCCCCGAAAGGGACCTCGCCAACAACCGGTCACAGAGAGGATAGGCTCTCTGTGGATAGGCACCCTAGCGTCTGGTGCCCCTATTTTCCCCGAGTGAACCGCGTCAAGGCATTTGAGAATGTACTGCAATGTCAATTGGAACCCCCGGGGGACTGCAATGACAGTTTGTAGCCCCGAAGGGGGGTTATCCTCTATGCCCACAAAACAGAGGCAATAAGATGGCAAAGCGGTCAAATAGACAACAATCCGGTGACCAACATAAAAATATCAGGCACCTAAAGTACCTACAGGTGAACTTACAGGAGAATGTTATATGTTATATTGGTATAAAATTATAGCCATGTTTAGCTTAAGGCCTTAACCTCTGGGGTAGTCATGGATTGTGCGACATCTCTACAAAACCAAAAGTTTAACGCATTGTAAGGTACCAAGCCATGAAGTCACATTGATAATAAGCGGCGGACCGTTTATCCAAGCTATGGCGACGCCGACGTAAATTTTTAAGCATATCCACTAGATGTGCTAAAAACAGAACTTCAGAACACTTACTTTATGGGTTGTTTGTCTTGATGTCTCGTAGAATAGAATTCTTAGGAGGCTTCCTATTATCTACATAGGATGTGAATAATCTCTTACCGTATAAGATTGGCTTTATTCGTAACATAAAACTTGTTCGGTGAACATAAATACTGTACAAAAGATCCCTTGGATCGCAGTACTTAGGACCTGTTACTTAATAATAATGTCCGCCCTACTTACTCAAATCAAGAGCGTCTTAGTATATTTTTTCGTTTGGCATCATGTCTCCTGTTTTGTAAAATTGTTCGTGCACAACCTTTTCTGCACATTCTTATACAAGTATTCATCAAACATCTTTTCAATCGAATGCCAGTTGTTAAGTATTAAAGTTAATTATTTAATATTTATAGCTGGTATTGAAAAAATAAATAAATAAATAAAACAAACACAAACACACCACCTTCATGTTATTAAAACAAATATTCTACGTCATTTAAATTTATTTAAACGTTTATACTCGTATATACTCGTCGTTATAATAAATAATTATATTGCTGCTTTTTTCTTCTTGGGTAATTTCCTATTGTTTTTATCAGCAGATATAAACTTTTATTATAAAGAGTACAAGACAGGAATTCATTCATAAATTCTTCATTGAATTATTATTGTATTATTGTTAATTAAAATTTTTAAATAATATGAAACAAGCCAAAAACAATGAAAATATCTTTGCAATAGTAGAAAATTTCTGAAAATATGCAAAACTTATTAGCTTAAAGCATACACATACAATTGCACAAGAATTCATCAGTAATTTGAGCGCAGCTTGATTTTGGGCGCCCAGCCCAAAGTCCATTTGGAACTCAGAAATTGTATATTATGATACCCTTCATCATAGGTGAAAAGTTTGTCATTCCTATTGTAATTTTTCATTTCATTCAGTGATTCATTTACGACCGATTACCCCATAAAATATATGGGGTAATCGTTTTAATGATGTCCATCATTCTACCTGTGTTCGTGTTGAAATAGATTTTCTAAGGATTCTAGATAACTTATGTAAATTCTTGGTATTACAATCTATTAGATAGAGTTTCGAAAATTATGCTATTGGATTTGAGCAACATCGGTCCATAAATAGTAGAGATATGGTCGAAAAAAGGCTCTCGCCTTTTTGAATGGAAAGCCGGAGATTCAGAAAAATAGCTCTAGATTACCAAAAAATCGAAATTTCACCAAAATATCACATTTTCAATTAATTTCAATTAATTAATTATACAATTCAGCACAGGTGGAAATCTTATATTGATAAATGTTTTATTTAATGTCGGCAATTATGTATGGAATACATTATCAAATAAATTTCCGACTCTGTTAGCCTCACAAATGTGAGCCGTTTTGAGCACATTTTTCATTACATTCCCACACATTTCACGCGGCTTTTCATTAATTTCATCACGAATATTATTTTGAGCGTTTCGGGTTTGTTTGCATAAACCTTGCTTTTCAGATATCCCCACAAAAAGTAGTCCGGAACATTTGAACACTTTCTTGAGCAGCAGTAACTTTCTTCGAAATCATTCACTGCACAACGAATAGTGCGTTTTGTTGGCACGTTGTTTCTCCCAAAAATTTTACGTAACTTTCTCTCATCGTCACAGTAATCAATGATTGATTTTGAAAAAATGTTTTAACGATTAAAACACGTTGGTTTATCGAATATTTTCCATAATAAATTTGCGACGTGTCTACTTCACGACTGCCAAATATGAACTGTTAAGACTAATGTTTACCAAAATGGCGGTAAAACCTTGCCGGTGGAGACCGTGTAAAAGTTTGTCATTCCGTGTTTAATTTATACAATATTCATTTCTGACCCCATTAACTATATATATATTCTGGATCCTTAGTTACGCAATGTCTGTCTGTCCGTGTTTGGGTTGAAATGGACTTCGCCAAGACACCCAAAAAAGTTAAGAGAAAATTTAAGCACATCAATCTGTCAGACATAGTTTCGAACATTTTGCTATTGCAATTCAGCTCAGTTGGTATATAAATTCGTAATTTCTTCATGTTTTTCACATATTTTAGTTGTTTTTCTGTACTTTGTTATTGTTTTTTGAAAACCGAAAATTCAGAAAAACAACCCTAGATTAACATTTCATTTATAATCACCTAAAAGTTGAAATTTTCCCAAAAATTTTTAATCCGATCAAAACTTAAAATTTAAAAGAAAAAAAAACTAAAAACTCTTAATAATCAAAAAGTTCTCTTAAAGTTCCAAGTTTTACCAAAAAATCACATTTCCCCCCAAATTATCAAAAACTATAAATTTTACAAAGACATTTTTATACATATTTTATAAATTTTTAATATTATTATGTCTACTATAAGCTTTAATACGTTGAGTTAAATTTCTTTAACTTAATTCTCATTTGGTTAAGGAAATTTTTAAAAGGTATTTTTAACTTACGTAAAATTTCGACAAATCTTTTCTGATGAGCAGCGGCACTTAGCGAAATGGCCAGAGAGACCAGCTTGGCCCGGTGTAGTCAATTTCACTGAATAGCACGATAATTGCATATTTTGAAATGGAATGCAAATCGATAAATATCTCGAAACATAATATAATGGACTTGTACTAATTTTAAAATAAACAGCTCATGTACCTCTCAAGTAAAATATTTTTTAAATACATACACCTAAATTAGGCATTTTTTTCATAAAAACTTGTTTGAAAATTCAAGGTTTTTTCTAATCACGGCAATGAAAACAAACGTAAAATAATCATCTTAAATAAAACAAGTACCCAAACTTTTTTATAAAAAAAAAAACAATAATAATAAATAAATAAACAGATTAGTTTTAAAATAATTAAAAATTAATAATTAAAATTGTATTGAGAAATTATCATTTAAATTATAGCAAATATTTTAAATTCAGTTTTCTAAAATTATAGTAATAATTTTGACTTCCTAAGTTCTTTATTAAATTTAGAAAGTACAGTCTTAAAGGTGACCCAGTAAACTGACGAATTTGTTCTGTTAAAGAAATGTCTTGCCTCTGTTCTCAGTTTATCAAGTTCCTTATTCCTCCAGACCACATCCCTTTTTAAGTTAATAGATTTCCGCTGACAACTGCTTTCGTAGGGCTTGTGAATGTTATTTCAAAGTTAGTCTGTTTCAAAATCTAATTCTCGTGGGCTTAAATGTATAGATTATTAAATAAATAAATAAATAAATAACATTTTTGAAATAAACTGATAAAGAGTGGAGAAAAATTAGTCAGTCAGTCAAATAATATTTTTTTTTATTTAGTTAAGCAGCAGCTGTTACTAATTGTCCGTCTCGCTGAGTTGTTGGTTGGCTGTTTGATTTGGTGGCCTGTTGTTAACTTGATGACTTGTTGTAGGAACTATACAACACGCTTGAAATTTTCTCTTATATCGCTGACTTTTATATTGATAAATGATTTCACGGCTGGTTTTAGTTAGTTGAGCAATAAAAAACTACTATTTTTTTCTTTTTTGTTTTGTACCAACCAATTTGTTGGAATGCTGTTGTGAGTCATTAAACAATGTTCAGAACGGTTTAAACTTAATACAACAAAAAGCGCTCAGTGAATTTAACTAAAGTTGTAGTGTTATTAGTATTGGGTTTTCCCAAGTAGGGCAGGTCGATATTGGCAGTATTTGGGTAATGTATAAAATGTTGTCTATTATTCAGCCAACTGTGTAAGTTGTGTCTTCACCATAGTAATGTTAAATATTCCTTTAGTTATGTTTCCCAATTTTACAATAATATAAATTCGGATTTTACTTTTATCATATAGACATTTTTTTTGTAAAAATTTAATTGAAAATGTTTTGGAATCATTTTATCGAAAATGTTCTGTAAAAATTTTATTAATATTTTTTGCAAACATTTATTAAAATTTTTTTGGAAACATTTATTAAAACTTTTTAGGAAAAATTTTATCGAAAACTTTTTGTAAAAATTTTATCAAAATATTTTTTTTTAAATTTTATCGTGAATTTTTTGTTAAAATTTTATAGAAATTTTTTTTAAAAATGTTATCAAAACTTTTTGTAAAAATTTTATCAAAATTTTATAAAAAAAAATTTTGTAAATTTGTATTGAAAATTTTTTGTAAATTTGTATTGAAAATTTTTTGTAAAATTATCGAAAATATGTTGTAAAAATTTTACTGAAAATTTTTTTGAAAGTTTAATCAATAATTTTATCGAAATTTTTTGTTAAAAATTTTATATAAAATTTTTTGTACGAATTTTATCAATAATTTTTTGTAAAATTAAAAAAAAAATTGTTTTAAAAATTTTATAAAAAAAAATTTTGTAAAATTTTCGAAATTTTTTTGTAAAAATTTTATAGAAATTTTATTGTAAAAATTTTATAGAAATTTTATTGTAAAAATTTTATAGAAATTTTATTGTAAAAATTTTATAGAAAATTTGTTGTAAAAATTTTATTGAAAATTTTAATCGAAAATTTTATATATTTTATATATTATTTTATAAAAATTTTTTTGTAAAAATTTTATAGAATTTTTTTTGTAAAAATTTTATAGAAATTTTTTTGTAAAAATTTTATAGAAATTTTTTTGTAAAAATTTTATAGAAATTTTTTTGTAAAAATTTTATAGAAATTTTTTTGTAAAAATTTTATAGAAATTTTTTTGTAAAAATTTTATAGAAATTTTTTTGTAAAAATTTTATAGAAATTTTTTTGTAAAAATTTTATAGAAATTTTTTTGTAAAAATTTTATAGAAATTTTTTTGTAAAAATTTTATAGAAATTTTTTTGTAAAAATTTTATAGAAATTTTTTTGTAAAAATTTTATAGAAATTTTTTTGTAAAAATTTTATAGAAATTTTTTTGTAAAAATTTTATAGAAAATTTGTTGTAAAAATTTTATAGAAAATTTGTTGTAAAAATTTTATTGAAAAGTTTAATCGATAATTTTATATACAATTTTTTGTAAAAATTTTACAAATAATTTTATGTAAAATTTCATAAAAAATTAGTTTTAAAAATTTTATAAAAAAATTTTTTGTAAAATTTGATAGAAAATTTTTTATAAAAATTTTATCGAAAATTTTTTTGTAAAAATTTTATAGAAAATTTTATGAAAAATTTGTTGTAAAAATTTTATGAAAAATTTGTTGTAAAAATTTTATGAAAAATTTGTTGTAAAAATTTTATGAAAAATTTGTAGTAAAAATTTTATGAAAAATTTGTTGTAAAAATTTTATGAAAAATTTGTTGTAAAATTTGTATCGAAAGTTTTTTGTAAAAGTTAGAAGTTAGGACCCTTCTGCAATCTATATTGCGTTAGAATGGTCAGACTAAAGCACATTGGGGGATCATATTGACCGCTATTGAATGCCTATTGACAGAATGACATCCCTTAATCAACTTCTTTCTATATGTATAAGAATCCTGAATATATATACTTTATGGGGTCGGAAATGAATATTGTAGAAATTAAACACGTAGTGAAGGGTATACAAATTATCTGAGGACGGGCCAGATTTTAATACATCTATAAAAAGTCATTTCTTCTGTACTTCTTCGAAGACGAAGTGTTTGTGAGTCATTAGATTTACATATATTAACCAATTTCTTTTGGCTAATATTGAACGATGTGGGCGTGAGCGAGATGTGATTAAAGTATAAAGTAGCACAGCAAAAGTCACAATTGACATTCTGCGTTAACAATTTAAGTATATGGTTATTTTTAGAAGAGACCATGTAATCAACTAGATGGTGCTATTGGACCTCGCTAGACTTTTTTATAATATAGCATTTAATGCAGTCGCAAGTAATTGCTGATAAGGTGCAGTCAATCGATTCCCTAGTCAACATAACCCAATCCATCCATCACTTTGCGAAGCCGTTTCGGCTTTAAAACGATGAGAATTTAAAATTTCAGACAAGATGGCTTTAAGGATGGGATTTACCGTCATATAATTTTAGCGTCTTATTAGGCAAAAATTCGGGGAACCAAGGAGGAAGCGGATTTACTGAAAAAGAGGGTACATAACAACTCGAACTTATCAACTGTGATAGTTGAATTCCCATTAGGGCCTTCAATTTTTATTACTGAAACCAAAACGAATAATCGGAACGATTTTTCCTTGACACACAATGAATTTTTGAATAATCTCGTACTAAAAAAGTGTCCAGAAAAATAGAAAACTGGCAAGTATTGAAACTTCTTTTAATTTTGTTCGTCGAGATTGTGTTATAGTCGACAAATTAAGGCAAGGAAATTTTGTCAACGAATTCGTCGTACTGTGCGAAGTTCGACGTTCATACCAGTTGTGTTTATACCATTAGTCGGGCAGAGAGAAGTAGACTACTTAAGAAATCGCACTAACCCATGGTGAACTTGTGTTCTTCTGTAGTTCGACGTTCATACCAGTTGTGTTTATACCATTAGTCGGGCAGAGAGAAGTAGACTACTTAAGAAATCGCCCTAACCCACGGTGAACTTGTGTTCTTCTGTACTGTGGGCTAAACCAAACAAGACAAGCAATGAAGCCTTACAAGAGGTGGTGAGTTTTTTTTTAAAGATATTTTTGCTGGAAATGATAATAAATGTGTTCGAATTTAACGAATTTTCCCAAGAAGGCGCAGAAAAGTGAGTTTTTGTGAGGTTTACACTCCAGAAGTGGAATGATAGGGTAAGAGATTTAGAACTGAAACTTTTAAAAACTCCGGTTAAGTTCAACCACGAAAGGGGAATAATCCTAGTTTTGCCGTCCTTCTCTCAGATGTGCCTGGATATCGGATATGATAGAAGCTTAGTTCTTCTAATGGGTGGACTCTTTAAACCCGAAAAGATGGTAGTGGACATTACCTGTCGGCAAGCTTTATGATAATCAAGGAAGTTTTAGACATGAAAGCGAAGAACTACTTAGATACGAAACTACCACTGGTAGAAGTTTGTTTGTTATTTTTGTTTAGTATAGCTTGGTATTTCATAATGGCAAGAGACGCCTGAATCGCTTCGCTCTATGGGCTCTTGAAAAGTTCCAAGAAGATCCGACGTTTTCGAGGCAAATTTTGTTTAGCGATGAGGCCCATTTCTGGCTCAATGGGTATGTAAACAAACAAAATTGCCGCATTTGGGACGAAGAGCACCCTGAAGTGTTTCAAGAGCTGCCACTTCATCCAGAAAAAACAACGGTATTTCTTTAAAAATGATGCCGGTGCGAACATAACCGTCAATGGCGACCGTTATGATAACTGACTATTTGATGCCTGAAATTGAAGCTCGTGATCTCGGCGACATTTGGTTTCAGCAAGACGTCGCCACTTCCCACACATCGCATCAATCATTGGATTTTTTGAGAGAGCATTTCGGTGAGCACATAATTTCACGTTTTGGGCCGGTCGATTGGTCACCCAGATCATGTTATATCACATCGTTAGACTTTTTCCTGTAGGGATATGTAAAGTCTAAAGTTTATGCGGACAAACCCGCTTCGATTTAGGCCTTGTCATTCGCCAGTTACCAGTCGAAATGCTCGAACGAGTCATCGAAAATTGGACTCAACGGAGGGACCATCTGCGACGTAGCAACGGCCAACATTTGATAGACATAATCTTCAAAAAATAAATGCCAAAGAATGTTCTTTCAAATGATAATAAATATTCTCCATTAAATTTGAAATGGATAACCCCTTATAATATAGATACGAAATAAAAACTGCAGTCTACGGTCAGAAAACTCTAAAGCTGTCAGAAACGTATCAATTACCAGGGATCCATAGGGCTACCCGTATACAAAGTAAATATAAAAATCATATCTGCAGCACTATAAAAGTAGGAGGAGTAGGGTCTTGAAATTTGGTGTGAATTAATTTGCAGAACGCTGACGATGCCTCAGACACCGCGAGTTTAATTATAAAATAATGCATTTTTAATTAAAGTTAATTAAACGGTTCAAATCATATAATCGAAAAAAATGTTTAAGGTTTTAGTCTATTTCTGGAAAAGGGACTATTGAGAAAAAACTTAATTTTTTGTGATTGATATTTTTTTAATCTTAAAAAACTTCTCTTTCCGATTGTGGTAAATTTTTAGCTGTCGCCAAAAAATTTAAAATGATGTGGTTCTAATCATCTGATCGAGAGTGTTTTATTGCTTTGTTGTTATTTCTGCGGTTAAGTTTCAATCAAATAAATAATAATTTCAAAATGTTTCTGAATATGTAATCATTATTTAATATTCAAACACGAAGTGAACAAAAATGTGAAAGTAAGTTTTGTTACATTTGTTTGCTTTTTTGAATTGATTTCTTTTAATTTGATTGTTTAAATTTTCAAGTTTTTTTTTTTTTTTTTGTTATTAGAAAGAAAAAGTGCATCATTAATTAAAATAAAAACTTTTAAACAAATTTGAATAAAACTACAATAAATCAGTAGTTTGTATTTGATTTTGAAATAATGATCACGACACACTTTGTAAGCGAAGATATACAAGATGATGATATTGATTCATCATCATCATCACTATTATCATCATGATCATCATCATCGTAATGAATTTAATAAAAATTTATATGTAGTTGAATTTATACTCTGAAGACTTCCTTAAGTACCCTTCACCATTTAAAAACATTTAAAAAAAAACTATAAAATAAACAAAAAATTACAATGAGATGCTGGCTGAGCTCAAGTCAGGGCGGTCGGTCAACTATTTCTAGTGGCTTTTGGTGGTGGTTGCTTGGATAAATTTTTTTCTTTCATTTTTTAATGTCTGATTAATTCAATGTTTGCTTAAATGCCTGCAATAAATAATTTTATTTCATTTTATTTAATTCTGTTTTATTTTTGCGCTTGTTGATATTTTCTTGTGTAGGCGAAAGTTATAAGGAAGGACTGACATCAGTTCAATTGGCTTTAAACTTAAGCTACGTAGTCTCAGATTTAGGAATTTAGCATTTCAGAAAACAACAAATACAAATTCGTCAAACTTTTGCTTCCTATATTTTTATAAATTATTGACTGAAAAAAGAGAGAGAAGAGAACCTGCAAAAACGTCATAAAGTTATTCTGGATTTGAAGTTGTTATTATGTTATTATTATGTGACGGACGTTTCAAGAACTGTTTAGATAGAGGTCCGCAGTCTAATGCCAGCCACGTATCATTTGTAATTTTTTTTTTCACTCGTTATAGTGAATCACTCAGATTACTTGGTGGGGATCGAACCCATAACCCTCGAACAGATAGGCTAGCACACTACCTACTAGTCTATAGGGGCACCCTGCACAGTTATAAGGATGCTTGACTATATCTAGGTAGCTTTAAGCTTGACCACAAATAGTATTGCCCTTCCTCCTTTTCAGATTTACAGAGTCCAACCATTGCAACAGAAGTCTTGCATCCCTTACCCAGACTGGCACGATTTTACAGCATCAGTACTTAAGAGTTACTCCCCTTCGGATGTTTAACGCTCCCCACTTTTCTGATCTTCCTATTCGTGAAGACCATTTCAGAGTTTAAGCTTCATCTGGCATCTGCAGGCAGGCACTCTGGATGTCTTTTGCTTCCTTGGTTGGACTGGATCGCAGTTTCTAGAGTTATCACTCTAAAACGTTCTTTTGGAATTCTACAATTGCACAGTTTCCTTAAAAAAAAAGGCTGATGACTAATAGGTCATGTCTTTTAAACTGCGCTCTCCTCATGCTCTTTACATTCATGATGTGTCTGCAGGAGCGCTCATCTTCAAGCCCACCAGTGCAAGGACTTTTATACACAGTGGTTAATGCCGTCTTAACATCTACAAGCAACATCTTCATCGATTTTCATCACATATAGATGATACCTGAAGATACCATGAGCTGTTACGAATCAGCGCAGTTAGTCAGCTTAGGGTACTCCACATGTAGCTCTAAGTACTTAGCGTACTTCACATACAGCTAAGTACTTTTTTCACCCTTGCGGCGACTTTAATGCCGACTTAACCAACCTACAAGAGTAACTCCTGCCCTCCGATCATTTCAGATCCTCGGAGTTGCTGGTGCAGCTAGTAGTCGAAATGGAATACAAAACAGCAATTTTTAGAACTTTTGTCTGTCTGTGTTCGCATCACGTAAAAATTACTGGATGAATTTTAATAAAATTTTGTGAGGAGGTAGGTACCTTTGTTTCTCAGTTAAAATGTAGGATACTTTTTTTCCCGCAAAAATATCTCATTTCCAACAGAAAATAGAGAAAAAGTGGTGCATGTACGCAATTTTACCGATTTAATGGTACTGCAAATTTGGCAACACCTTTTGTTTTTGTCAGCGTGAAATTTTAAACACTACTTACAGAACTCTACATTAATTTTAGAATTTTATAAAAATTTTAGAATTTTACATAAAGCCTCCGTTTTTTAAGTAATTACTCAGGGATGGGTACCTCTTTATAAAAAAATACATAAACCATAACTGAAGCACCATAAAAGTAAGACCCTTAACATTTGGTGTTCATTACTTTCAAAGCAAAATCATAAAAATATTGTTAAGACGCTGACGAAGTGGCGGGCACAGCTAGTTGGACTATAAAATTGTAACCTTGTTTTTAGTGTGTAATTTAGTGTGTGATATTTTAGAGCCTATTATTGACTTGTGAAAAGTTACCTGAAACGCAAAAATGAAAGGATTCTTGAATTGTGATGTGGCAACTTCGAACTTGAATTAAAGACAAAAACGAAATTAAATAAAAAAAAAACAAATGCAATCACTGAGACAGCAAGTTCCACTAAGCCTTGTCCTTATTTCCTTTGTTTCTTATGGCTGCAGATGATTGAAGTTGTTGTTGTTGCACATATTTTATGATCCATTGACCCTTTTTGTGACATTGTTCCCAAGTAAAGAGACATTTGTTGCTTTTTTTTTTTGCATTGAAACACAAAAAAGAAGGTTGATTAGATTGGCTTTTTTGGATTGTGTGTTTCGTCTCTTTTGTATTTTATTTCCAAATTAAAGTCTAGAATATATGGATTCCTCGATTCCCTTAAGTTTTTTTTTTTTTTTGTTTGTTTTAGATGATACAACGTAATTGTTTGTTTATTGTCACAGGTCATTCGTTTTATTTGAAATGATGATTCAAGCCGGAAGTACTGAGATGGGGCAGAGTTAAAAAAAATAAACTTTCTTCTTTTAATTTGATCACATTTTCGTGTCTTTTTGTTAAATGACAAGAATATAAAAACATGACTACATACCAATTTTGTTTTAGTATTTTGCAGCAATTTTCAAGGCTTACCTGTAATAGAAAAAGAAAATATACATAAACATATATTTAAAGTCTTTCAACATCTTGGTTTATAAAAACTAATATCAGATGATGATTTTCTTTAATTTCGCTTTATTACTTAAAAGCATTCATAGATATATGCACTTTGCATTAAGCTCTGTACAGACGGTTGTCAGATCTTGCAATATTGTCAGACCTAACATTGTGCTGACACACGATTGTCACATATCTGGCATTGTTATTGTTAGTTTGAAGTCTGACAATGCTTTTTCCGACAATATTGCCAGACAACAATTGTAAGTTGACACGATTCTTAGACGTTTTCTGTATATTTTTCTGACAATATTGTAAGATCTGACAACCGTCTGTACAGAGCTTTACCCTTTCCATTACTGTAAAAAATTAGAGTACTTTTTTGTAATAGACATATTAAGCAATTTAACTTTTAGACTAGTTACATTCAGTCATTGAATTAAAAAATCCGGAGTAGCCTACACTCAATTTTACCATACCCAATGGAAACAGATATCTTTATGGATATATTAGATAAAGAAAATAAGTTCAAAGTATATTCAAATCGAAAAATTAATTATGTTCGGTTTGGAGTGTAAAGTAAACTACCCCTTGCCCCTTACCGATTATGCCTAAAATGAATACTTTGCTCTTCATCTCCATAAACAAAAGGCTTATACTGAATTTCATTTTGATATGTCATACGGTATGACCTGTAGAGCGTTTAGAAAATTTGGGACTAAGTAAACTACCCCTTGTCCCTTCCCGATTATACCCAATTTACACAACTCTTCATCTCCATATACCAAGGACACATACTAATTTTCGTTTTAATATGTCATACGGTATGACCTGTAGAGCGTTCACAAAATTTGGGGGTAAGGAAACTACCCAATGCTCCCTCTTCCGATTATGCCCAGTTCTTTATCACCATACATCAAAGGCACAAACTAAATTTCATTTTGATATGTCAAATGGTATGAACATTTTAATATGTCAAACGGTATGTCAAACGGTGTAAATTTTTTGATGTGTCGGAGGTACCCATTTCCGCCCTCGTATACTTTCAAGATTTTATTCAAACATGCAGTTTGTTTTAAGAACTACCCACAATAAATTATTTTTTTTTTGTTTTTTGTTTGGGGGTACCCGTTTCCCTACTCGTATTCCACAAAGATTTTGTTCAAACATGCAGTTTGTTTTAAGACCTACTCACATCACATAAAATATTGTGAGCCTCTTTATTTTAGTTGTGGACATATTTTTGGCCTCACTATACGGCGTTATATTAACGTCTCAAATCAATGACTAGTGAAGACGGCGTGTAAAGAAAACTAAAGAAGAAAACATAAATTTTAAGGGCTGTCAATAAAACAAATGAAACGTCAGTGAACTTTTTTAGTTCTGAATCTTAAAAACAAATCAATTTTACTAAAATTTTATAACCAAAATAACGTGCGAAATAACAAAATATTCAATGTAATTAATGCAAATATAATTTAATTTAATTTATTATTTATTAATGTGGAATATGTAATTTAATAATTTCGGATAGCAGTGATTGAACCCAAAAAATAAAAACAAATGAACAAAATGTAAACTTATAAGGGGAAATTTTCGTTTCGTTTGTTTGACTAACTGGCTGGCGGCTGGCTGCCTAAAGATGACGTCTGTTGTCTCGGTTGAGTGAGTGGCTGGTTGAATGATTTGATTGTCAGGCAAAACAAATGTTAACTTTGGCAAAGATTTGTTTCAACAACTTTATTTTAAACAAACAATTTTTTCCATTCCCAAACTGTAAAATAAATGATAACGTGGCTAGAAGTTAGAAGATGGGAGAAGAATTTATAATTAGAAATTATGATTTGTACTTCCAAGCAGCCAATATAATTCGAAAATATAAAATGTGCCTATATTTGTCTTATAAATTATTATTATGCAATTGGAGTTCATTTGTGAAACAAAATATGTGTGTGAAGTTAAATATGTCAGTTATATTCGTTTTTGACGTAACGACTTACGTAAAACATATTTAAGTGTGAAGTTAAATACGTATATGACATATCGTCTTACACACTAAAATATGAATTTTTCAACAATTTAAAAATATTTTTAACAACTTTTTTTTTGCAATTAATTATATTTCAGCAATTTCAAACCCTACTGAGATAAACGAACATAAATTCATATTATTTTTATTGAACAACAGTTAGTAATTTTTTTTCTCCAAAATATTTTGGTTAAAGTGGCCAAATGGAGAGGTGGCATACACTACCACCACATGGAGAGTGTTGTCTAGGGTCCCTACTATTACACTATATAAGCATTTTTTCTAAATTTAGTTTGTGAGTTTAGTAAAAAAGTGTAAAAAACTCAATTTTTGTACTATATGAAGTCTCTCAAGGATTTTGGCCTATGGGGCCCAAAAAAGAGGTGGCATCCAATATCACCACATGGAGAGTGTTGCCTAGGGTCCCTACTATTACAAAATATCGACCCCTCAATAGAACAATAGCGTATAATTTTTTTGGGGTTTTGAGAAAATCGAGTTTAAAGTTTTTGTCAAATCGGATGTCTATTAAAACCTCAATATCGCGGTAAATAAAAATTCTTCATATTGGATTTTTCGACGAATACATTACACAGTTTCTTGTCTTTAAATTGACCAATTTTTTTATTCTACGCATCCTTCAAGACTATAATTATGTCATTCAAAGCGCAAGCCCTCCATATAGACTATTTTATTTTGTAGGGAATTCGTATAATGTATCTCATACACTTTTTTATTTTGTTTGGTATACGCTGTTTTATTCAATAATTTTACGGTATTTTTATTAAAATATTTGATCTCAAAAATATCAATTTGTAACATTATAAAACCGTGATTAATTCATAGTTTTGTTAATTCAGTGGCACATATTCTTTACTTTCCAATTTGGGTTATTATAAACAAAAAATTATGACAAATTAAGGTATACATTGCGTAAATCAGAAATAACTATAAATTCATTCGTCTTCTTTCTCTTCCTCTGCTACATCTGGCTCATCTAAACAATTTCGCTTCTTTCCTACTTGTAAGTTAAAAAAATGACTGCTAGCCACGAGAAATTACATTCTTTTTGCACAAATTTTGGAGCTCATGCAGATTTTGATTACAAATTGGCACTATTTGAAAACTATTTCTTCAACAATAGTGTATATTATTCTAAGCTATTTTATGAGTTGAAGTTTTCATAAATTGTATTTTTTTCTACAGGCTAAAATGGAGTATAATGTGTATACATTATTATTCTTTAATAACAACTTTGAAGTGGCAATTTCAAGTAAAATAGCGCATATGAGCTTACACACTTATTGAAGGAGACTTTTAAACAAGAAATTATACACCATTTTTTCCAGCGACATTTTGACCCACTTTTTGGAAGTAGAATTTGACGAAATTTTGACCAGACATAATAATATGCAATAAAAAATAATAGCGTATGAGCACATAAGATATTGTTATATTGAGGGGACGATATAAACAGTTTTTCTATATTGAATTTGTGAGTTTAGTAAAAAAAGTGTAAAAAACTCAATTTTTGTACTATATGAAGTCTCTGAAGGATTTTGGCCAATGTGGCCAAATGAAGAGGTGGCATCCAATACCACCACATGGAGAGTATTGCCTAGGGTCCCTACTATTACACTATATCTTCTTCGAAGATTTTAAATGTTAGGTTAAAAAAAATTATTCGTTATATTATGGAATTTCATTTTTTACACAAAACTTAATACAGTTTCTTTGATCCATTTTTTTAAGATAGTAAAAAAACGAAGAGCACACCAAAGCTCGACTAATCTTTTTATCTGTCAAAAACAAACTGACAAACCAAAACGGCTAATATTGTCAACATTAATAACAGATTTGTGTACCAACATTTAAAAAAAGTGCGAAAATCGAACATATGTACGTACCACACGAAAATTGAAAATAACGGTTATTTTTTGATCATACCTTGTACATTTTTTCCGTCGTTTATGGGGCACCCTTTTTTAATTTTATGTTTTTTTTTTACCTGCTTTTAAATATTTTAAGTGTCTGCTTGTCACGTTTCAAAAGATAATAACACAAACTTCACAGTCGGGTCTACTATGGGATAACCCTTTAGCTATTAATATTATTTTATAGTTTTTATTAAAGTGAGTATAGTACTATATACATAAATTCCAAGCGACTTTCTATAACCTTAACAAAATAAGGCAAAATTCGTCAAAATCGCGACTTTAAGAGGACACCCTTGAATTTTGATTAATTTTATTTTTGTTACTCTTTGTTACAGTAGACATTATAAAACATAAACTGCAAATTAAAAATAGCTGACTATTTCGGTTAAAGAAATATGCTATATACATATCGCACCCTAAATACAAAAGGGTCACAACTCAAAATTTTCCAAAACTCACTTTTTTCCATAAATTAATTCACAATACATATCTCTAACTACTGCAAAAATTTCTTTCACATCACTACTTCTTTAACTGGAAAAATACAGTTATGTCTATTTTTATGTTAAGTGTGTTGCTTCTGCACATAAACAGTTTTTTGTCTCTCCTGAAAATTTTAGTATTTTGAGTTGTGACACTTTTGTATTTAGGGTGCAATATGTATGTATGTACGTAAATTCGTTCACACTTTCGCAATAACCTATTATTTTTAGTTTTAGTTTTTACTAGCTGTACCCACACACGCTGTGTGCGTCCTGACAATAATTTGTTCGATTTTGCTTAGAAAGTAATTCACACCACATTTTAAGACTCGCATTTACTTTATGTAAAGGCACCCATCCCTGGATATAATTCTAAAATTTATATAAAATTCTAAAAATTATTGTAAAAATCTGTAAAAGGTGTTTAAAAAATTTAATAACAATGTATTCATTCCACAAAGTAAAAATACAAATCAAATACAAATTTTATTCAATTGGCCATTGGCATTCATATTTTGTGATTATTTTAAAACATCGACATCTGGTGAGCAACCGTGTTTAAAATATACCGCTTTCAAAAATAAAAGATGCCTGAAAGTATGCAGTACATTTAAATCGGTAAAAAAAATCAGCGCACATTCACTGCTTCCGCTTTCTATTGGAAATAAGATATCTTTGCGGAAAGGTATCCTATATTGGAATCAGGATACTAAGTTACCTCCTCACAAGATTTTGTTAAAATCCATCCAGTAGCTTTTACGTGATGCGAACACAAACAGAAAGACAGACAGGAAATGAGTTACTATTTTATTAGATTCATAGATACTTGTTTTTATAGCGAACAAATTTATACATACTCGATATCCTGGTTCAAAAATAAGGCCATATACGTAAAAGTGACGTTACTATCGGGACGCTCTTTAATTTTATTTTTTATTTATTAATCAAACATGGTTTTAAATTAAAGTAGTAAATTTCAAATGTCTAAATGGTGACCATTAACCACCACGTAACTATCGAAACATCATATCATTTTTATTATTTTTTATTATAGCGGCCATAGTAATACGACATTTGTGAAAATTTCAATACTCTACGGTTCTAGATATAGAGGGCTCTGACAGACGGATAGACGAAGAGTCCTTGTAGCGAAAACAATAGGTTTGCGAAATCCTAACAATAAATCGACTCGTTCTCTATCACTACTCCAACTTACATTAATAGAACCATACCTAAGATGCTTAAATTGTTGAAATTTCCTATTGGTTTTTAGATAGTTAACAACACTTATTTTAGTATCCACATACAATTAAAAAGAATAAGATTACAACATATAGCGAAAAAAAAAACACAAAACAATAATATGCTACTTGCACACACCACCATTTTACATTTTGATATTTATTTACTCCTAAGTGTATGCAACTGATTTGTCTGCTCTAAAAATTATTTATTAAAGCATGTTTTTTTAGATCTTTTGGATCTTTTAAAATTTTTCAGTTAATTTTTTAAAATTATATAAAGGTTCAATAGATAGCAGCCTGTGGCAGAGAAACAGACAGATATACGGAGAGAAAATATAGGGTTATGTTAAAGCCCTTTGAGTTCGCTACCCTTAAATAAAATGACCTAAAACCCATTTTTCTAAATTAACATTGTATTAAACTGTTTCAATGTCTCTTATGTTGTTAAATAAATCTAATTTTATTCTGTTCTTTGATGTACATATTTTTGTTTCTTGTCTTCGTGTGGAGGTTGTCTGGTACCTTTTTTTATACCAAATTTCAAGTTGTTGCTTGCTACTCTTCTCTTTTTTTAAATGATATTTCGATTCGTGTTTATGTTTATTACCATGTCATGTCAATGACTTCAATACAAGTTTTTTATTAAATGCTGAATGTGATGTGATTTTATTTTTAAAATTTTATTAAGTTCTTTGTTTGTTTTATTTTATAACTTGCGTAATAATTGTTAAGGTTTTATTTTTATTCATACATACTTATATCATAAATGCAAAAATTATGAAAAAAAAAATTCAAAACTATTTTGACATTGACAAATAAAAAATAGACATAAATAAACATAAAACCAGTTTATATAAGTAAAGTAGTTTAGTTTAATTATGAATTTTATCTTAAAAAAACAAGAAGTTGTAGTAGTGTATTATTATTGAACTTTATTTTAGCACTAAACTATGATTACTTAAAATGTATTTTTAATCCTGAAATATAAGCTATTATATTTTATAAAGTGCTTTGTAAGGGTTCCGTATCCAAACGATACAAATGCAACGCTGTTAATATAGCTCCGATGTCTGTTCGTCTATGTAGTGATACCTGAAGCGGTCGCTATATTAACAAATAATAAAATAGTGTCGATAAATTAAATAAAAAATTTTAAATTTAATAACACTTGAATAGCTATGGAGTTTAAATGCTGCTCACAAATGAGTAGCACATCTTCAGGGTGAAACATCAACAAGAGAATAAAATGGTAGTTTGTGCAAATAACAGGTCCGCTAAATAACTTTTTTTTTTTTTTTTTTGAAAATGGTATAAAAAAAACTACTGAATATTTTCTCAAATTTCTTTTTTTATTTAAAAGTACAATCCTTCCGGTTAATAATGGAAAATAATTTCATTCAAATGGCTACCTCGGCTGGCCATGCAGTAGCCTACACGATCGGTCCAATTTTTAGGTACATTATCTATTGTGTGCAGCTGTATTTCACCAATGGCTTCACGAATATTGTCCTTTAAAGCGTCAATTGTCTCTGGCTTGTCGGCGTAACACTTATCTTTGACGGCACCCCACAAATAATAATCCAGTGGTGTCAAATAGCAGCTCCGAGCTGGCCAAACAGAGCGCAAAACATCGAGTGTAGCTTCTGCTGTTTGGCACGTAGCGCCGTCCTGTTGAAAGCAAATGTTGCCAATATCCTCCTCTTCAATTTTTGTGAACAAAAATTCGTTCAACATGGCCCGATAACGATCGCCATTGACTGTAACGGCAACTCCTTGCTCATTTTCAAAGAAAAATGGCCCAATTATGCCTCTGGACCAAAATCCGCACCAAACAGTGACTCGTTTTGGGTGTATCGGCAATGTATGCGTGCGAATTTTCTGTGCCCCAAATGCGACAATTTTGCTTGTTTACATACCCGCCAAGATCAAAATGAGCTTCATCTGAAAAGATGATTTTTTTTTTTGGCAAAATCGGCATCTCCTGTAAGTCAATATTTACCAGCGTTGTTCAAGCGTATACACAACCATATTCGTTCAGCGGAAGGATAAAACTAATTATCTGTCAAATCAGACATGAGCTAAGTGTTACCATTCACGAAATAAGCACTAGTTGAAAAAAAAAAACGTTAGATCGCGGACCCTTTAGCTTATTGTTTTTTTTTTATTTATACTATGTACATATATTATTTTCGTTTTGTTTTTTTTTATGTAAAATGAAAGAAAATAAGTGTCCACTTTAGAGATTGAAGATACAAAGGACAAGAGTTCGGTACCATCGAATAATAATAATTAAATTGACGTAGAAAGTACCATGATGTTAATTGCCCAAAATTTCCTATTGGTTTTATGGTAGTTAACAACACTTATTTTCTTTCACACCTAGTTTATAAAGTAAAAAACCAAAAAAAAGTACATTTATATACAGTGGAAAAAACAATAAGCTATTTGCACCAACCTCCAATATATTAACAAGTTGATATTTCATCCTAAAGGTATTCAAATCTCTTGTCTGCAATAAAAATTCAACAACGTGATTATAAAAGCGCACTTTTACATTTAATTTTTTAATAATATTTTTAACCTTATTTTTTTATTTGCTGTTATACATGAACTTCACATATCTATGAGGACATTCTATAAAAATTAGAATCTTCGTAAAAAAAATTGTCTTTAAAAAATTTAATTTCCAAAGTGGTAAATTTAATTTGTTTAAAATTTTATAGTTCTTTGTTTTTGGTGAAATAAGCATTTTTTTTTTGGGAAATTAATTTTAGGTGAATTTTCATTTTTTAAGTTTTTATTATTTTCTTATAAATTATTTTGTATGTTTTTAATCTCTGACAAATATATATAGTATATATATTTTTTTTGTGAAACTTGGATTTTTGGTGCATTGGCCTTGGATTTGGTGATATTTTGATGAAAATATTATTTTTAGTCAAATTTTTTTTTTTATATAATTTGGTCAAATGTGATTTTTTGATGAACTTTCGGTTTGTTGGTAATATAGGTAAACTTGTAATCGTGACTTTTTTAGGTCTCCTGAATTTATCTGTGCGGGTGAGAATGCCACTATTGTTGTGAGCGCTCTACATACCGTCATACCGTGTGACATATACACATTAACTTTATGGTGATATATTAGTGAAATTATGATATTTTAATAAAATTTAAATTTATTGGTATTTTTAAAGTTTCATCAGTTTTTGGTGAAACTTCTATTATTTGTGTAATTTTTTTTTTAATTTTATTAAAAACTAGTTGTGCTCACTCACGTTGTTTGCGACCTGACAATATTTTGTTCGATTTTGCTTTGAAAGCAATCGACAACCAATTTTAGGACTATTACGTATTTACTTTGTATGAAGGTACCCATCCCTGGATAATATTCTAAAATTTATATAAAATTTTAAAAATTATTGCAAAACTCTGTAAATGACAGACATTAAATGAGTTACTTGTTATTTTAAAACAGCGCCATCTGTTGCGCAATATTGCTTAAATTTACGTCTTTTGAAAAAAAAGATGCCTTAAAGTATGCAGTATCTTTAAAAAAATCTGCGTACTTTCACTGCTTTTTCTCCATTTTCTCTTGGAAATAAGATATTTTTGGGGGAAAAAAGTATCCTGCAAAGTTATCTTATATAAGGTTAAATAATAGTATTTTTGCATCAAATAAAGGCCTTTTTTTAATTTCAAATAACATTTTAAATAACAACACGAATTAGAGGAAAAGTAAAGAGAAAAATCATCGATTAAATGCTTTTAGAAATTTTGAACTGACAACTTCTAACAACTTTATGACTGAAGTTGCAGAAGAAATTAGTTATGCAAATTTCGAAGTATATCGTAACTTGAAGCCCTTTTTCGATCTTCGAATCTTTCTGTAAGTTTACATACTATGTTTTTATATTGGAATAAGGATACTTAGGTACCTCCTCACAAAATTTTGTTAAAATCCATCTAGTAGTTTTTATTGATGCGAACACGAAATAAAACTGGAGTGGCCTACGCTCAAATTTACCATACCCAGCGGAAACAGATATTTTTATAGATATATTACATAAAGAATAAAAGTTCAATGTATATTCGAATCGAAAAATGAATTATTTTCGGTTTGGGGTGTTAAGTAAACTACCCCTTGCCCCTTCCCGATTATGCCCAAAATTTATACAGCTCTTCATCTCCTTAAACCAAAGATACATACTTAATTTTGTTTTAATATGTTATAAGGTATGACCTATAGACCGTTCACAAAATTTGAGGGTAAGGAAACTACCCCTTGCCCCCTCCTGATTATGCCCGAAAACTATACAGCTCTTCATCTCCATATACCAAAGGCACATATTAAATTTCATTTTGATATATCAAACGCTATGACCTGTACAAACTCCACAAAAATAGTGGCATACACAACCACCCACCCACCCATCCACTCACAGACATCATGACGAAAATAGTCAAAATCAGGAGACCTCAAAACGTGTAAATCCGACGATATCCCGACCTCGATTTTTTTCATGATTACTATACTTTAAAGTAAAAGGAAGAACAGACAGACAGGAAATGAGTTACTATTTTATTATATGTATAGATGTGATATTTTGGTGAAATTTCTCTTTTTTTGTTAACTTAACATTTCTTTGTTGTTAATTATTTTTTTTTTCGTTTTGGATTTTAAATAAACAATTCCAACTGGAAATAGAAATTTTGAAAGGAAATAAAATTTAAGGGGCTATTAAAAGGGAGCTTTGTTTAAAGATAAATCAACAACAGAATACATTTTGTCAATTTGTTTTCTTTGTTAGGCGAGTTCGATTCGAGAGAAAATATTTGCGAATATTTTCTCTATACAAATACAATTGTGGAACAAGATTAACATGAGTACCTGCCTACTCGGCCTAACCTCACGGTGGTCTTACCACCGAGTGAAACTTAGGCGTAGACTAGCGCCCCATTGTGTAGTATAACAACACTTTACGATTGCCACCAATCGCTTTTTGTGTGTGATACAGTCACAATGAGTAGCAATTTATATAATATCGCAAGCCTTTCCAAGGCAAGCCTAGATCTACATTATAACCTCTTGCTTAGGGGTTTGGAGACTATCCACACTCCGTCTGTTGAGAGTGCAACAGCACACTTGATCGACTTTGAACCTTACCTACATAAATCGATCTTAAACCACAACCACCACGTGTACCCCCGAAGGGGACCTCACCAATAACCGGTCACAGAGAGGATAGGCTCTCTGTGGGGCCACCGATTCCCGTAGTACCAGTCCTTTGGGCACTGGTCGGGCTCGAAGAGGACCTGTATGTTTTAACACACAGACCTTTTCTTCCAGATTTAGGCTCTAGGAACCCTAGCGTCTGGTGCCCCTATTTTCCCCGAGTGAACCGCGTCAAAGCATTTGCCATATTCCTGCAGTGACAATTGGAACCCCCGGGGGTATACAAATACAAATTCAAATCATAGCATATAGTAACCCCCAAGGTATACGATTGTCCTAGTAAATGTATATTTTCCTACAATACTTACTGCTTACCGCCGTCATGTGTAAATTTAGTTTATTTAAAGAGATTGATATTTTATTTTCCCACATTTAAAATAATTTCTTACAAATTTTTATTAAAGATTTCTGCTGCATGTAGGAGGAACAAGTTCTTTTCTTTAATACACATTAAAACTCGTATAATTATTTGTTTTTTTAGTTAAATTTAAATAATAATAATAATAAAACAGGCTTTTTTTGTATATTAGTGGCTGTAAAGTTTAAAATTAACACAAGAAAACAAAAAAAAAAAAAAAACAAAAAAAATATTGACAAGTTGGTTTTTTGTTTTACGAGGTTTTGTTACAAAAAAAAATGTGTCAAAATGTCTTGAAAATTTATTGATTATATGCAGCAGCGCCTGAAAAAAAAAATATAATTATAGACCACATTAATGTGGTTGACCATATTAAATGCAGGCGTTAGTTGGACACATTTTTTTTATTTATTTATTATTTTTTTTAATTTATTCCACATTAATAACAGTGTAAATTAAACAATATGCAATTATTTTAAATTTACACAGAAAAAAATGTTTAAACCAAATAAAGGTTTTAGTTAGTTTAAGATACAAATTTAATTTTTTGTTGTATTAATTCAATTATTTATTTTGTTCTTTCTTAATTAAAGGTATAATTGAATCAATTAGGAAATAATTAAAATAAAAAAATAATTAAATTAAACCTTTAATTGGTGCAAATATTTTTTTCTGTGTAGTTTTATTTACTTAAATTAAAAAAATTAACACTAGTTGTGCCAGCGTCCTTGCAATATTTTGTTCGATTTTGCTTTGAAAGCAATACACACCAAAAACCCTAACCTTTTTAGTGCCGCCTTAAACTATGCTGCATATCAGTTTATGTATTTACTTTACTACTAAAATAACTGTGTACTTTCACTGCTTTTTCTACACTTCCTCTTGGAAATAAAAAGTGTTCTATATTGGAAACAGGATGCTAAGGTACCTCCTCACAAAATTTTGTTAAAATCCATCCAGTACGTGATGCTAACACATAATAAAAGTAGACAGACAGACAGTCGGAAATGAGTTACTATTTTATTATATATATAGATTAATTATTTTTTCCTAAAAGTAATCAAAAGCTATAAAAAATTTTAAGGTTTTTGGATTTCAACCAAGCAATTTTTAAATAGGTTAATGACCAGCAAATAACGTCATCGCGATTTACGTTGTTTACGTTTTTTGTTGTTTTGAACCTTCTAACTATAAAAAAACATCTGAGTGTATATAGAGTCCAGAGTTCCATAACATCTAATTTTCACAAAACGTTCATCGTACTCAAGTCAGCGATAATTATGAAAGTCGTATTACAATATTCCTAATGGCTTGGTTCGTCGGCTGTTATGTATAAGAGTATGGCTCACAGTAACTGAGTCTATTGTCAGAAATTTGACTCGTCGTGGTGGCGGCCGGTAACAGACTCCTCTTTAGGTCTTTCTCTGCTTCAAGCTTAATTAAATCGATGAAACTCAGGATACCTGCCCATCTCCTGTTTCAACATAGTCTTACCTGCGCATATGGATCTCTGTGTGGGTAAACATACCTTCTCCATTATTGGAAATTGTCTAATTTTAATAAAATTAAACAAAACTGGGGTCTAATCACCGCATTCGATATCGAGTAAAATATCTCGTAATTTTTCATTTTGGTATCATGGCACTCGATATCGAATAACAAGTTTTGTAATTTAATTCGAAAGGAAATGTTATTGAACCGCTTTTTCTTGTTCACTTGTTAACTTATTATTAATCTATTACAATTTTATGAAAATACAATTCGATACATGTCGAATGGCATAATTAGCTTACTCGACTCGACTCGTATCGAATTTATTATTTGATACGATAGTTTACTCGATATCGAATGCGGTGATTAGGCCCCTGGATTTAAGTGGCCAATAGAGAAATCCGAAAGAGGTGGACAATATATTTACGAATTAGACACTATTGAGGAAATAGCCACTCGCCATGAAGTCCGGAAGTCGCTTGAATATAATCGCGGTACCTTAAGCTGGATAACTGCATTAGTAACAGGTCATGGAAATTACACATAACATCTGGACAAGCAGAAGAATAAATTTTGCCTAGAAGAGATTACAATGGTAGCGCACATTGTATGTGAATGTCCAGCACCGGCTAACATTACCCAAGACCGTCTGGTTTTCGAAATCAAAAACCTTTCAATCGGTTGGGATTTCAAACACTTTAGTGATTTACCTTGTAATATACTAAATACTAATTTCACTCTGCCGGTGACCCGATTCATGTCGTTTCTAAATACCAATTGGATCCACTTTAAAATTCCATATTTTTCACATTTTTAAATAAAAATTTTTAAATTGAAATGTTCAAATATATTTCGGTAAGTATTATTTTGTTCTGGATTCTCCACCAGGACTAGGCGAATTCATCTATGCCGCTGACTAATTCCACTCAGGCGGTGACCCCTGACTCATGTCTTCTCTAAATACCAACTGAATCCACTTAAAAATTTATTATTTTTTTCCTTTTTTAATAAAAATATTTAAATATATACTTCTGATACTGGGCTTTATCTAAAGTAGAATTTGTGTTCCTAGAATCTACTAGTCCTAGGCTAATTCCACTTTGCCGATTACCCAATTGATATCTTCTCTAAATGGCCATTGGATCCACTTTAAAATTTCAACTCATTTTGTTAGTTAAATATTTTTGAAATTTTGATTTATTTAATAGCTGTGCCCACATACGTTGTGTGCGTCCTGGAAATATTTTGTTTGATATTGCTTTGAAAGTAATCCACACCAAATTTTAAGACTCTTACGTATTTACTTTATACAAAGGTACCCTTCGCTGGATAAAATTATAAAATAAAAGACAGGAAATGAGTTACTCATTATTTTAAAACAGCGCCATCTGTTGCGCAACATTGCTTAAAATATACTGCTTTTAAAAATAAAAGATGCCTTAAAGTATGCAGTACCTTTAAATCGGTAAAAAAAAATCGGCGCACTTTCACTGCCTTCTCTCTACTTTCTCTTGGAAATAAAATATTTTTTGCGGAACAAAAGTATTGTACATAGTAAACGTGAGTATAAAACGTCTTGTTAGACTAACTTCATAATTTTCAATAATGAATTGGTCTCTTTTTTTCTTGCACTTGATTCCATGTGTATACAAATATTGTTGTGCTCTTAAATAAAAACATACAATAGCATTTGCTCTTCTTCCAACCAATGCAATATTTGTTGTTGTTTGAAATTAAATTTCAGTAGTGAATATTTTGTTTCAATAGTGTCTCTTGATATGAAATACTGTTATAGCAGACAACATGTGTGTAAATGTATGATGTTAAAAGCAAGGGTTTGTACTTTGTATTTTAGTTATTTTATATTAATTTGCGCGTTGAGTGGTTAAAAATAGAAAACTGTAGTAGATTGAATTTTTTTTAACTTTTATTGATGAATAAAAAAATCTAATTTAATTTTTTCTCTCAAAAATCAGAGATTTTACTCTCAAGAAAATTTAAGTAAAATGAACTAGTGAACAATAGAAATGCTCAGCATATTTATTGCACTTGATAAAACTGTCCGGTCAAATCAGGTGCACTGATTTTTGCACTGTTTGCTCTCTTGTTCTCTGTATTTACTGTTTAGTAATATTCGACTACACATACAATCAATATTTGCGTTTCAAAAACATGCAATACTGTACACTTTTTAACATCTTGCGCTCAAGTTTAGTACATAGGAATCGGGATACTTTGGTATCCATGAATTAAATCAAATGATTACTCTGTTAAATTAACTGAAAATAAGAAATGAAATGAAATGAACTAACCTCAAAATTATTTAAAAATTTTATTTACAATTAAAATTTACTGTTTTTGGGCATTTTGTTTCATTTAGTTGGACCAATTTATAAAGTTTGTGGCTGCACTGGCTGTAGCTCTAAGAGTTTAAAATCAACATACTTTATGGTGCATTATGATGCAATCGAAAAGCGAAAAAAATAAATAAAATAAAATAAATTTAATTATTTATCTTAAATGTAATAAAATATGTGATTTACTTACACAAAAGAAAAAAAAAACTAAACCAGCCAAAAACAACAGCAACTACAGCAGTTTAAGTTAAACGATGAAACAAAACAACTGAATAGAAAAATGAAATAAATGGATGTTAAATGAATGAACCAACAACAACAACGAGGTTGCGACTAATGACCGACTGACTGCAAGAAGACTCAGTGAACCAACCATTAGTTCATAAACTAAATAAAAAAAGCGCTAAAATATTTATCTCTACAGGCAGATTGTTATTATTTTTTATGTTTGCTGCTGCTGCTGCTGCCTGCCTGCCCAATGACCCAGTTTAGCTTTCATTTTCATTACTTTAATTTGAAAAGCTTAGAGGCAATTTTTTTGTTTATAACCTCCACCTCGTTGCAAGAGGTGAGCAAGTGAGTGATGGAATGCATGTGGAGTATATTTCGGTTTAATGGAATTCGTTAGTGAGTTTGTTGCTGCTTAATTAAGAAGATTATTTTAAGATGTCTGTGTAGTTTTTAATAGAAATAATCATTTTTCAGCCTAACTACACGCGTGTCATAATGATGCCTCCTAAATGCCAAAAACTTTTTTATTTGTTTAATGGAACCATACAATAATGAGCATAGGCATATGGAACGGTGATTTATACATACAAAATTTAAATGCGATAGAGCAAGGCAAAGACGAAGAAATACATGAATTGAATACGATTGGAAGTGACACAGCTTGAGTTGAAACTAATTTCCCCGCTTGAAAGACATAAAGATGAAGTTAATTATGATAAATAAAAAAAAATCAGTCAAAAGAGTCAGACCCACAGTCGTAGGGTTCTAAGGTTCGTTTTGGATAACTTGGAAAGTATAAAATTAAATGTTTTACATCGTTTATGCGGCACCCTTTAATTTTTATTTTACGGTTTTATTACTTGCATTTAAAAATTGGAAGTGAGACAAGAAGCCAACATACGGAACTCCTCGGGATCCTCTTTAATATTTATTTTTTATACCTATTAATTAAATTTATTTTCACACAGTATTTAAAACTATGTTTGCTATCATTGCTAGGACCAGGTTGCAGCATTCATATAAGTTATCATAATGAAAAGCAATGACAATTTTATCAATAACTTGGTTTTCTTCTCTTAGGAAATATTTTCAAAATACTTTACTCTCAATTTGATGTATGGACACGAGAACAATAACGGTAAATGATTAATTAATTAGGAGCTGCGTTTTTCTAATGGACTCGGAAATCGATAAGGTGTCTGGAACTGAACTCTCGGTCAGGTTACAACGTATCAATTACCATCCGCAATGTGGAAAAGTCAGATGGCTGAATACGCCTACGGGCAGACGCACAAGATTGACATAGCCCAGATTAGACGAGGTCTTTAACAAAGATGTCCTCCCGGGTGAGAGTACAAGGTCTGTTCAAAAGAAAAAGACAAATTTTGAATTTTGACGGCTCTGTACATTCGATTATCGAATTTTTTTTGTTTTGCTCAAAATTTGCAATTTTGAAGCAATCTTCGCTGCCACACGTTTCATGCCCAAATATTCGAGAAAATTCCATAATCTGCAACCTTCCTAATAGTGATTCGACGATTTTCCAAAACAATTTTTTCACTGTTTCAATGTTTTCTTCATTTGTTGACGTGGTTGCAACTCCAGGACGCTCATTGTGATCAACATCTTCTCCGCCTTCTGTAAAGCGCTTGTACCCCTTATACACTTTTTTGTGATAAAGTGGACTGGCGGAATGCCGCAGTCAACATTTTAAGTGCCTTGGAGCACTTTAATCCCTTTTTAACGCAAAATTTAATACATATTCTTTGATCCATTTATTTCAAAAGTCAAAAATCGAAGAAGACACACAAACGTGACTAATCTTTTCAGTTAACTGACAATTGTCAACTACAAACTCCTAATCCAAATTGGCTGATAATGGCAACATATGACTAACACATGTGTACCAACATACCAAAAAAAAGATTTGATAATCGAATGCACACAGCCCGCGAAAATTCAAAATTTGTCCTTTTCTTTTGAACAGACACCGTATTTTGTCTTGTTGAAATTGAAAAATAAGAAAATTTTTTAGTCGACTGGTAGCGAGGGAACCGGTAGACCCAAAGGGATTTTTTCAAATCTCTGTGACTGGAGTTTAGATCGTACTCCAGATTATGTTCCTGCAAGCCATGTTCTAAAATTGCATGCGCAACAAGGTCATTGGTAGACGCATTGTTTTCACTCAGTGGTAAGACCACCGTCAATTTAAAGCGCTGCCACATATCTGTATCACATTAACGTTTGCCGGCAAAACACAAGTCGATATAGTTCAGTAAAAAAAAACTCAAACAACATTGATTTGTTTGAGAGTGGACAGAAGAAACCGAAGCAGGTATTCCAAAACGCGTTCATGAGCTTAGACTTTCTGAAACGTCAAAATTGGATAATGGTGGTGTGAAAAGCACGTGATTCCAACAAGATGGCGCTAATTGCAATTCCGTTCCTATTGCAAAAACTTTATGGAGAAAAACTCTAGAAATCTTTTATCGTCAATATACTAAACTCATATTTTACAGCCCGATAGCTTCAGTAGCTTTGTTCCAACGATATTTAACAAAATAATTTTAAAATTCTGGAGGCAACAACATTTGTAGCCTTCTATTAAGCATCAAGAGAAAAGTTACCAGTTTTTACTTTACTGTTAACTTTAACTTTACTGTTAACTTCTTAATAAATTTACAATAATGTCAAAAAATCTTTGCTATAGATTCCAGAATAATCGATCTAGTCTTACTCCTGTTTAACATTATGCAACTTTTGTCGCTACAATTCTTAGTTGGCGAGAGGGGCGAGAGGGGAGAGAGGAATTAAAAGGGGTACCTGCCTCTTGCAATTCGCTTTGGATTCTCATAGTAGTTTTAGTTATGAATCATGAAAATTTAAACAAATGTCTACATCCATACAAATTGCATGATATAAACACAAATGCAATTTTAAAGAAGAAAAGAGAAGTATTGTATCGACAAAACTTGCATAATGTAATTTGGCACAGCTGTAGCATTTTCAAGTATTTTTTTTTTTTTTTTGTTGTATTTTTTGCTTCTCTACGTAAACAGTTTATGTGCAACACCGTCATCACCATCATCAACGTTGGTTGTTGTTTTATCCTTTTTGAGGGCAGTTTATTTTTGTTCTTCAAATTTCAAGTGTTCTTTTTAAAAGTTTTATTTTTTTGGAATTTCATATACATATTTCTGCGCAATTTGTTTATATTCAACTTTTTCTTTAGACAACATAATTTGTTTTTGTTTTTTTTTTTCATTCTTCTTTTAGGTTAATTAACAATTTTTTTGAACACAATCTATTAAAGTTAATAGTTTTTCAACAAAAACAACAACCAGCAAAAAAAAGTATTTTAAGGTAATTAAATTTCTTTTTAGCACTTTCGTTGCATGCAACTCAAAAATAAATTGTTTCAAGCCAATTGAGTATGATTTTTACCTAATTTTAAATTCTGGGAGTATTTTTTTCTCGATTAAACTTAAAGCGACAATAAATAATTTAATTAATTTTCGACACGAAAATTAGAACAATTTTAATGAAATGGTATTGAAAAATTTCCGGAAGAAAAAATTTATTGCATATTTTATACAGATTTAATTACACATTTAAAATTGCAATATTCTTAAATAAACAAATAAAAAATATTAATATTGAAATATAAATATAAATTTTCGTATTAAATTAAATTAAATTTAATTTTTTTAATTTTATGGACTTATAGCTGAAACTAGCCGTGCACACACACGTTGTGTGCATCCTGACAATATTTTGTTCGATTTTCCCTAGGAAAAATTCTCAAAATTATATGGAATTCTAAAATTCTAAAAATTATTGTAGAGCTCTGTGAAAGGTAAAAACCGTTTATTTTAATAATAATGTAATTCCACAAAGTAAAAATACAAATTATATTCAATTGGCTATTAGGCAGTAAGAGTAATTCATATTCAGTGATTATTTTTAAACAGCGCCATCTATTGCGCAACCGTGTTTATAATACCCCGCTTTCAATTAATTTTGTTATTATATCAAAACAGCGCCATATGTTGCGCAACCGTGTTTAAAATATACCGTTTTAAAAAATAAAAATTGCCTTAAAGTTTGCAGTACCTTTATATTGGTAAAAGGAATCGGCGTATTTTCACTGCTTTTTCTCCACTTTCTCTTGGAAATAAGATATTTTTACTACAAAAAAGTATCGTATATTAGAATCAGGATACTAAGGTATCTCCTCACAAAATTTTGTTAAAAACCATCCAGTAGTTTTTACGTGATGCGAACACAAAAAAGAAAGACAGACAGTCAGACAGACAGGAAATAAGTCACTATTTTATTATATTTATATACATATTATCTAATAACAAACATTGCAAGGTCCAATATTGTAATTTATTACCTCAAGATATATTAAGTAAAGAACCAGAAAGGATGTGTGTAGGAAGTGGGGTTCTTTTGAATTTTTTTGTTTGTAAAAAAAATGTATAACTCGCTGGTAGGCGAGTGTCATCGATGTGCTGATGGACAAGTAGAGTTTTAGATTGTGTTGGGTTCCGTGTCATTTTAATGTTAAGAACAAAGAAATTCCTGACAAACTCACACTCGGAGGAAACTAACATACATATATAGATTGAGTAGAATCGATAAAGCCACCAATTGTTCACAACTAAAGGCTTCTATCCGATTAGTCACACTACTATAGGCTTCTATCCGATTGGGTAGTAAGGAAAACTAATCAGACCTGGGAAGATAGCGAGGATTTCAGGGTCTCCGGGCTGGACGTGACAAAAACTAAGCTTCTTCTGGGTTTAGACAGAAAAGTTGTAAGTGTCGTAGTAGGTGCATTCACCGGCCATTAGAGCAAGAATCAACAGATGGGTTACCGCTACTTCGGACTTCTGTAGGAAATCCATTTCGAGGACGAAGCTAAGTTGGAAACTGTAGAGCACATTTTGTGTCACTGCAAGGCCGCAGACTTAGATGACTAGGTGACGACGGGCTAGAGGACAAGCTCGGTGCAAACTTGAAGTTGTCGTCGGCTTCATCAAGGAATTCAGGGAGCTGTTCACAACCCTTCCTAACTTAACCTAACCTAAACTCGCCTCAATCAATTAAACCCGGAGTTCCTTATGGTAGTATACTGAGACCCAAAGAAGAAGAAAGAGGAAAACAACCCTTTAAATAGAAATAAAACAGAGAAAAACGTCTTTAATATCCATCGAACCTGGGGGGTTATTACGTATTTCAATTCGAAAGAAATTTTTTTCGAAACACAATGTTAAAGTCATACAAATTCGAATGATTTCCTTTTCGAATCGAAATACGTAATGGCTTTATTAAATAGATAATTTTATGGCATTAGTGTTTCAAAATGATTTCGGGAATACCCATTCTACATCATTTTATGAATTTTATTGAGTCATTTGTGCTGAATTTAACTTTTTTCGATTTCCGTTAGAATTCACGAGGTTATCTGCTACCAGTGGCCATCAAAAACAAACTAATAGACTGCTTGTTTAAAATTAGACTGGTAATAGACAACAGTTAAACAGTTAAAATAATTTTTTTTTCTATTTATCCCCAGCAAAAAAATACTGAAGGTGTTCAAAGGGAAATGGTGAAAAAATTCATGATTTTCTAAGCACTCACTTGCTGGAATGCATTTTTAATGTCATCCCTAACTCTAATAATATGTTAAGTTTTGGAGTAATGAAAAATGCATTCAAATTTACTAATTAATCATGTGTAATTAGATATAAAAGGGTTAAATGTCACAATTTGTTAAAGAAAAATATTTATTTAAAACATCATTTTACTTGAAAAATGTTATCAAAATATGTTTATATAAAATTTTTTTCCTACGTTTGCCATATTAATGGATCTTGCTGGACATTCACAAGGCTGTTTCATTTCTGATGAACATACACGTATGTTCATAGACAGTACAGCGAAAAAGTAATTTTAACGGAGTAATACAGTTAATACTCTTAATAAAGATTGCATGAAAATCAGGAAGCCAGAGTACATGTGTAATTAAGCGAAACTGTGATAAAGGCGGCATGGCGCACTATGGTGCCGCTGCTGCAAAAAATGCATTTTTTGACTATCACATTTCAAAAATCTAATGATGCCATTTAATAGAGAAGAGTCTGCCGATGAAAAATCTGTATTTTTTTTTTTTAAGATATATAGATATATACTTAAAAAAATCGGTTGAAATCACCTGATTGTTAAAAAGCTAAAATATATGATAATTTTATTGAAATTCAGGGCTTTGTCTATCGAAGGTATTTCGACTGGTGAAACGTCAATGTCGATTTTATTTAACTTTGAGATGTTCTTTTTGTTTAGGAGCAAAAAAAAAAAGATTAGTGGTCATGTACTTTCGAAGATATGGGCGCATCAAAATTGTCCTGTAAAATTTAGCATTGGCCGATTTCGTTGGAGAAAAAGTCATTTGCCTAGGTCTGCCTCCGTGCTCTCAGTATAATAAAATTGTAGGTAAAAGGGTTTTCTTTCGAATTAGCTAAAAAAATTCACCAACTTTTCTCAATCTTTTGAAAAAATTAAAATTTAGTAAAAAAAGTCATGAATATTGCACCCTCGCACTTATAATAAAAAAAAACGTTGCATATCTTAGGCCTTTACTTTTTAATCAAACTGCAGTTATTAAAATTATAAAAACAATTTGTTAATAAATTATTGACAGCTACATATTTTGAAAAAGTGCATAAGAAATAAAAAAAAAAACAAAACCATATGTTTTAATAATAAAAATAATATATAGGTAGAAACAAAGCTGCTTAAATTGGAAATAAAATTAAATCAAAGAAATTAAATTGTTCACATTAATAAATATCATAATAAAATTTAAAATATTATTATTAAAATGAGTTTATTTTCTGTGTTGCATAGTGAATTGTGCCAGGAACTTTTTAATTGTGGTAACAATGTCGATTTGTTAACAAATTTTATAAAACAAAAAAATTCGATGCTTACCACTGATGAAGTTGAAATAGTGAAGAAGGCGATTTTTGTGCCACTTTTTAAATCGCTGGGTGGAAGCGCACAAAATCAAATCTTATTTCTTTAAAAAAAATTCGACTTGGTTAGAAAGTAAATGATTTTGAGTAAAAATTTTATAAAACAAAAAATAAATAATTTTGGTTATTGTAAAATTTTTAAGATATATTCGAAGTATCACTTGCTGATGACCAACCTAGCTGTTCAAAGAAAAAAGGAAGACCAGTTAAGGAATTTGAAGATTGCAAGTATCGTAGTAAAAGGTACAAAGCTGCTGATTTAGCATCCCAGTATACACAAGAACAATTAATATTGGCGAGTGGAACTTTACCAGGTACAAAAGTAACACCACAGTCACATATTCCTTCAACAACTGCACTTGCCTTAATGCTGGATGCAGAACTATCAAAACATCAGTACGAAACAATAAAGTACGTTTTGCAAAGAGAAGGATATGACATTTTGCCATCTTACAAAAAAGTGCTAGCTGAAAAGAAGAAATGTTATCCGGATAAAGTGCAAGTGTTGGAAAAAGAAGCCTCTGTGGATCTACAAAGTCTTATGGACCATACGACAAGGCGACTTTTTGAAAGTTTTTCGCAGGAACAAATTAATTCAATGTCAAATTTTGAATGTACTCTAATCTCGAAGTGGGGATGTGATGGCTCATCAGGACATTCTGAATACAATCAAAGTTTGCCAACTGATATAAGTGACAGGAGTCTGATTTTAGCATCGATGGTGCCCCTAAGTCTAAAGTCAAACACTGACGAGGAGTTTTGGCGTAATAAAAGCCCGTCTTCCACAAGGTACTGTCGGCCAATTTTTTTTGAATTTGCTAAAGAAACAAAAGAAAAAGTATTAACAGTTGTAGAAAACATGAGATTAAGCATACATCGTTTAGAAAAAACGAAAGTTGCTATTAACGAAAAACATCTCAACGTAACGCATAATTTATTGTTTACGATGTTAGATGGTAAAACTGCTCAGACCGTTACAAATACTAGTTCAGCAGCTGTGTGTTACATTTGTAAAGCTAAACCTTCAGAAATGAATGATTTAGAAGCGGTTTTAAGAAAGAATATTGATAATGAAGCTTTCAAATTAGGAATTTCTTCATTACACGCTAGGATAAAATTAATGGAGTGCGTACTCCAAATAGCATACAACATGCCCTTCTGTAAGTGGTCTGCAACCGATGCTCAACATAAAATTTTAAAACAAGAGAATAAGCAACGAATTCAGACTGAATTTAAAGAACGGATGAGCTTACGTGTGGATGCTGTAAAGCAAGGATCTGGAACATCAAACGATGGTAATACCTCAAGAAGGTTTTTTTCCAATCCAGCTCTTGTTGCAGATATAACTGGGGTCAGTGAAGAACTAATAGATCGTTTTCGTATCATTCTTCAGGCAATAACGTGTGGACAGAAAATTGATACTACAAAGTTTAAAAAATTTACGTGGCAAACTGCTCAACTGTTTGTCCAAAAATATGAGTGGTATTTCATGCCTGTTACTGTCCACAAAATTTTATACATGGAAAGGACATAATAGATGCAGCAGTACTCCCAATTGGAATGCTCTCCGAGGAAGCAGAAGAAGCACGTAATAAAGATTATAGAAATTACAGATTAATGTTTTCTAGAAAGTGCAGTAGAACTGCAACAAATACTGATGTTTTTCATCGTTTACTTGAGTCGTCTGATCCATATATTAGTAGTTTAAGACGTCCGCCTCATAAAAATATTTTGGAATTGGATGATGTAGTTAAAGAAATGATCATTGAAGAATAAAATGTCTAACTTTTCATTACCAAGTAATGATTGTAAATGTATTCAAATTTTTATTAATTTTTTGAAATTTTTGTTAATCTTATGAAAAAAATAAAATTTAGTAAGAATATTCCACCTCAGTACTTATAACATAATAATACTGAGTCAACTTAAAGATGTGTGCCGAATTTCATCGAATTTTGTTGAGAATTCCTGCTTATACACCGAGAAGAAAAATATGTGAAAAAATGGGGGTCCAAGGCAGGTACCCGAAGGAGTCGACGGATTTCAAAAATTTTTTGAATTTTTCTTATCTATATAATACTGAATAAGTGTGCCAAATTTCATCATTGTAGGATCACTCCTTCTATTTTTTGCAGTTGGATGTATGAAGTGGCACCACTGTGTGGCGTAAGTAACCTAATCAACTCTATTTTTCGCACTGATGTGGTCGAACGAAATGTGGCTTATAAAGACGTCGCTTAACTAAATCAAAATGGTGCTAACCAAAACGGTATCGTAGACTAATTGGGATCGATTAAAAATGTTTTGCAGCGAAACTTGACCCTCAAAAACACTGCTAAAGCTAGAGACATCTGTGAGTGAGCAACTGCTACTTCCAGTGTAAGCATGAATGCGAAGTAAGGTAGCCATGGTCTTAAGTGGGTAATTGGCCACTTCTGAAGTAAAAGGTTTGACTAAAACCGCAACCAAAAGCACGAATGCTGATCACAAACCTCTTCCTCGTTTTTGGAGATGATGAGTACATTTTTCTTTTCCTAGACAAGTCATTTTTCCTCATTTGAACAGTTGAAGTATCTGATGAAAGTGGCGAGAAGGGATCTACTGATATAATAATATTTTATTCAATATATTATTTCAAAGGATATCAGTTTTTTAAACTTTTGCTTTATGAAGTAGCGATTTATAATTATAGTAATTGTTTAACTCATTTGAAAATTTAAAACTAAGAAATTAAAAAACGAATGTTGGAAGTAAAACAAATAAACAAAAATAACTTCATTGCTAACCGAAGGTTCGCTGAAGGAACAACAAAATATAGGTGGTAAATATTAAAGTAAAAATATTCAACAAGAGGGAAGCTTAAGGTAGTGGTAGACTTCGTTCTCACCAACTGACGATTGTTAATTGAATACAAGTTTTCTCGTATTCCTTTATCTGGGTTTGGTTGGTTAAATAGATGATGCTTACAACTAAAACGCTACCCTAAGTAGATTAGATACAAGTAGTGCTGATGACGGACGTGGCTGTCTAGAAAATGTGCATTCCACTCGTGCTGGTGTCTAAAAATTAAATTTTCCCAATTTTTCTTTAATATTATCACCTAATTTGTAATTTAATTAATTCTTTCTTAGAGAGAATAAAAACGAACTTAAGCTTGATTATAAATTTCATTGTATGTAATACATAAAACAGTTCGACTAATAATAATTAAAATTTTCAAAACTGAAATTAAAAATGTTTTTTTTTTTTTAATTATTATTTTCGTTTGTTTTAATTCATTTATCTGAAGGCATGAAAAAAACAATGCTAGGCATTGATTACGATCCTTTTATTAAACTATAAGAACTCATCCGAATAATCGAAATTTCATGAATCCTAAGCACTCATTTAAGTGACAGTCAGTTTATTTAAATGTAAACCCATGAACCCATGACTTCCAATGACAAGCCAATGTTAAAATCATGCGTTTTTCACCTAAATTGAACCAGTGCAAGATCAGTAGAACTCATGAATTTACTAGTGTTTTGTCATGTCTTTTTTTGCTGGGACGTTAAAACTGAATCATGCATTTCGTAAAAAATATTCTTTCAACTCTGTTGAGTAGACAGATAGAATAAAAAGAAAAGCCTGGTCTTCGGTCCTACTCTTTCACAAAATTAGATGGATGTTACATCAGCTTTTGCTACGATCACAATCAAAGTATGTCTCTTTTCACCATGTATTTTAAATGATTTAAAGCTTTTGACTGACATTGATGAACTGCTTTAAATGTTTTGTATTCAATAAGAACTTAAATGTGGGTCTAGGTTAAGTTTTTTTTTTTATTCTGAAAATCGCCAAATCAGCATGCAGCAAAATTGTATATCATGGTAATCAATAAAATGAATTAAACACAAATTAACACCCTATTGGAAATTGACACATGAGTATAGCGTCTCTTGTGTTTATTTAATACAGAAATCGAAATCCAAAGTATGTGTAAATACGTCGAGTTAAACACGTCTTTTCAAAAAAGTAAAGCTTGCCATAAAAAAGTTTTCCAATACATTTAGCATTAAATGTTATATTTTAACAAATTAAGTATGGAAAGTGTATCCACATCCGAAATATGGATACAATTTATCCAAATTGAAATTCAGAAAACGTTTATAAAATTTTCAAAATGTGATTTAATAGTTAAAAGTTCTAGTTTATGAGTTCACTGAAGGAGCTAATATATCCAAACCTTTCTATCTCTGAGACCCAAATGTAAAATTATTATATGTTTTCTTCTCTTTGTGTGTTCACAAACACTAACGGATGTCCGTGGAAGTCTTTGGTATAAAGGTTTCCAAAACTAAATCTAATGGAAAATAAAAACTAAAATACAAAGAAACCTTAAGTAAAGAGGAAATAATGGAAGCATCCGTACATGAGGCAGCCGTTTTATCAGCCAAGGTGTGTTACGTTAGTTCATGACTCTTGCCTGGAAAACGAAAACTTTTAGCATTTGATATTTTAGACAACAGTGTTGAAGTTACCACAACGGTTGCCACAACGACTGACATTTGTTAATGTTATCCCTCTACATTACAACCAAACCTAAATAGCGCGGCATCAACGCTTAGTACTTGGAAAATCCAACTTTGACAGAGAGATAGTTTGAAGTTAGATGCAAACAAAATGTTATTGTTACTTTACCATAGGCAGCAGTATAGGTAAAGTATAGTAATCGTGAAAAAAAATCAATGTCGGAATTTCAACGGATTTATACACGTTTTGAGGTCTCCTGAATCTATTTAGACTATTTTTGATTCCTTGAGATAGAAGGGTTTGGACACAGTGGCTATTTCCGTCAGAGAACTCATATACTAGAAATTTTCACTAAGTCACATTTTCAAAATGTTATAAAAATGTTCACAAATACTTTTGGAAAAAATTGTGAACACAGTTTGTTAGTATGATCTATTATCTTACTATTCGTACCGGTTTGATTCCCTTAGATGGAAGGGTTTGGAAACAGTAACCATATTTAAAAAAAAAGTCCGAAAATCTGTGCAGAATGCGTACTAAATGTATGGGAAAACTTTTTTATAGCATGCTATATTTTTTCAATAAAAAAAACATGGTTTATGTCTCTGCTAGTTAAATACGTATTTATCTTCACACACATAAGATGGAATAGTTTTGAAACAGTAACCATAATATTTCTTAAAAAGTTCGAAAATCTGTGCAGAATATGTGCTAAATGTATGGGAAAACTTTTTTATCGCATGCTATATTTTTTCAATTAAAAAACATGGTTTTTATCTCTACTAGTTAAATACATATTTGTCTTCACACACATGAGATGGAATAGTTTTGAAACAGTAACCATTATTCTTTAAAAAAAATCCGAAAATCTGTGCAGAATGCGTACTAAATGTATGGGAAAACTTTTTTATAGCATGCTATATTTTTTCAATAAAAAAAACATGGTTTTTGTCTCTGCTAGTTAAATACGTATTTGTCTTCACACACATGAGATGGAATAGTTTGGAAACAGTAACCATAATATTTCTTTAAAAAGTCCGAAAATCTGTGCAGAATATGTACTAAATGTATGGGAAAACTTTTTTATCGCATGCTTTATTTTTTCAAAAACGTATTTACCTTCACTCACATAGTTAAAACATTTGCTATTAAAATTATTTTTTTTGTTAACAGACAGAAAAAAATCTCATGACAATCGTACGAGTAATAAACAAATTCTGTACCTTTTTTTTTAAATTTCCTTTTGGTTTTTATTATTATTTTTAAAATTATTTTATATACTGATTATTTTGTATACTTAATTTATTTTAAAATTTATTAACAATATTTGCACAGTTGACTTATTTCAATGTAAATAATTATACAATGAAATAAGTCAAAAAATATTATTACAACTTATGACACAACAAAATATAAATAAATAAAAAAAAACTAAAGAATAACTGCATAATCAGTTAAATTTCTTTTGTTTGTTTTTTGTTTGTAAAATGGAGTAAATTTTAACAAGAAGAAAACACTAAAAAGGAAAAAGTCAAATAAATGTTTTAAAATTACAAGAGAATCGAACTGTCCTCAATTGCATGCTTTTTTCTTGATTTCTATGCCTAATTGACCAAATAATTATGACATACTTTCCTTCTTTTCAAACTCGCCAATGTAGACACTTTTAATATATTCTCATAGTTTGTTATTACTTTTCGTTTAATTAATTTTCCACAAGCCAAAAAAACAAATTTCGTGTTTTTTCCATTTTCAAAAAAAAAAAATTTTTAATTTTAAGAAATAACAACATAAACTTGCAACCGGCTGTTATCTACCACCACAGTTGTAACTTCTACAATATACACAACTCTACAAAATAAAATGTATTAAACAATTGATTGACAGAAGTCTTAACTACATTCATTTTAAAAATGATTATAAAATAATTTTCGGTTATATTGTGGTAAATTGTTATCTGAAATTGTTTTGTAATCATTTGATGTTAAAAATTTGTAGTCGTTTGACGTCTTATTTCATTTGTAAAAATAGAAATTATAATAAATTATTTTGAAATGCGGGTTCATTAAAAATTATATCTATTTGAGGACCGAAATGCAAACAACAACTATGAATCAATGAAAGAAGTATTTTTAAATAATGACCCCTCTTATTTGTAAAGCCAGACGACCGACCATCACATTATGTAAGAAATACAACAAATTTTAGTGAAAATTTTCTTTTCGACAAATTTGCGTCATATTATCATCAAATTAATAAATTATATCATACATAGTTACGATTATGATAAAATGTCTATGTAGATAGTTGGAAGCAACAAAAATACAACTCTGAATTAAATGACAAAATCTGTTTCTTTTATATTTATTTTTTTTTTAACAAAAATCTGTCAAAACCGATGAATAAAATCAAACATTATTTGGTTATATATAAATAAACTTAACTTAGAAACGTCGGGAAAAATTTTAATAAAAAATAAATAAAAAAGTTAGGCCTTATTAGCTTAAAGATAATAATCAACATAGTAAACGTAACATATTTTGTATATTTTTAATGTTTTATAGTTAAAAATAATATATTATTTTGGAATATTTATAAAACTTTGGTTATGTTGAAGTTTTTCGATGTAGTAACCATTTAATGATGAAATTTTAACCAAAACTTGCTTATCGGGACCAAAGTAATGTTGCAAACAACTAAAGCCAAGATAAATCCATAAAGAAAACTCCTCATCCGTATAAATTTCTTCCTGTAAATTACAACGCTCCGTGTCTTGAGCATGGTACCAGCTGCTCAATGATATATACACACATATGATCAAATATGTTTCTATAAAACTACGGAATATTATTCGTATCATCCTTATTCTTTTATTTGTTGATTACGTGAATAACGCAGAAAGAGGGCCAATATACATTGTCTGTAAGATTATAAAGGAATGAAGAAAAATAAACTAACTTCTCAGTTTTATTGCAGTTTTTACATTATAATTAGTGAAATGGATGGTTGCCATTTTAAACTTGTTAATTTTAGTTGCCAGTTGCCATACGTAATACAATTTCGGCAACTGATAACGCAACTGTGGTTGGGTTGCCATGCATAATCGACCTATTAATGTGGTTCATGTGACCATACCAAAACCATGGGTTTTCTATAGGTGTAGGTATGTTTTTTTAAATGAAAAATCAGTAGTTCAGTGTTTCACCGCAGTATTCTGTTCAGTAATAAAGGTCTTGTCTGGCTAAACGAATATGTCACTAAACAAAATTTCTTCATTTGTGGTAAGAAAAGTTTACACGAGGCCAAACCAAACAGGACTGCAGAACTGAAACAGGAGATACGACGCAAAATAATCGACATCATCGAAAAGAGCTTTGTAGAAATATCATACAAAATATTGACGTTCAAATTACGTCATGAGTCATAGAAACCGATATAATTTGCTATAGAATTGTAAAATTAGGAAAATAAAATTTTCCTAAAAATTTAATATGAAGACAGACCGCAAATTGGGTCATTCTTTTTGTGTCTTGAATTTTTTCAATTATACTTAATTATTAATTCCATTTTAGTTATGTATATCTAAAGTAATAAGAATTAATATTGTAACTTTTTATAATTTATATACATTGCTTTGCTACTGTGGCACAGCTGAAAACATAAATCTCATGCGTGCTTTAAATCTTGTTTTAGCTTCTGCCTATTAATCTTTTTTTTTGGTTTTTAATTACATTAAAAAAAATACAGTGAAAGAACTCTTTGCGGAAACTCTCATAAACGGACATTTTTTAAATCTCTAAAACAGTTTTGTTGAAAGTAAACTAAATATATTCCTCAAAACGGACGTTCCAAACATCCAGCAGCTTGGAAATTCAGCAAGCTAGCTTGAATGACGCTAGATGGTTGACAGAAAAATTGTAAAACTAAATAGAAAGATTTTATTGTTTTTGGACAATGCTACACCCAGCCATAGTTTGCTAGTATAAACTATTGTTTGCCCTTTCCACTAGGTTTGATTCTCTAAAATGGAAGGGTTATGAAACACTAACCATGTTTCTGAAGAAAAAAAGTCAAGAAATCATTGCAGAATAAGTACTAAATGCATAGGAAACTTTTTTATCGCATGCTATATTTTATCAAAAAAGTATTTAATATGACATATTTATCTTCGTACACATTTTTTTATTTTTGTTTTATTCCAATTAAAGGATACCCCCACTTTGCAGATAAAATTTTTGCTTTCACTGTATAATATTGTTTTTATTACAACCAACTTTAAAAACAAGTTTTATCAAATCATATTTTTTGGTTTGTTATTTTGTCTAGATATTGATTTATTAATATGTACGTAAAGCACCATGTAGGTGTTTAAAGTAACAAATTTCAAAAGACTGAGTTAAAAGCCCTGTATAATTAAAAGCAAATAAATAAAATCAAATAAATAAAAATTTAAGAAAATGTAAAATTTAGGTCATTCAAAATACAAGTATGTGAAGCAAAAAAGAAATCCATTTTTTAAAAGTCGTAATAATTGTATGAATGTATGTATTATGTACGAGTATTCATAAAGGTAAAATATGAATTGCTTGACAAAAAAAAAAAAAAATATTCCAAGCAGATAAACATTTTCGCTGATAAAGCAAGTTTCAATAACATGGCAACCGAAAATAAATAAATAAATACGTAAATAAAAAAAAAATACTATTTTTTGATACAAAAATTTTTATTGACGTTAAATAAGGGGGAACAGCTATAACACAGAGGCAATTAATATATATATATTTTTTATTTATGATATTCATAAAATAAGTAGACTTTTAAAATTCAGAAGCACCTTTTTTAAATTTTAGGGCTTCTAATATACTTTATAAAAAAATTAAATAGTATGTTCTTAAACAAAAAAGTACCCTTAACTGCATGCAAAGAAAAAACATGGTTGAGGTAGCCATAATGTAAACATATTATGATTGAATTATATATTTTTTTTTTAAATTTTTTTTTAAGACTACATCTGCGAAGCGTTTTGCTTGTCTGCAGAAAACACCCAGAATACGTGGCGGGAAACGAAACCGCAACCTCTAGACTGATAGACTAGCGCGCTACCAATCGGTCTATCGAGGCACTCGGACTATAATATTGTTAACAAATAATAATAATTATAATAATAATAATAATAATTATAAAAATAATAATTATAATAATAATATTATTAATAATAATTTTAATAATAATAATATTGTTGTGTTAGAACCATAAAAATAAAATAATATAAAAAATAACATTGTAAAATATAAAATTTTATTATGAAATAAATTAAATAAATAAAGTGAGATGTACATATATTTATAAAAACATAACTTATTTGTTTATATAAACATTATGAGAAGTGACGCAATTCATAATTTATTATTTTTTGATAGATAAACGCGTAAAATTATATTTTAATAATTTTAAAAAGCTAAAAACAAAACTGCAAAAAAACCCGAACATAATTGGTATGTTTTTAGTGATACTGTGGTTGCATAAGAGCAAACTTATCATAATTTGTTTACTAATAATATATTATGGTTAAAAATACAATAATATTTTGGAATATTAATAAAACTTAAGTTGTGGTTTGAAAATATTATAGTTTAATGGTTTAAAAATATATATATATAATCAAAAAGTAACAAAAACTTGTTTGTCGTGACCATAGTAATTATAAAAAACGACTATATTGTTGTTCATCGCAACCATATATTGTTACAGGGAACATAAGATGAGTCTTGTGATCATACCTTTACCATGTTTTTTCTCTGCGTGTGACAATGATTTCTGCTGGTAGCGTTAGAAAGAACGGTGGTGAAATTTAAATTTATCTTCACACACATGGTTATAACGCGTATGCACTGTCCACAGTCTTTTAAAGCTTGGTTACAACTAAAAATATCTAAAAATATCTGGAGTGGCCTACCCTCAACTTTATCATACCTCATGGAAACAGATATTTTTATGAATATATAACATAAAGAACAAAAGTTTATTCGAAAAGTATATTCGAATCCGAAAAAAAAATTATTTTTGGTTTGGGGTGCTAAGTAAACTACCCCTTGCCCGCTCCCGATTCTGTCAAAAAAACTATACAGCATTTTATCTTCATATACCAAAGCCACATACTGGATTTCATTTTGATCTGTCAAATGGTATGACCTGTAAAGCGTTAACAAAATTCGTGACATACATATCCACCAACAGACATCATCATGGCGAAAATAGTAATAATGGATTACTTGACATTATTACTTACGAGTTCAGAAAGCTTGACAAGGTCTTGAAACTAGAAGATGAGCCTTTTGGAAGTCTGACCAATTGCCGTTTTAATGGTATCGCGGCAACCCTTTATTGCTAAGACCCTTTGGAAAGTAAAGTTATAACTGTTGTTTAGGCCTACTCTGTTCGAATTATTTCACAAGATAAATTTGACATTTAAAAGATGGTGTCTATCTTGCGATTTGAAAGAATTGTACGATTTTATAGTTTTTAAGTATACCACATTGTTTTACAAATGTTGTTGTTGTAGCAAATGCTGTTGTTTGAAAAATTCTAAATAATGCCCATTTGCTTTATTTCACAGCTTTGATAAAATGTTGCCAGAAACATTTTAATGTCTTTATTTACAGTAAAAGCAGAGTGCTACTTGTGCAACATTTTTTCTTGAATTTTTCATACAAACTTTTTATTTATGTATTTTGACAGCATTCCGCATGAAAAAAAGAACAGATTGCCACGCTTTACTCGCGAAAAGTGGGCAAAGTCCAGCAAAATCGGAGTGGTGTTTAGATAGTCTACAGCTTCTAGTCTACAGCGTTACGAAGATCGTCCTGGCAGAACTCTTTTTATTCAGTGGTGAGGCCACCGACAGGATAGAAGCTTTAAGGCTGGATACTGACCGACATTTATTTGTATTACATTTTTCCATGTATTTTTTCGCAAGTTATTACCCTCTGGGTCAATCAAAAATCATATTTAGAAAATAGGTGAAGTTGTTTTTAACAATTTAAATTTTCATAAACTATTTTAATTTTTTTTTTAACTTAATTGAACTAAATTAAACCTGAAAAATAATTAGATTTTGACAATTAGCCAAATCGAGCAGTTAGTGGAACAGTTCTGAAGACCTGTCTTACAAAGGAACTTCATTTCATTCTATAGACGTTCAAACTTGTTTCTAGATTTGAGAACAAGTTTTAAATCAAATGGACAAAGTGATGTTTTTTAATGTTTATAAAATGGCAAATTTTAAAAGATTTTTGTAATGAATATAAATTTAGGTTTAAATTTGAAATCAATCCTTAATCTAGGTTTCAAGAGATTTCGAAACAGATTTACGTTTGTTCACAATTTGCTTTTTTCTTGGGATAAAGAAGCAAAACATACGGGTATGTACATATGTAAGTTACCCAAGAGTTAGTTGTAAATCCAGCTTATATTTTTTCTGCATATTGCGGTTACGCCTGTTCCTGTTTCCATTTCAAATTGTGCAGTTTCAATTATCAAACAAATGTCAATCATTTATTTAGCAACTATGATGGGCCCACATTTAAAATTGCTTTTAACCAGGTGATTGTTAAAAAAGAAATTAAATACACAATTTTAAACTAGTTTCGAAGCATTAATTTATTAAGTATTGGAAGCTTACAAAGACAGAAGTTTCAATTACTTTTTAATTGCCGTTTTTAATCAAGATAAAATACAAGTTCGCTAATTGTGTACGAGGGTAACAATTTACAAAACTTTTAAATAATTGAAAACAAGGAATTAAAAGATTAATAAAAGAAACAAAACAACAGAATGTGTGTGAACACAAATACTCGAGTTATATATATAATTATTTAAAATATGTAGCATGCGATAAAAAAGTTTTCCCATACATTTAGTACATATTATGCAAAGAATTCTGGATTTTTTAAGATATATGATTACTGTTGCCAAACCCATCTCAAGGAATCAAATCTGGTGGAAAAGGAGGAAAACATATTATAGTAACAAACTGTGGTTACATTTCGTCCAAATTCCAAATTCTATACGTATGGGACAACTATTTTATTGCATGCTATATATTTTTTTTTTTTTTTCAAAAACGTATTAAATATTTATTTTCAGAGTATTTTATTTGCATGACTTTTAATAATAACAATCGAGTGGCTGATCCAAAATCATGTTCAGAACTTTTGCATTGACTACCTGAAATAAGAAGAAAAGAAAAACAATCATTATTCGGACCGTTAAGCCGAAGAACTTGAAGATAACCATCAAGTTTAGGTGCACGCCTGTAGAGTTTCAATAAAAAACAAAGTATGATTGGAGGAGGTTCGTGTTCCCCCCAAAACCTAATCAACCTAAATCTCTAAATTTTGCTCTCAACGAGCATTGGATCGATTGAGAAGTTTAACTGTCCAACTGAAGCCTATTTTTGAGAAACTTTCTTACTTGTAACTAGCAGAGGTCGTTTTAAAAAATTATGAATATCAGTTAAAATGCTTTGAGAGCGACTAGGTTCATCATGAGAAAAACCAGCAGCAATCGACTAATATAAAATTCCAAGAACTAAAGTATAGACATATAATTTGTGTAATGATTATATACAGATCCTTTAAGGGACTTCTACTATAGGTACTTGCATTCCTTGAAAATGAGCTTTTTCCAATTAACCCTAGAATTTTTTAAGCTGTTATTAAAACTTTAGATATGCTAAATGTTAATGCAATATCTTATGTATGTACATATAAGGACCATCAACAACTGATTTTTGATGACCTTCTCGGCATTTGTCATGCAGCTTAACACGTCTAGGATTTAATTGGTTGGAAAGGAAGAGACTTCATCACCAAAAGTTAATATTAGTTATGCTGTCTTTATATTGATAATTAACACCACGAAAATTTTTCCCAATATATTTTGACATATAAAATCGTTGAAGAAAGGGGTCGTGAGATAGAAGCTATTGTTTTTTGACAGAATTTTTTCTTATACTCTCAATTTCAGACACCTTTTTTGTAAACAAAACCATGAACAACAATTAATCATAAATGAAAATTAAAAAAGTATTTCATAAAATTCATTCACAAGACTAACGATGAATGGACAATAATAATCAACGAAGACCAGCCTAATTGCAATGTGTTTGCAGAGTTTTCATAAGCAAGTTTAAATAAGCATGAGTAAATGTTGAATACAATAACAATGAACTTGGGCAAGTTCAAACAGTTTTATGCGTTGAGTGAAACACGAACACAGCTCAAAATCTGGAGTCGCCCTACACTCAACTGTACCATACCTCTCACAAACATATATGTTTATGAATATATTACATAAAGAATAAAAGTACAAAGTATATTCGAATCAAAAAATAATTATTTTCGTTATGGGGTGTCAACTAAACAATAGGCAAAGTTCGAAATACAAATAGTTAACCACCCTCGTATATGTGTTGACACTAAGTTTGTCAAAGACGACTAAATAGAGACTGCTTGTTCGAGTTATGTGCAACAAGAAGAAATTAAACGCTTTTCTTGCTAATAAATATTAATTTATCATCTTCTGACCAAGTTTAGTCATCATCTCCCAACGATGATAAATTATGTTCATATTACAACGAAGATGACGATTATCATGGCTGAAGCATAGCAGTTTATTTGTCGTAGTATGCTTGGTTTTTAAGCTTCGATGTGAGGGACCTGTTGAATTCGTTTGTTGATGATTCTTAAGTTAAAAAAGCAAATTGTAATTTTTTCGCTTTAGCGTAATTTTTTTTTTTTAAGAAAACTTCGTTATGAATAAACAAGTGACTGAATGACTAAATATGAATGGTGTTAGTGGAAATCAGGTTTTGATTTTTGACCAAAAAAAAAAACAATTCATTTGTTAAATTTTAAGAATTTTATTATTGTTTTTTTCTTATTAAATATTTACCTGGAATTTACACCCATGATTCGTTGTGACCATATTTACCATTTGTTAACGTTTTCATATTAGTTTGAAAAAATATTTATTATTGTTGGTTGCTTCTCATTTTCGTTAAGAATTTATTGATATTACGAGTGCATCACACATTTAGCCAGTTGAGTCAGCGATATGGCTAATTTAGTCTGCGACAACCATAAATAAAATTATGCAGAAATGTGAGAATTTTATAAATTTGATTTCATACCTTGCGATTCAGGGTTTTATGCTGGTTTACTTTTGACTTTGTTTTATGTGTTACACTTGATAGCTTTTATCATAATCCTCCCATTAAAAAAAAAAAAAAACGAGAGCGAATATGGTTATTTATATGTTTGAAAATAAATACGGCGAGTTAAAGAAGTTTTTAGAAAAAAATATAGCATGCGATAAAAAAAAACTTTTCCCATGCATTTAATACATATTCTGCTCAGATTTTCGGACTTTTTTCTGAAGAAATATGGTTACTGTCTGAAGCCCTTCCATTTCAGAGAATCGAACCTATTGGTGTAAGACGACAAACTAAGTGTCAACTTTGTCTAAATTGGATTTGACAAAATTGGATTGACAAAATGTGACCATACTAGAAATTTTCACAATGTCCCATTTTCAAAATGTTATAAATATTTTCACAAATTTATTTTGGAAAAAATGTAAACACAGTTTGTTAGTATGATCTATTGTCTTCCTTTTCCACCTTTTCCAGTCCGAACATCTGTGAAGAATACATACTAAATATATGGGAAAACTTTTTATCGCATCCTATATTTTTTCAAAAAGTATTTAACTCGACGTATTTATCTTCACACACATAAATATATTTTGATTCTATTCATTTTGAAAAATATTAAACCTAACAGTGGGGAGAAGGGAAAGGGTAGCTTAAATAAGTTGGATATTATTAGAGAGAGCTTTTTTGCCCACCTTGATTTACAAATCAAAGAGGGCAAAAAAATGTTAGCTTTTTCTACTGTTTTCCAATACCAAAATATTATGTGTATGAAAATAAATACGACGAGTTAGAGAAGTTTTTGAAAAAATATAGCATGCGATAGAAAAGTTTTCCCATACATTTAGTACATATTCTGTGCAGATTTGCGAACGTTTTTTTTTAAGAAATATGGTTACTGTGTCATAAAACTTAACAGTGAGGAGAAGTATAGTATAAATAAGTATAGCTTAAGTAAGTTAGAAATTATTAGAGATAGCTTTTTTGTCTAAGTTAAGGATGCGTTTGAATTAATTGATATCCGCAATAAGACTAGTTTTATTTTCGTGTTCAAATACCAATTATTGTTTATTATTTAGTATTAAGTTATTTAGTATTATTGTGTAACGAATCTAGTGTCTTTATTTTTAAACAGTTGATACATTTGCCGGAAAGTATTTATTTAAGCCCACTCATTGACATAAATGAGTTGTTTAGTTATACGAATATTTTTTTAATTTAAAGCAGCAGTAAACTGATATGCAATTACAACTTCGTTTTTTTATTTAAATAAAATAAAAAATCTTTGATTTATTTACAATTCATTTGTTTGAAAATATTTAATGACTGTCACTTTGTATTTCCATTCCAACTTATGACAAAAAATATATCTGAGATGTAAACGTTTTTTAATAACACTACCTAAGGAGATCTTTTCTTGTCTGCTAAAAACATCTAGACTCTAGAGTCTATGGCAGGGTAGGAGTGTATGGCACCTTTTTATATAAAATCCAATATATGCCTTTGGTATATAGATATGAAGAGCTGTATAGTTTTTGGACATAATCGGTAGTTTACTTAACACCCCAAACCGAAAATAATTAATTTTTCGATTCGAATATACTTTGAACTTTAATTCTTTACTCGCTGTTTCCAAACACGTTGTAACAATATTTTTTCCATTATGCTTTGATAGTAATCCACACCAAATTTTAAGACTTTTACGTATTTATTTAATTTAAAGCAGACATGGGAGATTCAATTACATTTCAATTACAATTACAGGTAATGTGTAATTGAAAATTGCCAACTACTAATTACAAGTAATTGTAATTGAAATCAGGGACTAAAATCAATTACAATTTCAATTACAATTACTTGTAATTAGTAATTGGAAATTGCTTGTAATTAGTAATTCGAAATTACTTGTAATTCGTAATTGGAAATTTTCAACTACTAACAAATTTTCAATTACTAATTACATGTAATTGTAATTGGAAAAGTTAAATTACAAATTACAAGTAATTGTAATCAGCCAGTAATCATTTGTAACCAATTGAACAAAATTAAATTATATTCTTAAAAATTTCAAGTTAATCTTAAATATGAATCTCTCGCGTTGCATGATCAAACAAGCAATACCAAAACTGCATCCATCTTCGATTATGGTGAACACCTTGAAAAGAAAAACTTCAGCATTACTTGCGTGATCTAAATTCATCTCTAAATTGCCTCAAAAACTATCTTACAATACTAAAGGCTTTTCTACGTTCGAATACTCCCTTAACATCTTCAGCAGCTGTTGAAAGGTTATTTTTGTTCACTAGTATTATTTTAACACTAAGGCGACAAAGATTAACAGATGAAACTTTTGAAAAAATATACATGGAAATGTTTAATATTTAATTAGATATTATTCAAAATTATATCTTTTTTAGTTTTTCCTTACTTTCGTGATATTATTTGTTTTACTGTGTTTTTGTTTTTAAATATAACGTCTTATTTATTTACTCAAATAGGATTGTTATTATTTTTTATAATTTATATGTAATTGACAATTTTGGAATTAAATATATTTTGACAATAACTACAAAAAAAAGTTTTCATTACTTCAAATTTTCAATTACATGTAATTGTAATTGATTTTTTTCAATTACATGTAATTGTAATTGAATTTTTTCAATTGCAATTATATGCAATCGGTAATTGAAGATTTCCAATTACTAATTACAAGTAATTGTAATTGTATTTTTTCAATTACAAATTACATGTGTAATTAATTACAAAATGTCATAATTTTAAAATAGCGGCATTTGTGTGTTTAAAAATCCCGCTTTCAAAAATAAAAGATTCCTTAAAGTATGCCGTACCTTTGAATCAGTAAAAGAAATCGGTCTAATTTCACTGCTTTTTCTCCACTTTCTCTTGGAAATAAGATATTTTTGCGGAAAAAAAAGTATCCTATATTGGAATTAGGATACTAAGGTACTTCCTCAAAAAATTTTGTTAAAATCTATTCAGTAGTTTTTACATGATGCGAACAGTTACTGTATAAATGTAATAGATCCATTAAAATATCTGTTTCCACGAGGCATGGTAATGTTGACTGTAGGTTACTCCAAATTTTTAAATAATTTATTCACCACTGTAAGGCACAGAAAGTTGCAGAAATTTATTAAAAAACATATTTGGTTGTTTAAAATGTTGTACAACTTTAACCTTTATTAAAACACCCTCCATTAATTAAAAACCTCACTAATTGGACCTCACTGACTACGATGAAAAAAAACCAAATTAAACTTGACATTTAAAATCGTTTCAGTAAAGCAGCAGCAAGAAACCTCCTCATCAACATGAGCATCAGCATCAGCATCATCAACAACTTTTAGCTGCTCAACTATAATTATGTATTTCACTTCTTTCATTGAATGCACAGTAAGAGAAAGAATGAGAAAATGTATGGGAGAAATGAGGTTATAAGAACAAGTCGAATTTTAAAGGCAAAAGCTCCATGTATGTACGTACGTATGTACATACATACATTCATCCTGACCCCCACAAAGTGAACGCGTGTATTTTGGAAACTTCAACACAAAGCTGACTCACTGCGTCAGTCAGTCAGTCAAAAACAAACATCTAAACTGTAAATATGTACATGTTTAGATGACAACAACAACAACAAAAAATGAAAAATAAATTAGAGAAGACAGAGAGACAGACATTTAGACATACTGATTGATAGTTTTGTTGGATGATTTTGTTTGACTTAAGATTAAAAGATAACAAAATTATAAAAATTAATTCTTTAAGAAATTAATAATATTTTGTTAATGGAAACAGACAGACAAAGGATTATTTTTTGATATTGGTTTTTTAGTGTACAAATTTACAAATGTTGTTTTTGTTTTAAATGTAATTGAGCGAAAGAACGAATTCGTGTGACGCTCTGAAATAGGCAGTAAGTATTTACAGGCAATACAAGACTTTCCATTAATTTCAGCATAAGCAATGGACTAGTAGGAAGTGTGCTAGTTTATTAGTCCGGGGTTTTGGGTTCGATTCCCACCAAAGACTCTGGTATTTTACACAACAAGTTGGCAGGAATCCTACAAACGGCTAACTGCGTTAGTGACGAAGCTGAAAGTCGAAGAAAGATTTACTTGCACAGACTGTGCCTGGAAAATGGCTAAGACGGCAGAGCATATTTTGTGTGGATGTCCAGCAGACTGGCTAACATAAAGCTTTTGGAACACGGGCAAACATAATTAAATGTAGATACTGTGGAGACCTTAGCAATTACCATAGACTCTGTGATGAGGAAGACTGTCGAGACTCAATGATAGTGAAGTAGTCGTAAATTACCAGACGTACGTACACCAGAAATCATTGAGGAACGAAGGCGATCGAAAAGAGATATGTATGTGCTTTGGTATCTCTTTACAAAAATAAACTAAAAAATTTAGCACAATGCTTTCTTTGGTTTGGCTTACGGAAGGTGTGGTCATTGGTTCGATGTTATATTGTTGACAATGTTCACAATATTAGTGCCACAGAAGCGCAATGATGTTCAATGAATTTGATCAAAATAGAAAACTATAACTGGCGGTATGCTATTAGGTTCATACAACTCACGTAATAAATCTGTAAAGAAGTGATTAAATTGCATTGAACTAGTAAATGGAGATAAAAAGAATAAACGCAAAAAATTTATTTTCCTATATTTTTGTAAATAGATTTTTATTTTAATAAATTAAGTAACTTATACATAAATAGCCCAAACAAAGAGCAAATAAATACATATACATACATACATGAATTTAAATTTAATATGTGTTTATTTATTTATTAATTTTAATTTATCATTTCTTACCTTATAGACTTGACCATAAGTGCCATTGCCAACAACTTCGATTAATTCAAAAATACCAGCAGGATCCTAAAAATAAAAAAAATACAATTATAAATTTAAATGTATTTAAAAAGACATTAATTACCAAGAAATTATGCATTTAAAGACAAAAAAAATAACTTAATTACAAATGAAAACTAGGTACTTAAAAAAAAACAAAAAGCTATTAATAGGCAAATATGTAGGAGAAGAAAAGAACTATTAACAAAAAGATAACAACAACAAAAACAAAACTACTTAACAAAAAAAGGGCTACGCCCTGACATCATTATCAAAAATATAGAAAGAAAAAAAAAAACAAATAAACTTATATACGACGACAATGGATAGAAATGGAGATGGCGATGACGATGACGATGACTATGTCGACGATACAATAAACATCCTGACGAAAAAAATCCAACAACAACAACAACATAGACATAAACCTAACTATTTGTTAAACAAAGCAGACACACAAGTGTCGTCTATTGTGTTTTTTTTTGTTTTTACATCTTAAAAAAACAAACAGTCTCATCCAAACAATCACACACACTCACACAATCTCCACATCAGGGATGGAAAAGTTGATACGATCGGATCTTCTTCTAAACTATTTAATTTAACTATTCCTCTGACTCATTTGATAGGTACTCTGAACTGTTTTATATAAAAAAGGTTTCACTTATTCAATTTTTTTGTTATACGTAAATTAATATGACAAAAAAAAACATCCAAAAGCATCATTGCATATTTTTATACCCTTCACCATGTGTGTGAAGTTAAATATGTCAGTTATATTCGTTTTTGACGTAACGACTTATGTAAAACATATTTAACATATTTAACGTAACGTCTTACACACTAAAATATGAATTTTTCAACAATTTAAAAATATTTTTAACAACTTTTTTTTGCAAATAATGATATTTCAGCAATTTCAAACCTTACTGAGATAAACGCACATAAATTCATATTATTTTTCTTGAACAACAGTTAGTAATTTTTTTTCTCCAAAATATTTTCGTTAAAGTGGCCAAATGAAGAGGTGGCATCCAATACCACCACATGAAGAGTATTGCCTAGGGTCCCTACTATTACACTATATAAGCAGTTTTTCTAAATTGAGTTTGTGAGTTTAGTAAAAAAGTGTAAAAAACTCAATTTTTGTACTATATGAAGTCTCTCAAGGATTTTGGCCAATATGGCCAAATGAAGAGGTGGCATCCAATACCACAACATGGAGAGTGTTGCCTAGGGTCCCTACTATTAAACTGTATAAGCAGTTTTTCTAAATTGAGTTTCTGAGTTTAGTAAAAAAGTGTAAATAACTCAATTTTTGTACTATATGAAGCCTCTCAAGGATTTTGGCCAATGTGGCCAAATGAAGAGGTGGCATCCAATACCACCACATGGAGAGTGTTGCCTAGGGTCCCTACTATTAAACTGTATAAGCAGTTTTTCTAAATTGAGTTTGTGAGTTTAGTAAAAAAGTGTAAATAACTCAATTTTTGTACTATATGAAGCCTCTCAAGGATTTTGGCCAATGTGGCCAAATGAAGAGGTGGCATCCAATACCACCACATGGAGAGTGTTGCCTAGGGTCCCTACTAGTACACTATATAAGCAGTTTCTCTAAATTGAGTTTGTGAGTTTAGTAAAAAAGTGTAAAAAACTCAATTTTTGTACTATATGAAGCCTCTCAGGGATTTTGGCCAATGTGGCCAAATGAAGAGGTGGCATCCAATACCACCATATGGAGAGTGTTGCCTAGGGTCCCTACTATTACACTATATAAACAGTTTTTCTAAATGGAGTTTGTGAGTTTAGTAAAAAAGTGTAAAAAACTAAATTTTTGTACTATATGAAGCCTCTCAAGGATTTTGGCCAATGTGGCCAAATGAAGAGGTGGCATCCAATACCACCATATGGAGAGTGTTGCCTAGAGTCCCTACTATTACACTATATAAGCAGTTTATCTAAATGAAGAGGTGGCATCCAATACCACCACATGGAGAGTGTTGCCTAGGGTCCCTACTATTACACTATATAAGCAGTTTTTCTAAATTGAGTTTGTGAGTTTAGTAAAAAAGTGTAAATAACTCAATTTTTGTACTATATGAAGCCTCTCAAGGATTTTGGCCAATGTGGCCAAATGAAGAGGTGGCATCCAATACCACCATATGGAGAGTGTTGCCTAGGGTCCCTACTAGTACACTATATAAGCAGTTTCTCTAAATTGAGTTTGTGAGTTTAGTAAAAAAGTGTAAAAAACTCAATTTTTGTACTATATGAAGCCTCTCAGGGATTTTGGCCAATGTGGCCAAATGAAGAGGTGGCATCCAATACCACCATATGGAGAGTGTTGCCTAGGGTCCCTACTATTACACTATATAAACAGTTTTTCTAAATGGAGTTTGTGAGTTTAGTAAAAAAGTGTAAAAAACTAAATTTTTGTACTATATGAAGCCTCTCAAGGATTTTGGCCAATGTGGCCAAATGAAGAGGTGGCATCCAATACCACCATATGGAGAGTGTTGCCTAGAGTCCCTACTATTACACTATATAAGCAGTTTATCTAAATGAAGAGGTGGCATCCAATACCACCACATGGAGAGTGTTGCCTAGGGTCCCTACTATTAAACTGTATAAGCAGTTTTTCTAAATTGAGTTTGTGAGTTTAGTAAAAAAGTGTAAAAAACTCAATTTTTGTACTATATAAAGTCTCTCAAGGATTTTGTACTATATGAATCCTTGAGAGACTTCATATAGTACAAAAATTTAGTTTTTTACACTTTTTTACTAAACTCACAAACTCAATTTAGAGAAACTGCTTATTTAGTGTAATAGTAGGGACCCTAGGCAACACTCTCCATATGGTGGTATTGGATGCCACCTCTTTTTTACTAAACTCACAAACTCAATTTAGAGAAACTGCTTATTTAGTGTAATAGTAGGGACCCTAGGCAACACTCTCCATATGGTGGTATTGGATGCCACCTCTTCATTTGGCCACATTGGCCAAAATCCTTGAGAGGCTTCATATAGAACAAAAATTTAGTTTTTTACACTTTTTTACTAAACTCACAAACTCAATTTAGAAAAACTGCTTATATAGTGTAATAGTAGGGACGCTAGGCAACACTCTCCATATGGTGATATTGGATGCCACCTCTTCATTTGGCCACATTGGCCAAAATCCTTGAGAGGCTTCATATAGTACAAAAATTTAGTTTTTTACACTTTTTTACTAAACTCACAAACTCAATTTAGAAAAACTGCTGATATAGTGTAATAGTAGGGACCCTAGGCAATACTCTTCATGTGGTGGTATTGGATGCCACCTCTTCATTTGGCCACTTTAACCAAAATATTTTGGAGAAAAAAAATTACTAACTGTTGTTCAAGAAAAATAATATAAATTTATGTGCGTTTATCTCAGTAAGGTTTGAAATTGCTGAAATATCATTATTTGCAAAAAAAAGTTGTTAAAAATATTTTTAAATTGTTGAAAAATTCATATTTTAGTGTGTAAGACGTTACGTCATATACGTTTTTAACTTTACACTTAAATATGTTTTACGTAAGTCGTTACGTCAAAAACGAATATAACTGACATATTTAACTTCACACACATCCCTTCACCATAGGTTTGAAAAGGGTATATTATAAGTTTGTCATTCCGTTCATACAATATTCATAAAGTATATATGTATGTATATGTATATTCATATCGCGAATAATTATTCCTATGAAAAAAAATCCCAAATAGAAAGATAAAAAATTTAGGAGTTTTTTCGTGTGAATAATTATCCGCGATAGGGGCGATTACACACTATGTAATTTTTTAAGTCATGGCAAAATAACCATATACGGACACCACTACGTCATAAAAGACCAAAAAAAAGACCCCTGTCTCCCAGTTTTGCCCAAAGTCGTTCAGGTTTTTTTTTATGGTTGTTTATTGAGATCTTAGTTTCATTTTTGTAGTTTGTTGTTTCCTTAAATTTTGAACGGTTTGCTACCTATGGACCTGAACAGGGGAAAAAGGTAAAAAAAATTGAATTTTTTAAAGTTTTTGCGATTTTGACCTTGAAGATGAAGTTTTTTTTTTATTTTATATGTTAACAATTTTTGTTCTTTATGACAAGAGCTATGAGCTTGAGTAAATGATCATTTTTTTGCAAAAATGACATCGAGGCCCCACATCTTTGAGGGCCCACAAAAAAAAAACCTAGAGGACTTTGGGCAAAACTGGGAGACAGGGGTCTTCTTTTTTTGGTCTTTTATCACGTAGTGGTGTCCGTATATAGTTATTTTTTTTTTCGTGTTGCACTGTGTAATTGTTCCTTATACACAAGGAAGTCGATTTAACGGACATTGTCCGTATTGGTGTTGAAATTAATTTTCTTGTAAACATTCTAAGTATACCAATCTCTCAGATATAGTTTGGAAAATTTTGCTATTGTAATTTATGAACATCGGCTCATAAATAGTAGAGACATAGACAAAAAAACGAGAGGTACTCTATTTTGCTTATATGTTTCCATGTTGTTATTTTCTTTTGTATGTTATAATTGTTTTCTGGTTTGTGTTATTGGAAACCGAAAAATCAAAAATAAAATCTAGATTACAAAAAAAATTGAATTTCACAAGCAATCTTAAATTCACCAAAATATCTTATTTTTACCAAAATTTCACTAAAAATTTTTAATTTTACCTAATTTTGTCTGTTTTAGTTTAATTATCCGGCCGAATATAACACATTTACTTGTTTATATTACAATTGTACAAATGAGGTTATACACTAAAGGAGTAAAAACCAAAGATATAATGTTGTGAAAATAGAAACATTGCACATTATCTAAGGGAATATCTAACATCAGGATGATGAAGACACGGCCGAATAAAACACTTTTAATTGTTTTATTTCTTGATTACCTATTAGCACACGGTGTTTTGGAACCAATCAATATACGTGTGATGATGGAGTGCTTATACTATGTTACATAAAAAATGGACGAGGGTCGATAAAATCAGCCAAAAATTTGGAGAAACCATGCTAAAATTGTTTTCAAATGTCGCAAATGAATATTTTTGAAGATATAATAATAGTAATAGGGAAAAAGGTTTCAATTCTGTATGTCGAATCTTTTGGCAGAGAAAATTAACTGCCTAACTTCTTTTTGGGATAATTTTTTTAAATGTGTAAACGTAGTTTTCAATAATTATAAAATAACAAAATAAATCTTTTGATAAATTGTTGGCTACTTTGAAACTAATTAGATTTGCTTTTTATGATATTCTACTTTTAATGTGGACTTTGATTTTTATTTTTATTGTTTAAAAGTTTTTTTTTTTATTTTTTTTTTTAATTAAAAAATCATTGTGCTCGGTCTTTTTTCAATCTGTTTTACAGATAGGCATATTTTCAGCCAGCATCTGGGAATTTTTTGCACAGTAGTAATATTATGTTGGACTGTAAGGTAAGGCTTACTAGAATGCAACAAAAAAAAGTAAATACATACATATTTTGGTCGCTACGACATATAGAGGTTTTACTTTTTATTTTTATATTAAAAAACGCTTAAAAGATTTTTTTCTTGCTAGAAAATCATGTATTTAGAGTTGTAAAATCATACTGAATTAAAATTTCAATTTTCATAAAAAGTGGACTTAGCACATTTGCTAACACATGTATATAAAAACGATGTGTTTTTTAAAAAATAATTTTTAAATGTTTTCATCTAATAAATATTCTAGGGACAATAAAAACTACCAGGCATTACAAGTAATTGTAATTTAAACCAGGGACTAAAATCAATTACAAGTTATTGTAATAAGGCAATAATCACAACTTTCAATTGAACAAAATTCTAATTTTGTTTTTGTTTTAAATTATAATTGATTTTCAATTATAATTACATGTAATTTTTAATTGAAAATTTCCAACTACAAATGACAAGTAATTGTAATGTTTCAATTACGAATTACATGTAATGTGTAATTGAAAAAATCTCAATTACAATTACAAATAGTTGAATGTAATTGTAAAATTCCAATTACAATTACCGATTATATGTAAATTGGAATTTAGAAACGGGAAGGCCCGCCCGGTATCTTCCATACAAACTAATTATCCTATATCTAGATAACTGCAATAATGACACTCTAAATTTGACATTGGCTTCTCTGAGAAAAACGTGCGTTTTCGATTTTAAACATGTGTAATTAATTACAAACATCCCCCAAGTCTTAAAAGTACTAAAAACTTAAAAATAATTTAATAATACTTTAATATCAAATAAAATTCTTACTCTCCATCTCTGCATCACATATAAAAACTTAAGTGAGTAAATGAGCCAGTGAGTGAGTGCAATGACATTATTTTGGAAAAACTATGCAAAAGAAGAAGCATATGAGAAAAATAAAAATATTATTTATGTATTTAAACAAGTGCACACAAACACACATATAACCAACTACTGGTACTAAAGCAAAAAGGTATTAAATATAAAAAGCAAATAATAATAACAACAACAAAAAGAAATACCGAAAAATGAACAGCAACTACTACTACAACTACTACACCAGCCACAATTAACATCAATGGAAAAATCTATTTTAGAGAAAAAACAAAATAAAATAAAACCCAGTACTAAAACAAAATAATCATCACCAGTGGTAAAAAGTGTGATTAAATTACACGTACAACTACCGTAAATATTTAGTACCAGTACGTTACAAATAAACAGTGGGCTACATATGTACATAAGTATATAAGGATGTGTTATGTATAAATGGAAACTCCACAATTTTTCTTTTTGTTTTAGAATGTTTTTTATAAAGTGATAAATAAGTACGTCGGTTAAGTACGTTTTTGAAAAAAGTATAGCATGCGATATAAAAATTGTCTCAAATATTTAGAATATTTGTACTTACATACGAGGTATGATAAAAAAAATAACCGTTATTTTCAATTTTCGTGAAGTACGTATGTTCGATTTTCGCATTTTGTTTTTAATGTTGGTACCAAGGCATATTTAACCAGGTGACTGCACAAGGCGGAGCTAATATTAGAGAGAAATTTTTTCAATTTTTTTTTATATGGAGTTTGACATTAATCAGCTTTTTTAAGAGAAAATAATATGTATTTTACTGTCAAAATCTATATAAAAAAAATTTAAAAAATTTTTTGCTGAAATTTCCTCTCCCTTACGCTATCACCTTGTTAAATATGCCTTGGTTGGTACACATGTCCGTTATTTATGTTGACAATATCAGCCAGTTTGGATTGTCAGTTTGTTTTTGACAGATAAAAGAGTTAGTCGAGTTTTGTTGTGCTCTTCGATTTTTTACTATTTCAAAAAAAGGATCAAAGAAACTGTATTAAGTTTTGTGAAAAAAATGAAATTAAATGTGCAAGGACATTTGAAATGTTGACTGTGGCTTTTGACGAGTCTACTATGAGAAGAACTCAAGTTCAATTGTGGTATAAACGGTTTAAGGAAGGCCGAGAAGATGTCAATGACGATGCTCGTCTTGGTCCCCCGAGTATGTCAACAACCGATGAAAACATTGAAGCAGTGAAGAAAATGATTTTGGATATTCGTCGAATCACTATTTGGGAGGTTGCAGATGATGTTGGCACATCGTTCGGCTCATGCCAAGCAATTTTTACGGATGTTTTAGGCATGAAACGTGCGGCATGCCAAGCAATTTTTTCCAAAATTGCTAAATTTTGAGCAAAAACAACGTCGCATGGACATCGCTCAGGAGATGTTGAACATCGTCAACGACGATCCAGATTTGCTCAAAAAGGTCATAACTGTCCATAATGTCCTTGCACATTTAATTTAATTTTTTACACAAAACTTAATACAGTTGCTTTGATCCATTTTTTGAAATAGTAAAAAACCGAAGAGCACACCAAAACACGACTAACCTTTTCATCTGTCAAAAACAAACTGACAGTCCAAATTGTCAACATAAATAACAGTCATGTGTACCAACAAAAAAAATTGCGAAAATCGAACATACGTACCTCACGAAAATTTAAAATAACGGTTATTTTTTTATCATACCTCGTATGTACATATGTATGTATGTATTGTGCATTTTCGACTTTTGAACAAATATGGTTACTGTGTACAAATTCTTCCATCTTAGAGAATACATCCTAGTTGAAAATCGCGCCAATTGAAAACAATTTATACATTTGAATTTTTTTTTTTTTAATTTACTGCATATTTTCGTTAATTTTTGTTTAATAGGACATACATATGTACATATCTTTTTAAATTATTATGTAGACAGCTTAAATTGTATTACCATTGAAAAGAGCAATTTCTAAAGATTACCGGACACATTAAAGGGCGAAGAGGGTCTAACGAGTGACCCATAAATTTAGGGGCCTGCTTCGGTATTCTCCTAAATATTTATATATTCATATGTATACACGCAAAGAAAAAACATGGTTGAGGTAACCATAATCCACGAACAACATATTATGATTAAATTATGTAAATATATGGTTGTAGTCAAACCAAATTATCAAATATATGATAATTTTATTATTATTATTATCATATTAATATTGTCATGCAAGAATCATATTATTGTCCAACTTAAAAATATGATATAACCATATTACATTGAAATATTATTTTATTGTGAAATAAATTAAACAAATATAGTAAGATAATGTACTTATATAGGTATTTTTTAAAAAAAATTACATTATTTATTTAAATATACACACAAAACTTAAATGAAACAAGCATTATTTGTTTATTTTTTTTTTTAATCATACTGTGGTTACAAACCATAAACTTATTATAATTTCTTTACTAATAATATATTATGGTTATAAATACAATATTCTTTTGTAATACTAATAAAACTTTGGTTGTAGCTTGAAAATTTTATATTTCAAACCAAACATGTTGCAAATTTTTGGGTGTAGTAACCATTTAATGATCAAATAGTAACAAAAAACTTTTTAATCGTGGGCGTAGTAATGATTAAAACAACTATAAGTTGTGCATCGCAACTATATATGTATTGTTATAGATAACATAAAATGGTTCTTGTGACCATCTTATGTTCTGTTTTGTCTCTGCGTGTATGTATGGATATATAGTATGTACATATGTATGTATATAGATTAAATATAAAATACATACATATGTATGTAAATAGTTAATTATATAAAAAATGAAATGTCTGCATATTGGTTTAGTGCGAGTTATTTTTTTCTATTTTAAAGGTCATTTTGCATGTGGACTTAATCTGACAAAAAAATTTAATCAAAATATAACGCAAAAATGATGACGAAGGTTAAGAAATGAGTTTGCTTATTGATAGATGTTTTCAATTTATTTGGAAAGTCTTCCTTGTGTTATTGTTATTTAGTTTTCTTTTTTAACGTTATGTGTGTGTCACAGCAGTATATACAACCGCATACAAATATGTACATATGTACATACTTATGGATGTTGAAAGTTTTTGTACCCAGCAGACAAATAAGTTCGAACTTGAAAGAACAATGTTGTATTACTACTGATTGTTTCAACTTACATTTCATGTTATTTTCATTTGTATTAAAAATAATTAAAATGGCTTTACCAAACCCTAAATAATGTATGTATGTAAAGTTCATTAAAGATTGCCAAAATTAATGATAATTTTATGTCCGCGACCGGTCATGAGAGCGTCCGCTTATTGCATTGTAATATGTTTGGTTTTCATTTACATAAATAAAAGTTTAAAATATTTGTCCATAGAAGACAGATGTCCGCTAAATGGAGCTATTCGCGAGTTAGGGCCTTCACTGTATGTGCGTAAATACATACATACAATTAATTTCATACATAAATGTGTGAATATTATCTGTGATATCGAATACTTTACACATGAGTTGCTTAAACCAAACCAATGATAGACAAAAGATTACGCTATCCGTATGATTTCCTATTAGAGGACGCAGTTCGCCTAATTTTAAATAAACCGGTTTTTTGACGTCATTAAGGGTCGGGCGCCTTAAGAGAGCAAAATTATTCGCATGAAATATTTTTAAGGAAAAAAAAACTACCTAATCGGTTTTAAACAAGAAACAGAGCTTTATTCGGCTATGCCGAATCTTATATACGCTTCACCATAGAAATGCTAGATATTGTGTTACCCTTTTAAGTTTCTTGGAACATTTTTTTTTAAATTTTTTTAAAATTTTTGGAAAATATTTTTTAAAATTTTTTTTTATAATTTTTGTTTTTTGAAAACTTCATTTTTATTTTTTTGGAAAAATTAGTTTTTGGAAAAAATAGGAACTTCCTGTTATCTATATTGCGTTAGATTGGTCAGACTTAAGCAAAAAAAAAAATCCTTTAAAAAAATTTCCTCATATTGACAGACAATAATTTTTATTCTCTGAGCAGAAAATAAAACTCGAAAAATAATTTTTATTTTTGATTTTTTTCAATAAAACTTAAAAAATAAAAATCATTGGCGGAACGGACAGTCCCCTTAAAGACGATTGCAATGGTGTACTCCTTGTACATGTAGCATATCCCTAACATAATGATTTTTTTCTTTTAAAATGTGATGGATAATCATTATTTGCGATCCCCGGTTTTTTTTTCCCACAGCTTACAAAGTAATGATCTGATGTTGCTGAATTACAATCCCAAAATTTTCGAAACTATGACTGGCAAATTGGTGGTCTTAAATCATCTGTATCTCGTCTGGTGCTTTGGCAAATGACATTACTACCCAAACACGGACATCGCTTAATCGACTTTTCTCTAAGGATCCAGAATATATAATTATAGTTTATGGGGTCGGAAATGAATATTGTAGAATACGGAATGACAAACATAGATATGCCCTTTCCATCTGTGGTGAAGGGTATATAAAAACCCCAAACCTAAACCAAACCGGTTTTTAGTTTCGAGTATGAATACTTTATACACGAATTTCTCGATAAGTTTAAAAAAGGCTTGAGAATTTTTTCTAATAGAAACTGAAAAAAAATTTAATTTAAGAAGTTTGACTTTGCGTTTGCTGTGTATCTACATACATACATATACATATGTATGGATGTATGTATGTATGTATGTATGTATGTATGTATGTATGTATGTATGTATGTATGTATGTATGTATGTATGTATGTATGTATGTATGTATGTATGTATGTATGTATGTATGTATGTATGTATGTATGTATGTATGTATGTATGTAATGTAAAGGTAGCAGAACTCTTACACCAACAACAAAATAGTCTGCAGATTAAGGCACACAAGGTAAACATGTGTTGTTAGTTTT